>CM076583.1:918250310-918736405 GCA_034641835.2 Pinus albicaulis | reverse complement strand
ATCATTCTGTAATTTATGATATTGTGAGAATAGACACATAGGACAACATCAAAACCGCTTTGGAAGCTGGGATCTAGCCCTGCCAACTTCAGAGAGGCATCTCTTTGTAAAATTAAAATTTGTTTTAATAGATTTTAGGCTAGTTATGATTATGCTTGATTGTTTGGTTGATTAAATGGCTATATCCCCATTGTGCTATGGAGTAAAAAATACAACTAGTTCTACATAAATATTTGAAAGAGTTATCAGAAGGCAAGCTAGGTTGCATTAACTGGATCTTTTAAGATTTTAAGTGAATTATGAAAGTGGAAGAAGTGTGAAATTCAGTAGAGATTGAAAATCATTTTAGTATTCTTCAAGTTGACTTCAATAGAAAACATGTAAATTGATAATATCCAAAATAAGGCGTTCTAACTAACATATCCTATTCATCACAGTTTTTGTTATACAATTAAGATTTTTCATATTTACAGAGAAAGGAAAAATAGTGAAATAACACAGTTACAGAAGAAAAACTTCACGAGTGAATACACCACATGAATCTTGTAACAAGTTATTTTATTATTGATGCTCCAACAAAATTTGAAATTACTATGCTTAGTAGGAAAATATACTCAGTAATCAACCCATAATACTTCGAACAACAGAGTATTTATATTAATTTTTACAAAAATTATTACATTAACGTTGTCTCAACTGACAATGTATTATTAGCAAAAAATTGAACAATAAACTCTAACTATTACAAAATGATTGGCTCGCTAGAGATGATATGGAACACTTGCACTATTTTAGAGGAAACAATTCTTGAATGGACCTATTTCTGGGCTGAGCTAGCTGTTGTGTTGGCTGATGCGCTGGATGAAGATGAATATTCTAAATTAATTTCTACTCCTGTAGCTCACATAGTTTATCCCATCGATCTTCAACTAGGATAGTCAATTTGATTACCTTTCGGTAAATCTCATCGACTTCAATATATCAGGGAAAAGTGGGCTTTACCATGAAGATGTGATTTACCTCATGTTGAATGAAAAATTCATTACTTATTGCTTCCAGAAATGCTCTTAGAACTGTCATACTGCCTTTGATGCTAGAGAATTTGGTGTTGTCCCTGGAAATTTCCTTTAATTTCTTCACATAGTCTTCATGAGCTATCAACTTATCATTAATAACAAAAAAAGAAGGCAGACCCTTCCGTGTTAAAGGCACTATCCCATTGAAAAATTTGTTGACTATTATCTCCAAGCTGTGGCACTTTTCTTCTAGTTAAACAACCAGATTCTTCTTGGTAAGAATCCTCTTCACTTCTAAGATGGTTTCTGTCCTATCATCTACTCCCAAGTAATCTAACTCATATAAGTATTTGGAATTTAGGAACTTGGTAATGTTTTTTGTTGTTGTAGTAGGCATCTCTCCAAGTTCCTGTTTGATATCTGTGATAGCATCATTGGCATTTTTAATCAACTCCTTTTGTTCAAAAATAATCTAGATGCAGAGCCAGATCTCATTAATGGAGTTCATGATATCTGCCTAGATGATTTCCTTGGATTGGGCCAAGGTTTGTCCAATTGTTGATTCTCTCTCTAACTTTTGTAATCTCTCTATCAATTTCTGAGCTCTTTGTGCTTCCGCTGAATGAGAAGCTTCACTACTTGATCTCTAGTACTGCAACACTTTGACTTTATCTCTAGTATTGTAACATTTTGACTTGATCCTGTAGTTTCTTGATTTCCTCTATCTGAATAGACATATTTTCCACTACCTTTGTAAACTGCTTTGCACTATTTTCTATCTATGTAGTAGAGGATGCAATTGTAAGGATAGATGTAAGAGGTACAACATCCAAATGAACCATGGATAGTTTTATAGCCTGCTCCTTCTCTTTGATTATTTTTTCCATTTTTGTCTCCATTTTTTTTATCTGTGAATTTTGCTCCATGATGAGCTTCATCATATCAGTCTTTTGGGTTTCTGTTTCCTCAATATCCTTGCTGAGAGGATCTTCTGTAACTAATGTATTCAGTTGTTTTCTCAATGCTGCTATGTCATCATTCTTATTTTTTATTATCTCCTTTGTAGCCTTCATATTGGAGGGATTATATCCTATCTTAACCATCAAGTTTTCTAAGGATTTAATACTTGTATCCTTAGCAATAGAATATATTTTCTCCATTTTTAACTGTGACTAGATTTTTGCCAAAGAAACTTGCAACTTAGAAAGACTCATTGTTGTGTTAGTTAAAGTAGAAGAGATCATTTCACCTGTCTTCTTGTGCATCTCTATTTGATCAATGGGATGAATGTATTTTATGTCAAAATCAAAAGATGTATTCTTGTAATTAGCTGTTGACTTTCAATATGAAATTTGGGCCTCAAGGAAGGCCATTTGCATCTTACCTTTCTCATAATCAAATGCTAACAAAAACCTATTTTAAGAGTTGGAAGTCTTCCTCCAAAATTGACTATAGGTTTTTTTATTCAATATTTCATTTTCAATTTTGTCTCTCTGAATGTGTCAAATACTGTCTTCTCTTTCTCCCCTTGGACAACCTTAGTTATCTGAATAGTTCTTTACTGTTAATGTGAAGCTGAAGTAGTTATAGGAGAAATAGTGGATTGGCCACCAACTTGAGAAGATGAAGGTGTTTCCTTAGTGACTACAACAAACTCTTGTTATGAATATTTGTATGTATTAGCTTTAGGATTAATCTTGGTCCTTTTTCTATACATTATTTTTAACTCCTTGCTTGTAGTGTTAGTCACTGAAGGTGACTCTTCTTCTCTTTTCCTTGTCACTGCTTTCTTTTGTGGGATAGGAGTCTGTGATGTTGATGTTGACACTAGCTTCTCCACAGCTTCTTGCAATGTATTCTCAGCCCATTCCAATTGGTTCATATACTTCTCTATATGTGGCCTATGGGTGTGTATGTAAGCAATAGCCTTGTTTTCTACCCTTAGCTTTGAAATTCTTCCCAGAGGATCATAGGACCAGGTAAAGCTTCGGTCGAAGTTCATTTATTTCAATATATTGTCTGCTTCCTCACCTACTGACATGTTGTTACAGATGAATGGCCCAATTTGTGTTTTAATCCTAAACTACGACTTCTTCTTTGCTGATGCAAAGTGAATTTCATCAGCATTCCACATCTGTCTACTGTACCCTAGAGCAAAAATCCACATTGGGAGGAATTTTGGGAGCTTGTAAGGAGCAATATCACACCCATATATTCTCAACTCTGCGTAGTTTTGGTACAAGTACTAGTCTCCTGTCATGGCTTGATCTGATAAGTGAAAAATAATTTTTATTTCTTCATTTATTCTTGGTTCAACTGTACTACTCAGAATGCTCATAGCTCGATGTACAAACAATTCAATGAACTGTTTGTATGAATACTCTTTCTTCTCTTTCATTACCAATGTGGTCTACAAGATGACTGATTTCTGACTTCCATCTTCATTACATCTCTACATGGAAAACTTAAACATATCTGCCTCATAATACAGAAACATGTATACTAAAACAGATGAGTATTTGAACATTTCTTCTGCCTAAAATTTAACAAACTGATCATGAATGTTGTCTACCAGGAATTGGTTGAAATTAAAGATGATAGATGGTTTAGAATTTGTGGAAAATATGGAGAGGAATCCTGTAATGGGTTCATCTATCCACTGGTCATAATAGTAGCCAGGGAGGTATGCAATGCCACTGTTATAATCTTCTTTGCTCTGTCAAGGAAGATGGAGGAAGGGTACGAAGGATTTTTCTTTGGTATATGAGTGTCTTCAACTAGGAAAAGGTCAAAAGTTTTAGCCCTTTTGGGAAAATCTAGCTTATGGTATAACTCATTGAGGGCTTCTAGGGAGAAATGGGTGCTATTTTCCATAGAGGAGGTTTGCATCATATGATCGATTGATGCAGTGATGGTGAAAACAATTTCACCAGTGGGGGCAATGATGGCTCTTTGACTGGGTATATAGCAGGCTTGACACCTCCAGATAAATTCAGGGGCACTGTAAGTGTGGGGGAAGATATAGTGAGGAAAATTTGACTCCCAGAGTCCAATATCATCTTATTTATCTATATACTTATCTTCTAACAAGCAATACATCTCAAACAATTCAAGTTCACACAAAGTTTCATTAATCTTGTAATCCATGTTAGCTAGGGGGACATGGTCTAAATCTATAGGAGGGTGGATCAAAGGATTAAATGGATCCTCTTGGTTTTTCTTTTTAGGAGGCATTTTCAATTATTTCAGAGGAATTCAAAGGAATTAGAATGGAACAGTTTTACTGGGAATGTGCAGAGCTCTAAAAATGGTTGAAGAAGGTGAGGTAGACACAGTTGCTTTGGTTTGAAACGAATTAATGACTCAAATTGGCACTTTATAAACCTGTTAAACAATATAATTCATGGAGAATTGAGCACAATAAAGGTTTAAATGGTCACAATGCATGATTTTATAAGAAAATGTGATTTTCCTTTGAAATGGCGTGGATCCGTTAGTTTAACGGTCATTAGATTTTAACTGAATGCGCTAAATGATTCATTACCACGGGAATGGATGTGATTGGAAACAAATAGATGAGCTAGCGTGATGGGACTGGTGGATGTAACATACAGGGAAGTGGTTTTTGTGTTGTGGGGAATGATAGTTTTTTTTTTGGGGGGGGGTGGTATGGAGCAGTAAGTGGTTTGAGTGGAGGGGGGTGCAAACATAGGATATGTCACCACGTGATCATGGGCCTAAACATGAAACATCTTTTTTCGGAAACCCCCCCCTTAGTAAAGCTCAGATGGAGAGGGGGGGCCGAAGGTTAATGCGGGTCGTAGATCGGGAGGAAGGTGAGATAGATGGCAGATAGATGGGAGGGATTTAAATTCAAATGATTTGATGGATTTTCAGGTAGCGGTACTTTTAATTAAAGTGAAAGCTTTGGATATATAGCCAATGTCTCAATATTTTGTTTTACGCATCTAATGTTTAAAATTTAGGATAAAGTGCTTTTGTCACTTTTCCTTTTTTATGCACAAAATACATTTTGAAACATAATTTAGGATAAACCATTTTAATCCTTTTCAAAATCCCCAAAACACTTCTACCTACCCTTTTAAATTTTATTCTTTTGCTAGACTAACATTTTTTACTTCTTTTTTTAAGTGTGCATTTAAGGCTAGCAAACCCATATCTCCTTTTTTTTTGAAAAAACTAATCTACTCTATCACTTATTTCTCCTATTGATTCAGATTAAGCAGTTGAATCAATTTCATTTTCTACCTAACTACTGATTACAAATATTAAATTGTTTGACAAATCTTTATTCTCTAACCTAATTGACAAAAAATCACAATTTTCAATCATGATTAAGTTGTATGATTTGAACAAATATCTAGTCATTGTGGAATTTTTAAACAGGCTGCACACAATCTTACTTGATGTTGACATAAATAAAAATAATCTATCAGTAGTGGCATTTGAATTTGCAACGCTTTCAATGTTATTTTTTCTATTTTTTCTTTTGTGGGGTTCTGATTTTATTTTGTATTCTTTTTCAACTTTTCTTTATTTTTGTCTTTTTTCCTTTATTCATTTTTTAGATATACCATATTTTCATTTTATTTTATATATTTTTTTGGAAATCATTTACATATTGAAAATTATTTACAATGTAAGATTACTGAGACAAAATACTCAATCACCTTGAGATACTATAAATTATAGGACCCTAACAGAAGGATGAGAAAATGATAGAGAAGATTAGGTAGATAAATATGCAGGTACAATTGTAACACCCTCTTCCCACATCTACCCAAGTAACTCACCAATCAGGGTAAACATGTGACACAAGATTACTATGATCTGATTCAACCTCCCAAGTAACCTTAAGGAAGTGGAATCGACACCGTACAACTACACAAACCTTCTACACTTGCTACATGACACCTAGGAGCCATTCAAACCTTCCAGGAAGCTATCCCCCGAGACAAATTGACCTTTTATTGCATTAATCCCCCAATCAATCTATTGACATGGGCAAGAGTGCGACTAGAAACCTCCAGTTTTTCGCATAACATGGGTATGTGTGCGACTGGGGAATTTTCCCAGTAATTCTAAGCCTACAACCCCAATTTATATGCCACTTTTTCAGTCCTAGGGCTCAGGTCATTGCCCAAAACTCGATGACACTTTCAAAACTAAAAATTAACAGTGGAATAATGATGTAGATACAATCACTTGAGCAAGGATTTGACTAGACCCCTACTAGCCATAACAGGCATTTCGTCAAACATGTCACATATATGTAATCTATAGGTTTAAACAACAGATCTGAGCATAGGGATCACATAAATATCTAGGAATATCTAAGAAACATTGTTCCCTAATATCATCAACGACATTATCATCTATTATGTCATATATTCATTGCTCATTCAGTTATAAATCAAAACATGTTGAGAGCATACATTTTCAATGTCATAAAACACATCCATAACCATCATATAGAAAAAAAAATACCAATGATACAAAAACCATAAATGCTACATATAAACCAGTACATTTACACATAAATTACCAAGGAAAGGGATTCTTATTCATGAACGAAAAACTAACCCGATATGGGATTACCACGTTCCACCCAACCATATATTGGTTGAGCCAAATCTCTCTTCAACCAATCACCCCCATGCCATATTCCAAGCATGAATGTGGGACTCAAACAAAAATAACCAACGAGGGTTTCCCAAGGGTAAATCACCTCACGAGCCTCATTAATAAAACCATCTTTTTAGCAATCTTCATTGGATCACTAGGCCAAAACAATAAACATGTAATAACAAGCTTTACCATGATCTCCACCATATCACTAGGTGAAAACAAGCATGGATGCCACTGGATTTCTCCACCTACAACATGAGAATTTTTCTTGTCTCCTAGTCTCTAGGATTTACCACAATCCATACTGAATCACTAGGCCCTAACCAAGACTTCACCCTCAAGGATTTACCGTATATCTCATCTCGTAATTCCTAGGCTTGATGAAGACCACCCACATCTAGGCTTTACCTTATATATCGCCATACACCAGTCAAGGATTCTTAGGCCCACCGAGGTGTTGGAAAGTGTAACTAGGTTCAGTCTTCATAATGACTAGTAATTATGAATTTATGTAATGAAGAATACAAATATAATAAAATGTATTTTGTAATTCTTTCCTCGTGGGTTTCATGAGAAAGGACAATTTTATTATAGGTCAAATAATTCCTCTTGATGTCTTTAAGGGTTTGTCATCTTGTCATATATATATATATATATATATATATATATATATAAAATTAAAGAGTCATGTATATGAAGAAGTGTTACACTTCTAAAGGAAAATTATTGATGTAAGTAGTATGCTCGAAGACCTTGTCAATATGCTCATGAAATTTAGCTTAAATTTGATCCATATATCCTTGAACAAGTCGGCCTAGAAGACATAAGACAACCACTATATATAAGATATTGGAACCTCATTGTAGTATCAAGTTTTAGGATCAAGTTTGAAAGAGAAGTGTGAATAGAGGGTCTGCAATTGATGCGAAGAAGGAAATCAGTCAATGAAGGAAGGAAGGCACATGTGTATTTGTTTTTAGGGCATATCATACCTTACTCAATTCAGGGAGGAAAAATTCCATTACATCAAGAGATAAGTCTACAATAAGTGTGAAGGAAAGGTCCACTATTAGTGCAAGAAGAGAAGGATACATCGTGAAGGAATAAGGCTAAAAAAGGTGTGAAAGAAGAGGCTGGTTTGCAAGGGAGTAAGGTCACCACAGTTTGGTCTCGGGACTGCACACACACATACATAGACACACACACCCACACACACAGAAATATATATATAAAGCCAAGGTTTACAAAGGATAAGAAATAAGAACGAAAGAGTGATATTAGGAAGCTAAGAGAAAGCAAGCAATCTAGGGCTACTAGACTAGGGACCGAGCTTCCCTAGACATGGTGTAGTGCAGTGCAGAAAGGAAGATCAACATAAGGAGCCAAAGGAAGAGAAGTGACAAGATCTTGGAGGCATATTGATATCAAGGGTCTGTGTCATGGTTATGGTACTTTTCAATTGAAGATCTAGAAGAAGAATTACTTACGGGTTTTCCTCTCCAAGAGGGAGAGGTTTTGGCCCTGGCTTGAAGAGATAAAATTCAGTGTCTCTTGTGTTTTGATAATTGACTTGATAAAATACATAATAATCTAATGAAGATAATATCTAAGTAATAGAAGAAAAATAATAATAACACAAGTAGTTATCAAGTAAGAGAATTGAATTAAACTCAACCCTACCAAATTCTCAACATGTTATCAGAGCTAACGTGCTAGAAAGGGCTATTTGATAAGAAGAAACTCAAGTACCAAGAAGGTCAAGGATCATTTTTCTAGAAGGAAAAGTTTAGAGATATACATTGAAGAGTCAATATTCAGATCCTAAATAGGATGGTTGTAGAAATTGGAAATCCATCTCAAGAAAATCAAGGACACCATGTAGAATTCATCACCATTTGGTGTTGAAATCAAATCAACATTGTTTGAGTCACCATAAAGCCATCATCATCATCATAAATGTTTCAAGGTGATTTAGCTATTTTGAAGAAACAAATCAAAGGGGGAGATATTATTGTATTCTACATCATCATCAACAAGGAAGCTCATAAAAATCATATACTCAAGTAAGTATCCTAATGTCCCCATCTGAATATGTGAAAATGACTTTTTTCAAGGAAAGTAACAAATTGTCTGGGACTGAAAAATTTCGTGCATGGAAGATAAGGACATATCTAAAATTAATTGAAATGAATTAATGGACTATGTCAAAGGATATTTAGTTTAACCTTCAAAATAAGATACTCAAACTTACACCAAATAAATGAAGCAAGATATAAGAGCCCGAAGGATTCTTATAGAATCCATAAAGGACTCTCTCATTCTCTATGTGTCAAATCTAGAATCCTCAAAATAGATATATGATAAATTAGTAGATCTATTCTTGAAAAGTACTGCAAGATAAAAAATTGTCTCTAAGTCAAGAACTATTCAAGTTAAAAATGTCAAGAGAGGAAGTAATAACTTCATATTTTATGAAGATTTTAGAAATTCGAGATCAACTGCAGAAATTAGGAGAAGTAGTGTCTGATGGAGAAATACTCATTATGGTACTGAATTCTCTACCTAAGGAATGGGGAAGCTTCACTTCAAACTCATATGGGAAGAAAGAAGAAATGAAATTTCATGATATATGGTCTTTATGTAAGGAAAAAGAAACTAGATCAAATAAAGCCAATTATACTATGTTAAGAAGGAAAGAAAAATTTGGAAAGTTTGGTCATAAAAGGAAAGAAAGAAATATGGATTATAAACAATGATATAAATGTAATGAGCTTGGGAAATATAAAAGGTATTGTACCAAATCTAACATGGACAAGAGGAAGAGGGAATAAGCTGTAGAAATTTGCTGAATAATGATATTTATCCACCGAGATTATCCTGATCACATATCAATTCGAATTCATATGCAACACATAATCTCTTCCACTCAGATCATCACACATGTGGAAATAAAACAAGCGGTATGCGATCAAAAGATCATCAAAACATCACACACATTACACAGTATGTATGGGGAAAGCCTATAGCTGAAAACCCCTCAGCTATTGTGTATATTATAATGAAGAGAACATGTAACAAACTCAGTACAATACTCCTCACAAGTACTCAGTACTATCTCAGATAAGTTACACACAAACTAGCTTGGTTTTGAACAAGTCACAGGTTCAAAACACATCCACTAATTGCCTGCCTCTATTGCGCAATCACTGCTGGCCTAATGAGAGATCCAAGGTTCGAATCTCCTTGGCTTGACAGCGCAATCATCATTGGCAATTGCCTCCAAGTGTGGTGCAAATCTCATGCACAACTGATGTCCCAACTGATATCTGTACTCACCCTTTCATCTACCTCTTCCACTGGTCTCCACTGAACTGTCCATGCACTGTAGTGAACTGATGTGTTCTTGAGTTGAATAATGAGTTACTAATTAATGAATTAAATAATATTTAATTCACTCCACTCATTACTAGTTGATTAGCTAGTTAAACTAATCTCAACTAGTTCAACTAAGTTAAGCCGAACACAACTCCACCAACTGTCTCATCAACTCCACCAAACTTCTGCCACTGAAGTCCTAACTGAAGTCAACCATGCATGAGCTCACCAAACCCCTAGGAATAGAGTAATTCCTCTGTCAGATGCATGAGCCACTTCCAAGGCTCGAACTGAAGTGCTCCAAGAGAGTAAACTGAAGTTTAGAGTCCAAATATTATTAAGGGTAAATAATATATGACTTCCCTATTTTTAGGATAGGCAGTCTAAAAATAGACTTCGACCTAAATGTCTAAAAATAGAGGTCCATCTATTTTTACCAACATGACCAATACTCCAAGAATAACATATTGCAACCCCTGGACCATGCTCCATATGTCTAAAAATAGACATAGTCTAAAAATAGACTTTGCGCCAAAAATAGCCTGCGGGCCCACTTAGAGAAGGCGACTTCATTTCAATAAGCTCCATCATCTTGCTACATTTTCAACATAATCCCATGCCACTAGAGAAATAAAATGACCAGATTCAAAGAATCCTAAGAAAGAAGAAGTGAAGGATCTCTATTATGATTGAGATCATCTTCATCTTTAAGAGGTATTTGTGAGATGTAGAATATTATGTTTGAAAGAACTATATATTATATATATGCATCAGTTTAAATTATCATCATGATAGAAGCATTAAAATTAAGGAGTATTGGTGATAGGAGGATGTCTGAAAACATTGATGTAACATCTATGCTAGGAAATAAAATGACTCCTAGAACCTCGTTATATTTATAAAAGGGAAATTATATGGATCATGTTTCATCATTCATTAATCAATATGGAAACATGTGTTGGCATTTTTCTAATGGAATCCTTTTGGATTTGATGATTAGAAATTAAGAAAAAGGTTTCATCGAATTCTAACTTGTAGAAATTTGGGATTAGATATGATGACATACTGATAAAGCATGTTAAGGTAATAAAACCCTTCACTCCAAGGAAACCTACTACATGATAACTCAAAAGAAAATAAATGATGTACATGTATATATATGTTGACATTGGATTCTATGAAGTCAAGTCATGTGGTTGCAGGTATTATGCTTCTATCTTTAGAAGTATAATCAAAGAAAGAATAAAATATTCTGATGCATAGGTTACCACACCAGATGAAATCAACATAATATGTACTCATATGGAATATGAGATGATTGTATAAGATCAAGGAGATACATATTGGAAGTTCCTAGGAATGAAATAAACTTTTGTGGAGAAATAAAGGAAGAGATCGCAAAGAAAACAACCATAATCAGTGGAAATCAACATCCAAGGAAGACAAGAATACTTGACTCAAAAATATCTTGGGAATATATGTAGACTCTGATAGAAGTCTAGAAAAGATGGATACCCTTGATAATACATATATTTAAGAGATGTGTCAATCTGTAAACAAAGGATGTCGATTCTTACAAGAAGATGTCAGAGTGAAAGATCATCACTAAGGTAGCTTTTACTTTAAAAGTTCATATTTATAATTGATGAAATATGATGAGCTTATGTATAACTTCCAAATGGAAGCATATGTCTTCCACAAGTTAATAAAGATTTTAAATATACTTGGAAGAAGTATGGTTTGAAAGAAAGTAGCATGGCATAAAGTTAGATCAGATGAAAAGACTAATAGATCATTTTCTGGTAGAAGAAATGGCTCTTGGATGAAAGTGATGGATGATATGCGCCTTATGAAGATATCCAAAAGTTGAAGGCTCCTCAATTCATCAACAAAAGGAGTCCTTCATGATTATTTGGGTGCTTTTTTCATCATTGCTGCTGTAGGTCCCTGATTAAGAGGGAGCCTGGTAATAAGTTTCTTACTTGGAAGAAACTCCGTAATTCTTAAGCCAAGAAGAAATATTAGGTAAATTATTTGATAAGAAACTCCATAATTCCTAAGCCAAGAAGAAATATTAGGTAAATTATTTGTATAAATATATTAATTTTTGGAATATGTCCTCCCTAGTTTAGAGGGAGAGATAGACAAGTCATTTTGGTCTTCACCTAGGAAGACAAGAATGGAGGATTGGGTAAATCATCTAGCATCCGATACTTTTTCGGGATGTATTAGGGAATTCATGGAAATAATAGTTGTGAAAGGACAAAAATCCTTTAGGGATTAGATATCCCGATAAGAATAGTCCTTTGAGGTCATAATCAGTGAAACCTAGGGTGGAGTATGCACCTTGGAGACAATGATGACGTTGACTATAATCACTAGTCTCTCTAGAATTTTAGCTCATGGTGTTGTGGAGAGATGGAGATATTAGTCAAGACCTTGCATTGTGACAATGCTGGATAATATGATGCTATAAGAGATGGATTACTAATCGAATTACTCTTATGAGATTCTTCATATTGAAAGTTACCATGTATAATTATGAATACCTCCCTAGTTAAGAGGGAGTGTTGGAAAGTGTAACTAGGTTTTTTCTTCATAATGAATAGTAATTATGAATTTATGTAATGAAGAAGATAAAGATATTGAAATGTAATTTTTAATGCTTGCCTCATGGGTTTCATGAGCAAGGAATTTTTTATTATAGTTCAAAGGCTTCTTCTCGATGTCTTTAGGGGCTTGTCATCTTGTCATATAAATTATTAAAGAGTCATGTATATGAATAAGTGTTACACTTGTAAAGGAAAATTTTGATGTTAGCAATATGCTCCAAGACCTTGTAAATATGCTCATGAAAGTCAACTGAAATATGATGAATATATCCTTGAACAAGTCGGCCTAGAAGATGCTGCGAAGAATTCAACTCACCTTATAGAAGTCATGTTGACCTAGAAGACATGAGACAATTACTATATATAAGAGACCGCAGCCTCATTGTAGTATCAAGTTTTTAGATCAAGTCTGAAATAGAAGTGCGAATAGAGGGTATGCAATTGATGCGAAGAATGAAGTCATTCAACGAAGGAAGGAAGGAACAAGTGTATTTCTATTTAGGGCATATCATACCTCACTAAATTTAGCGAGTATGAATTACATTATAGCAAGAGACAAATCTGCAATAAGTGTGAAGGAATGGTCCACTATTAGTGCGAGAAGAGAAGGCTAAACATTGAAGGAATAAGGCTAGAAAAGGTGTGAAAGAAGAGGCTAGTCTGCAAGGGAGTAAGGTCACCACATTTTGGTCTTGGCACTACATATATATATTAAGACAAGGGTTACAAAGAAAAATAAAGAAGAACAAAAGAGTGATATCAGGAATTCGAGGAAGAATCTAAAGGAATTTGAGAGAAAGCAAGTAATTTAGGGCTACTAGACTAGGGACTGAGCTTCCCTAGATGTGGTGTAGTGTAGTGTAGAAAGGAAGATCAACAAAAGGAGCCAAGAAAGAGAAGTGAACAGGTCTTGGACTGTAATATTCCCAAATTTTCACATTATATTCGGAATATTAGAGTCCTTGATTTTCTTAATGAATTAAGTAAATAAAAGGGTGGAGGGACCCACAATCCTGAATAAGAATAAATATCCACTTTATGTGTGTGAATGTGGATTAATTTAGCCTATATTTGCAAAAAGAGGTAGTTGAGAAACTACTAATGTGAATGAGATTGGAGATCATGTCTCATTTAATGAGAAATATCATAGAGGGTTGATTCAGTCAACTAAGATCTTGAAGATGTCAAACAAAGGATCATTGAGCATTCATGATTAAGTGATGGAGGATCATGTGAAAATGAAGCACACATGATGGAGGAGGTGTACATTGCACCTAGACTGTTTGGTTGATTTGGTCAAACAACATAGTCCCACTTGGAGGATCTTTTCCACATGAGACTGCGCAGTTGAGATTAGGGCCAAGGCTTGAGGGGGCTCAATCATTATAAAGGAGATGAAGGAAAAGTTGAAAGGCATCTTGGATTATTTGATGTATGATCTTTTAGATCTGGAATTGTCAAGTGACATTCCACTGCATTCTTGGGCTGTTTAGCAGAGATTGTAGGTGTTGTTTAGCACAGGGTGTTCTCGGGCGAGAATCCCACCTCTTTCTTTGAGTGATATCTAAGGAAGAGGATTGTACTTCATGATACACTAGGCTTTAAGTGCCATTTCATTTTTCTACTTTCTGGAGAACATTCATATTCAAAAATCTGTAGATTTCTAAAGATCAGTTTGGAAGGTGGAAGTTGTCTTCAGTACTTTAGCTGGAGAACAAGGTGAGGGATTATTCCCATCACTTGGGCTTATAGATCAGCACTCCCAGAGCCAGATTGCAGATCTGGCATCAGACCAAATGTTATATACCTCCTAGTAGCAGTATTCCCTACAAGAATAACATTGTCCATATTGCAGATCTGAAAGGAGGAAGGAAGTTGCTAGCACTTCAGCTAGCAATCCAGTGGAGGATCATTCCTTCACATTGCCATCAGTCTCACCATCAGCCTGGAGCTTATTGCATCATTTTTTAGCAGGCAGAAGGCCTCTCTTTCCCTCGCAGCGTGGTTTCTATTGGCAGCTATGTTGCAGCAGCTGAATTCATCATTGGAGGATTGAGAAGGTAGATTTAGAGCTCTCAGCTCATAGATCTGATGAAGTGATCAACCCTTCAAGCATAGATCTGATCTGAGCACACATTTCAGCCATCTATTCTTTAGATCTAGCTTCAGATCTGTATTTCCCAGCAGATCAAGGCTCAAATCCTAAGGAGGTGATTTTCCAAAGTTGCAGATCTAGACAATCCTTTCTAGGTTATCTTGGGAATCCATCACATTGGCCAGATCTTGAATCTTGGCGTCATCAAAGCTCCAGTTTTGAGTCGATTTGCATTTCCCTTTTTAGCTTACAACTCCATGTTTATATTCTGCTGAAGGGACAGCACAGTATTTTCTACAGAGCCTCTCCAGTTACCTTGCACCTGTTGTATGCATGTTTTCAGGGTGATCCTAGCTCATTTTTTTGGCTAGATCTACCTATATTTTGTACTTGTGTAACTGAATCATCTCCAATGTTATAAAATGGCTCAGCTCTTTCTGCATATTCTGATTTGTACTTAGATTTATTGTTTATCTTGCTATAATTTCTTATATTGTGTGAAGTATTACTGCATTCTCCCTTTTGGGATATTACAGTTTTATCAGAGCATGATCTTTGGCTCATCTTGTGGACACTTCATATTGTGCATTGAGAGAAGAACAGATAGATGAGATCTATCATGGAGGATGAAAAATCTGTCACTCCTTTCTTTAGATCCATGCAAGATCTCTCCAAAGGGGTCAATCAAATGAAGGAGGAAGAATAGAGAGAAGATCCAAGGAGAAGATGTGATGAGGAAGGTACTTCCTATCAGCAGCAAAGAAGACCGGAGAATCCTAGATCTCCTCATAGATCCACTATGCCCACTTTATTTGAAGAAGGTGAGAGGTATAGAAGTGAAGAAATTAATGAACCTGAGACTCATGAGACTCTCAGTATATATCTTGAAGAGTACAAAGCACAGTCTAGAGCTTTCAAGCAGAAGCTAACTCTCCAACAATTCTTCCAGATTAAAGAAGAGAGATAATCCTATAGCATCAATAGGAGAAAGAGGCATAATAGATTCTATTTTCCTACATTTGATGGATCTTCCTCAGGCAATGTCAAAACTTGGAGGAGAGAGGTAGATTCATTTTTCGAGCTGCATCCTATGGCTGAAGAAGAGGTTGTTCAAATTGCAACACTTCATCTCTTAGATGAAGAAGAAGATTGGTGGTTTGGGCACATAGAGCATGTAAAGGTGACCAAGTATTCAGATTTATTTCACAAATTGAGGAAGAAGTTTGATGTAGAGAAGAGATAGAATGTCAATCTTGTCACTCTGGACAAAAGGTCACTACTTTCACCACCTACTGGAGAAGTACTTGTATCTAGAGAAGAGACACTTGCATCTTTGCAAGGTAGTCTTGAGCTCTTGACATATGGAGTCCCATGCATGGGTCAGGAGATGCATGAGGAGGAGGAGGGAGATACCAGCGCTGCTACACTTGAAGCAAAGAGGCCATCACTCTTACCAGTAGTTGGAGGCACTATTTTCCCAGTTAGAGGAACCCTTGTGTTATTTAAAGGTTCCCACATATTAGTTGATCCAAGGTATGCATAAAATTTCATCACTTATTGTTTCAAGATCCATGCATAACCAAGGGTTAGAACAAAATGCTAATTTGAAGCAAAGACATTTCACAGCGCAGAGAACCCTTGATCTAATCAAGGAGGAGACTAAAAACTATCCCTGTTCTTCATTGTTGAGCAACATTCAACCCTTTGAGTTGAGATGTAGAGTTTCAGAAAATGGGATCAACAATATCCTATGTACAATGGCTGATTATGAGATCAGTATGGTGCATTACTTTGAGACATGTATTACCTTGTAGATCTACAGCGCTGTCACTTAGTAGTTGTGACAAAGAAAGGGCTTCATCATTCTTAGAGCATTCTGTAGGTAGCTTCACTCATGAAACAGTGGAAGCAAAGATGACAAATGGTAGACATCTTGAAATGAGAAACCTTCTCTCCCTTCTAGATGACCCTTTCTCAATGAGCCTCTCATTGCTCAAAGAAAAAATTCTAGTTGCACTAAATCCAAAACTTCTTTGGTTTTGGAGGGAATTTGATGGAGAGAGAATCTCATTAAGGGATCTCATTAGAGATGCATCTCAATATTTCATGAGATGCAATGTTATTCAACAGTTTGGGGAGGATAGTATTATACAAAGGGAGGATGCCATGATTATGTAGTACCTCATTCATCATCTACATGGGAGTGAATGGGTAAGGTTGATAAGCAAGGGGTTGCAAAACCACTTGCAGATTTGTATGGGCCAACATGCTTGGTTATGTTGGTTTCCATTGGGAGATTTTTGTCACTCTCCAAAGGCACCTATTTTTCTGATCCATGCCTTGAAAACACATATGAGATGAGGGAGGAGGCATGGATATGCTTGCTACTCTTGGGTGAGTATGGATACCACCCTATAGTTCATGATTTTCTGATTCATGCCTTGTGTAACAATGATAATATGTAGCAAAAGGAGGCATGCTCATTTTGATTTCACTTGAGTTTTTGGCCATCACATGACATCTCCTATGTCTGTGTGTTTTGTATTGTGTAAAACTTATCATAATGATATCATGATGTGCATTGATGATGTTTCTTTGTATTGGGTTGATGTGACATCTCATATGTCCATTAGTATGCTTTTGCTTCATGATGCACATGAGGAGAAGAGAAGGCAACAAGATCTCTTGTTGCTTCGGTTGCTCATGGGGGAGTTTGGCTTGACCATGTTACATGGAGGAGATGTAGGATGGCAGCAAAGGGCTTTACCCTAGTGGTTATTGTTAGGAGAATATGGTTTGACATCTTTGTCTACCCATATTACTTCTTCCCTTCTTCTTTTGCATAACTTTGAAATGATGGAGTTTGGATCCAACAAGGCTAAGTATCGGAGCATATCAATGCTCAATCGAGTTCATGAAACATGGGATGAAGGAATGCATTGTATGATGAAGCTTTTCCTTTGTGGAAAGAGCTACTTTATTTTATGTCTCTCATGTATTTTTGATGATGTTGGAAATCATATGGTTGTCACTTGTTACTTCATGATGGGATGAGGACATCTAATCAAACAGTTGGGTCATTCTTTATGTTTTTAAAAGACAACTTTGGAACCAAACATACATATACTATTGCAGCAAATGGAGGAAGCCTTCGTTATGTGGATGCCATATGGAGGAGAATAAATGGCCTTGCATCTACTTTTGGAGTTGCTTGAGGACAAGAAAACTTTTCCTTGGGGGGGGGGGGGTGTTGTAATATTCCCAAATTTTCACATTATATTTGGAATATTAGAGTCCTTGATTTTCTTAATGAATTAAGTAAACAAAAGGGTGAAGGGACCCAAAATCCTCAATAAGAATAAATATCCATTTTATGTCTGTGAATGTGGATTAATTTAGCCTAGATTTGCAAAAAGAGGTAGTTGAGCAACTACTAATGTGAATGAGATTGGAGATCATGTCTCATTTAATGAGAAAGATCATGGAGGGTTGATTCAGTCAACTAATATTTTGAAGATGTCAAACAAAGGATCATTGAGCATTCATGATTAAGTGATGGAGGATCATGTGCAAATGAAGCACACATTATGGAGGAGGTGTACACTGCACCTGGACTGTTTTGTTGATTTGGTCAAACAGTGCAGTCCCACTTAAAAGATCTTGTCCACATGAGACTATGCAGCTATGTTACCAGAAACAAGTAATGGAAACGAAACGAGAAACGACAACGATACGAGAAATGGAGTTTGGAGGTTTTTTACTTAAGAAACGAGGAGAGAGAAAATAAAAATACAAATGAAAAATACAAATTTAATTTCAATTTTCAATATAATTTCAACTAAATTTACAACCCAAATTTTATCAACCATATTGATGCTTAGCAAATTGACTACTATTATTCCTCCTCTTAGTGAATTAAGTGTACATTGTCTATGTTATTCTGCAGTTCGAGCCTTTAGCTGATTATGATTTTGTGGGAAAAATCCAAATATATATATATATATATATATATATATATATATATATATATATATATATATATATATATATATAACCCAAGATCAAAATACACCATTTGGAAAGAAATAATAAATAAAATCTACAATTAAATGTCAATTTCTGAAACCATATATCATTATGTTTAAATCAGATTAATGAAAGCTATAATAAAGATAAAAAATACACATCTCTAAGAAAAAACAAAAAAAATTGATATCCATCATGCTTTTTGGAATTATGAACAAACCATTGTTTGGTGAATAAGGTGTGAGTGAGTGTTCAAAAAAATGCAAGTTCATAATATCATTTAATTGAACTAAATTGTTAATATAAATTTGAGTAAATTTTCCACAATATAACAACACTCAACTAATCTAATTCCAAGTTAAAATTAGATCCAATCTAATTCCAAGTTAACCTACATCCTAAAAAATTAGATCCAATTTTTTATCAATAAAAATTTTCACTGTAAAAACTTATATTACAAAGCTCATATATGTCAACGATACCATATTAACCTCGTTACCACGGACTTCATTACTCCTAATAGATGTTCTAGAAACTCCTGAGAACCCATATGTCCTCTTTTGGCAAGAAGCGAACTCTATGAAGGAACTGGCTAACGAGAAGGCCGAGAACGACTGTAGAAAACGATGTTTCCGTAGGGTTTCTGTTTCCTGTTCGTTTTTTCCAGGGAATGGTGGAAACCATCCTGTTTCTGGTAACTTGGCTGCACAATTGAGATTAGGGCCAAGGCTTGAGGGGGCTCAATCATTATAAAGGAGATGAAGGCAAAGGTGAAAGGCATCTTGGATTATTTGATGTATGATATTTTAGATATGGAATTGTCAAGTGACATTCCACTGCATTCTTGGGCTGTTTAGAAGAGATTACAGGTGTTGTTTAGCACAGGGTGTTCTCGGGCGGGAATCCTACCTCTTTCTTTGAGTTATCTCTAAGGAAGAGGATTTTACTTCATGATACATCAGGCTTTAAGTGCTATTTCCTTTTTCTACTTTCTGCAGAACATTCATATTCAGAAACGTGCAGATTTCTAAAGATCAGTTTGGAAGGTGGAAGTTGTATTCAGTACTTCAGCTGGAGAAAAAGGTGAGGGATTATTCCCATCACTTGGGCTTCTAGATCAACACTCCCAAAGCCACATTGTAGATCTGGCATCAGGCCAAATGTTATTGACCTCTTAGCAGCAGTATTCCCTTTAGGAATAACGCTATCCATATTGTAGATCTGAAAGGAGGAAGGAAGTTGCTAGTACTTCATCTAGCAATCTAGTGGAGGATCATTCCTTCACATTACCATCAGTCTCACCATCATCTTGGAGCTTATTGCATCATTTTTCAGTAGGCAAAGGCCTCTCTTTCCCTCATAGTGTATTTTCTGTTGGCAGCTGTGTTGAAGCAACAGAATTCATCATTGGAGGATTGAGAAGGTAGATCTATAGCTCTCAGCTCATAGATCTGATGAAGGGATCAACGCTTCAAGCATAGATCTGATCTTAGCACACATTTAAGCCATCTATTCTTCAGATCTATCTTTCCTAGCAGATCAAGGAGGTGATTTTCCAAAGTTGCAGATCTAGACAATCCTTTTTAGGTTATCTTGGGATTCCATCACATTGGCCAGATCTTGAATCTTGGCATCATCAAAGCTCCAATTTTGAGTAGATCTGCATTTCCCTTTTTAGCCTGCAACTTCATGTTTATATTCTACTGAAGGGACAACACAGTATTTGCTGCAGAGCCTCTCTAGTTACGCTGTACCTGTTGTATGCATGCTTTCAGGGTGATCCTATCTCATATTTTTGGCTAGATCTACCTATATTATGTACTTGTGTAACTGAATCATCTCCAATATAATAAAATGGCTCAGATTTTTCTGCATATTCTGATTTGTACTTAGATTTATTTTTTATCTTGCTATAAGTTCTTATATTGTGTGAAGTATTACTGCATTCTCCCTTTTGGGATATTACATGGACGCATATTGATGTCAAGGGTCTGTGTCATGGTCATGGTACTTGTGAATTCAAGATCAAGAAGAAGAATTACTTCTGGCTTTTCCTCTCCAAGAGGGAGAGGTTTTTGCCCTGGCTTGAAAAGAAAAAATTCAATGTCTCTTATGTTTTGATAATTGACTTGATGAAAGACATAATAATATAATGAAGATCATATATAAGTGATAGAAGCATAACAAGTATAACACAGGAAGTTATCAATTAAGAGAATTGAATTAAAATATCCCTACCAAATTCTCAACGGGAGGAAAAACAAAATCTGGCTTTATCGCAACACACAGTCTGGTTCAGATGTTGCTGGGCCATGTGTTCTTTCATTCAAATATCCACCTCACTCAGCTTTGAATCCATCCGAAAATCCATCTCAACGAAAACATGAGAACCCCATCACACCATAACTTTCAAGAAATGGTTAGGCTAGGTTGAAAACACCGCTACACCTGGAAAAACCCATGCTCATGATATAAAGATAACGAAGAACACACATGAACACTATGCATGCCAAATATAGCAAGGAAACCTCACATACAAATTTATACCTGCAAGGAATCTTGTTATAGTTGCTTGATCTCTACTTCCTCTTAGCCTTCTTTTCCTTTTTTGATCCAATGCTGAAATGCTCCAAGAAAACACTATGTGTCCAAGTGTGAGTGAGAGAGAGAGCTCCAAAATTGAACTGAAAAAAGGTACCAATTGATCCTTAGAAGCCTTTTTTTATCAATAAGGCCTCTATTTTATTCATTTTCCATTATTTTCCTCCTCACATGCAACCTACAACCTTTCACCTTCATTTTACCCTAATTTGCATTATTTTCATAAATAAATTTCCAAAAATGTCAGTTTTCCTTTGCAAATCCCTTTCCATTGCCTTTGCCAATTTCCGTAGCCATAATAACTGAAATGAACACCCACACTAGGACGTTTTTCCCAACATTTAAATTTGAATAAGTGTCTCATAACCGTGGTTATTATTTTTCCTTTATTGATATTTATTACATGGATTTTTCACCAAGGTTGTTACAAAAAGAGACATTACAAAAGTCATAGGAGAAATATAAGGCTAGGCATGATCAACATAGAACAAAGAAAATTTTCAAGGTGGGAGATAGAGTATCGCTACATTTGAACAAGGAGGGGCTATAGGGGCATAGTAAGAAAATCAAGGCTTTGAGGTATGGCCTCTTTTAGGCACTAGAAAAGGTGGGTGATAATGCATATCGACTCATTCTACCACCATATATGTGAATTTCCTTAGTTGTGAATATAGATAATATGAAACCCTATGGCTATTCCATGCTAGATCAGGTAGAGGAATAAGTCCTAAATTATGTGGAGGGTTTGGCACCAGTTTATTAGGAAGTGTTGAAAAAATAGACATGGTAGCATGACCTTTGGTAGATTAGGTTGAAAGGACAGATTCCAAGAAAAGCTAAGTGGTATATTAGAGAGAAATTCAAGGAAAAATATTCTCACCTCATTCAATATAAGTTGTTGGGGACAAAAATTCTCAAAAAATGGGGAGGTGTAATATATATTGGTTTTCATCCATATTGATTCTTTCAAAGTTGAAAAAATGGAGGAAATCAAATCTCAGAAGCACTTTTATTGGCAGGACCCAGTTTGGAAAATTGACGTCTGAAACCTTTTAGGAGAATTTTGAGGCATAAAATGATCTTTTTTGGGGTAAAAATTTGGTACTTTAGCACCACACGTTTTTTCCTATTCCACACATAGAAACCTTTCCAATGGCACAAGAATGACATCAATCAAAGTTTGTATGTGAAAATTATGCCACTCAGAAGTTTACCTCCTTATTTTCACCACTATAATTTGACAGGATGTCATGTCAACCCCCATTATTCGTGAAAAGGGGGCTATCCACGTGATTATTATGTATAAGACTCTAGAAGAGTCGATATTGTAACTCTAGTTAAGATTTAAGGTAACCAAAGCTAACAACTTATAGGATATCAAATTATGTTATAGTTGGGTCGCTAGGAGGAAAAGGGGTTTCATTCTTTCAAGCGAATTTGTTACATAACTAAGAAAAAATAGCCAAGAGGGATAGGAGGTAGATCACACAGAGAGGATTTGTGCACTTTAGCAGCCCGATATTCATATACCATACTTCTTTATACTCTCATCCATATTTACATTGTAAGAAAGAAAATAGAGAGAACTCACTTTCCAGCTGGGTTTTTCTCTCGAAAGGGTTTCTAAGGTCATATCTTCCATATAAAGATATAGGTCAAGAAGACAAATATTAGTGCTTTGTTTGACTCAAGATTATAGGAAAATTTCAATGTAGTAGACTTAGTCAAGACGTTGGTGTTCGAATTTCATGATCATACAAGCCCATATCCATTGGGATGGGTAAATAAACATGCAAAGTTGAAGGTAACAAAATATTAAATAATTAGATTTTCCATCAGTGCTAATTTTATTAATGAAGTAGAACTAGATGTGGTTCCCCTTGATGTATGTGGAGTCATGTTTTGGATTCCCTACATGTATATGTGAGATGAAATATTCATGTGGAGAGCCAACTAATATTAGATCATGAAGGTTGGGAAATCATTCACCATCAATATGCACAAAGGAAAGTAAAAAATTTCATTTATAAATACCAACCAAGCCAAAAAAATTGATCAGTTTCAACAAGAAGTATGTTTTATTATTTTTAAGAGAAAATTATTTTGTAGAAAAGCTAGTAAGAGGCAAGGCATCCCTAGAGGGGTGTACTAAGAATAAAAAAAAAAATAGAAGAGTTTTTGCATGCATAAATGGATGTGTTTCGAGATCATAAAAGGTTACCACCTAAGAGGGAAGTGGAGCACGAGATCCAACTATTTTCAAACTCCCCATTTCAAAACAATGGGATGTACAAGTAGTCTATTATAGAAGCAAGTGAGGGGAAGAAACAATTACAAAAATACTTGAATAGGGTGTCATTTTACAGAGTACATCACCATGTGGGTCACCCATCATCATTGTGCCAAAGAAGGATTGGACTTGGCATTGTGTATAGATTATAGGGAATTGATAAAAATCATGCTCAAGAATAGGTAACCCCTGCCTAGGATAGATGCTTTGTTGGATCAGTTTCAACAAGAAAAATACTTCACAAAACTTGACTTAAAGTTTGGATATCTCCAAGTTGAAGTAAGACAAGAAGATACCTAGAGGACCACCATCAAAACCAAGCAAGGTTTGTGTGTGTGGTTAGTCATGCCATTTGGCCTATGTAATGCAAAAACTACATTTATGAGATTAATGAATGATGTATTGCACCCTTTTATAGATTCATTTGTTTATTGTATATTTGGATGATATAATAGTATACAATGCTAGTTGAGAGGAGCACATCTCACATTTGATGCAGGTGTTGGAGACATTAAAGAAGCACCGACTTCTAGCAAATCTCAAGAAGTGTGACTTTGCAAAATTGTCTTTGGTGTATTTGAGGTATGTCATAGGTGGACGAGAGTTGAATATAGATCCTGCCAATATGGAGGCCATCATAAAATGGTCGGTGACTACTAATGTTTCTGAGGTCAGACGTTTCATTTGGGTAGCACAATACCTGAGAAAATTCATAACTTCCTTCTCAGTAGTAGCATCATCCCTCCATGCCATAATACCAAGTGGCAAGAGATTCCAGTGGGGAAAGGGTCAACAAAGGGATTTTGAGGAGCTAACAAAGAATATCAATCAAGCACTAGTTCTGGAACTACCAAAATTTCAACATCTCTTTGAAGTGGAGACAAATGTGAGCGGGTATGCTATGGGAGCGGTCTTGATGCAGGGAAAAAGGCTTGTATGCTATTATTATAAAGTATTTCATGGGGTTATTCTTAACTACCCTACCTATGACAACTAGGGGATCATGCCCTAGTGTATTTTTCGAAGAAGTAGAAGAACTATTTGATGCGAAAGGAGATAGTAATCCACATTAATTACTAGCCCCTACAGTATCTATAGGCCCAAAGTAGCCTACTACAAACCAAACATTAAAAGTGGATGGGGTTTCTACAATAATCTCATTTGGTTATCAAGTATAAGAAGGGAAGCAAAAAAATCTAGCTGACATGCTTTCAAGGTGATCCACACCAAAGATGTTAGCTTTGAGGACTCTTATAAACATGGAGCCATTCACCCACGATGCATAAAAAGATGCATATTCAGAGGATGAGGAATTCATGGATGTGTTTTGAGCAGGTTAGCAATTAATACATTGTCAATCCTAGAGACAGTCTTGAGTTGTGAAAGACCAGTGCCTAGGACATCTTATATAACAGAGAGAAAAAACAATATATTATGACAGGGATGAATAACAGAACGGAGCTCTCATGCTATTTCTTGTAACAGAAGGATTAAATTGAGCGGGACCAAAACTTTCAGAAGTTAATAACAGAGAAAGCAATATTGCAGAGGCGAGATGTGAAACTCTAACACGAAATGTAGCAAACAATTCAAAAGCAGCTTAACTGCAAAGAGGGTTGGATTCTAAATACTTCACAGAGATTGGTAATCATAGAGTATTTATGCATGCGTAGAATAAAGAGAATAATAACTTCTGTTGAGACAACATTCAGAAACATATACCAACATGTAGTGGGCTTGTGAAATCAAGAATCCACACATGAAGACAACATTTGTAAATAACATCTCATAGCGATCAATATAGCGGAAATACGGATGAATTGGAAATGAAACAGTATATCACACCTGAGCCATATTTAAAGTGCCAAAAAGCTTATGACATAATTATCGCCAAGGATAAATTTATATCAGAAACAGTGGGCTACTCGCATTCCAGAATGTGATACAAGACAAATGGATATAAACGAAACGAATGGCTAAGCTACAACCCATAAGAAAGAAGTACACATTGTAAAGCACCAAGATCAGAATCCTCCTTAAAGATCAAAATCTTTCTCATTGAAACCCAACGAGCGCTTCACATTTGTATTAAAATTTCACAAAATGCATACAAAACATTCTTTTACAGTCAATTCTTTAGAAAATTTGGAACCTCTTTTTCTCTTTGGATCTTTCTTATATAGACATCTTCATAACTGAGCGAGAAGATATTTTTTGGAAAAATATCTCCCTCGCATGACCAAAATTTGTTAAAGGTCCTTATCAAAGTAACAAAATTTATGATGAGGAGTAAAGGCCTCTCATCATGGACATTCAGGCACTCGGCCGTTTTTAAAACAAAATATTAAAACAACAGTCTGGTAAAAAGTAAAATGCTGAAGTGGAACATGAAGCCCACTTGAAACTTGAAAAGTAGCTAACTAAGTAAAAAGAAAAAAGGCCATTGAGGCCAAATCATGAGTTGATAGTGTTTCACATATGTGAAGGGGTTGAGGCAGTTGCAGACGCTGGTGGTGGAACATTTGCGGACGAGCTGGCAATTTGACTGGCGAACTGGGTGCATCTTTGCTGGCTGTCTGCTGATGGTTTAGGTGTTGCTGTGAATTTTTACACCCTGACATAGGACTCTGTGAGGTCATTGAAACTTGCCTCGGTGGGGAGCTTGTGCTTTATAAGATGAAGAAGGGCGAACTCTTGGCGGAGGGATGAAACAATTGTTTCGGCCTTTAACCGAGCGGTTTTATCCGACAGGATGTCCGTCCGGTCTTTTTCTTCCTGTAGGCATGTTTTATACTCTGTCAACGGTCGTAGCACAGAAGGAGTGGTTGGGTCCCAACAAGACGACAGTCCAACTATGGTAATCTCACCCCATACTGCATCGAAACGACCCACGTTTTCTACCACCTGTTGCAGGGCTCTCGAAGCTGTAACTCGGGCCCCCTCCTTGTCAATGATTTTTTGGCATTCAAAGACTTCCATGAATCGACTTAGTATGCCATGCTTCTCCACCTCATCAGATTCCAAATCCTTCAAGAATGAAATATAGTTTCTGGCGTGCTGGGCTCTGTCAGACAAGTTGAGGTCTGCCTCCTGCAATTTCCTGTTGAGATAGGGTATAGCAGATTTGTTTTCTCCCATCGTTCTTAGGAAACCGCACTATTCCATCACCGCTGAGATTATGTCCGACCAGATTATACCTCTTGCTTCACTGAGGGTGATATTTCCCTTCATGCAGATTTTGAGGTCAGTGATGGTTTTCTGCTGGTCGGCTCTTGTCTTCTTTTCTTGCTTGATCTCTTTCTGCAGTGTCTCTATTATCCTGCTATTCTCAGCCAGGAGATTTTCCAAATCAGTGATCCTCTGCCTAGCGGTGGATGCCTGCTTTTATAATATATCATTTGCAGCTTTCGCTGCATTCAGTTGCTCTGACAGCGGACTTGTCTCTGGTGGGGTTGTAGCAGGCGCGCCGCTGTGCGTGTCCCATGTGTTCTGTAGCTCCGTCAACCTACTCTGCAGAGTGGCGATTGTTTCAACCATTTTTTCTTTGTCCTCCCTCTCCTTTGCCAGTGTGTTAGCCAGTTTAGCTTTTTCCTTCTCTGCTTGCGCCAACTCGGCCGTCTGCACATGGTGGGAAGTCGGTATGCTGACCTTACCTTTCAATGGTGCGACCTCCTTTTGTGATTATTCTATCAAAGCGTGCTGCGGGTTTGTTTCTCCCGTATCCTTTCCCTTGATTAACTCCTGGAGGCCGCGTATTTGATTTGCCTGGGCGCGAGAGTTTTCTTGTTCATTCTTTAGGGTCACCCTCACCTGTTCATGCTTTTTCTCTAACTTTCTCAGTGCAATGGTGACCCGCATCACCTCGTCCTTCAACATATCACCCACGACCTGATATAGGTTACACATATCGGTTGCTGGCACCTTGGCCATGTCAATAGCATGTTCGAGCACCCGGTAACTAGTGGCACCTGTATCGGGATCCAAGATGACCTCAGCCATAGATAATACTGGGTGTTCTGTGTCCACGTTCATGGTGGAAGAAACCCTGGTGTGATATTTATCTATATACCCTTCCAGCTCGGCTTTGTACTTATCCCTGATCGTCCTATTTTCCTGGTTCCTTGCAACTGCCCTTGATGAGGTATGATCTCTGATGGCCTATGAGACTTCCGAGAATTCGGAAGAGGTGGTACTGTCTCTCAGCACTTTTATCCCGGCTTTACTCTTGTCCAGTTGACCATACGGTGTAAATGGTTCTAGCAGTTGCTCTTCCCTTATGACTTCTACCTCACTGGAGGCTGTTTTCTGCCTTTTGCGAAGGGGAGAACCTGCTCCTGAGGTACCTACTTCTTCTTCGACTCGACCTTTATTGACGTCCTCTTCTTCTTCCCCTGTGGCAGATGAATATGTCTCCATCTGCGAAATCAAAGGCCAAGTTTCAAGGTTAGCCCTCCACTCCATGAACGGCCTTGATTCATGTATATAAGGTGTGGACTTGTTCCTCTTTCTTTTGTTTGAGATAATTTCCCGAGGATCATAGGCCCAACCCTTTCCCAGCCTTAGGTCCAGGCCTTGCAACATTTTCTCGACAATGGGAAGGGCATGTCTCGAATTCACAACAAAAGGGCCGATTGTGATGGGGAGTCTCAGGATGAAACCCTTCTTTGCAGGGACAAAATGGAGTTGGTCATCCTTGAGGGTCTGTCAAATGTACTCCAGCACATAGACTCGTCGAATAGGAAACACAGGAAGCTGGTAAGGGGAAACCTCGGCTCTGTAGACCCGAATTTCAGTGTAATTGTCAAATAGATACCAGTCCCCAGTGCTTTGGGATTTTCCGGCTTGTAGCCAGCTCTTCATCTCAGGAAAAACTCTAGGTGAGGGTGAATCGTGGATAATAGTATAGGCAATGGACATGAAATTATTTACAAAACTAGAATAACCCTCTCCCTTAGGTAATTGGCATACAGAACAATTCCAGTAAAAAACTGGTCAAGGTTGGGAATTCACGTCATATACCCTATCTAAACCCAAACCCTCAAACTTATCAGCGTGCTGATGTAAGAAAATATAGAAGACCATCGAGCAAAAGCGAAAGTGACTGGTTTCTGAAAGCTCTTGGAACTGGGTCCAAATGTTAGCAGCAAGGAAACCAGGGATATCTAACACTACCCCCTTTTGAGACATTAACCACAAGAAATAGACACATCTCCTTGTGATTTCCCCCAAAGTGCCTACACCTAAAAGACCAGCGATGAGAGCAAGGATTGGCTGCACTTCCTCTTGGAACAGACTCAGCGGGAAAGGGTCTGCAGCGGGAAGAGAAGTAGCTTGGTTGCTAATGATGGAAGAAATGAAGTCGTTTTTGTGCTCCGATGGAAGTTTGGTGAACTGGGAGGTTAAAGCCACTTCACTGAAACTGATATATGTGTCCCTAGTGGGAAAGCGGAGGGCTTGCCTGATAATGTCGTGGGAAAGAGAAAAAATCTTAATCCCTTAAGGAGAGGTAAATGTGCCTCACTGCTCATCGTAAGCATCTCTGAGCCAGCAAATAAAATCAACCACAAAATAGACTGGGGGGGTAATTTGATGGTATAAACCAGACACAACAACTCGGTATCGGTCTCTATTCCTGATATGTCTTCTAAAAAGCTCGGGTTTAATGCTGCTGATGAGAAAAGAGTATTGGGGATCATGGATTTCGGCTTGCAGGTCGATGAAAGGCTTGAACCCGGGAGGATTTCTGGTTTCTCAGACCTGAGGGGTTTCTGGTTCGGCTTTCTTGGGCGTGCCCCTTCCCATGATTGACATATAAAACTTTTAAAAGACGAAAGGAAAGCAGAGAGCAAATGAGGGACGAAATACCTGTGCAACAGGGAAATATACTCAGGAAAACGACGCGGGGGTGTTGATAGCGACTAGGTAGACCTAGGCACCGATTCCCACTTAGTTTATACCGTAGTTGGAAGACCTGTGACTTTTACTGGAGTAAACTACGGGAAGACTGTTATTTTACAACTGAGCGTTCTGAGGTAAAAAGGCGGATAGGTAAAATAAACGGGGAGAAAGTGTCGTAAGGACAGTGACAGTGGAGCACGCGGCGCGTAGGGATTGGGCGTCAGCTGGGGACAGGTGAACACCGCGTGCCGGGTTTAATACTAGTATGGGCCTCTGTACCAGTTCGCCTAGAGACTTACCTTACCTTTCTGCTGCAATGAACCATATGATTCTTGAAACCTCTTATTCGTGAGCCGGGTTAAATACACTGTGTACCAGTCTTTAGGGCCCACGTTCCGATCTGCCATGTTACTCTTTACCTTGGGCCCACCCCGTGATGCTTCAATATAATTCCGCGAGGGTATGGGTTTGTCCTCCCTTCGGCCTCTTAACCCCCGCGGAAATTCCCATATGGGGAATTTCCTCACGTGCACATTTGGGATGCGACTGATCTCTTAACGATTTTCGTTTTTTCGTCTTTTGCACCATGTATTTGCGCCTTTCTGCGGCACCTTTTCTTTTTTTTTTTTTTTATATTTTGGATCCTCCTTGTATACATGTTTTGATTTAAGCGCAATACTTGTCACATCCTCGTCTCTTTTTACCCAACCTTTTAAATGCTTCATCATCTACCCTAACATTCGATACATGTCTATCCAAAAGTTAACTCCCAAGAATAACTAATGGTAATTCATGACCAACATTGGCTCCACCTGGGGACGGCACGCTCGTCCTCGAGTGTGTCGAGAACTTTGCAGACCACCTGTTTATCTTCTGTGAACGCCATTCCTCTTCATGATTCATAACCACACACATTATTTAAGCAAAGATGAAAACAGACACTAATATACAATATGATACATCAGGCCCTCTTGGCCTGACTCAGAACTGGAAATAAGGCTTGAGAAACTGACCGTTTACAGGGGCGTCGAGCAGATCTCCCTTTAAATTTTCCAGTCTGAAGGTATTGTTGCCTCCTTGTTCTGCAATTTTAAAGGGGCTGAACCAGAGGGGATCAAATTTGCCATGCTTACCTTTATCAACCCTTCTAATGTCCCATCTGAGCACCAGATCTCCAATCTGCAATTTTCTGTCCTTGGCACGTTTGTCGAAGAGATCCTTCATTTTCTCCTGGTATTCAACTAGCCTCTGATTCACCTGATTCCGCGTTTCTTCTAGCTCCACCAGCTGGTTGATTCTCCTGGTTACGTCATCCGGTTCTTCCTGACTTTCTTGCATGAATCGAGCCACTGGTAATGCTAGCTGCACAGGGAAAACTGCTGCCCTCCCATATACTAATTCGTATGGGGACTTTCCGGTTGCTCTCTTGCTGGTGATCCTGTTAGCCCATAGAGCAAATTTTAACTGGGAATCCCAATTCTTCTGATTTTCATTTATAGCCTTCTTTAGTGCCCTCACCAACGTTTTATTTGATGACTCCGTTAAGCTGTTTCCCTGTGGGTAATAGGTTGTAGAGTGACCTAGTGCGATGTTGTATTGTTGGCAGAAGTTGACAAACTTTGCGGATTTAAAGGCCTGTGCATTATCGGTCACTATCTTGGCAGGGCAACCAAATCGGGATATAATGTTTTCTTCTATGAATTTCATCACCATGGTGTCTGTTGCGTTCCTGGCAGGTATAGCTTCTACCCACTTTGTGAAATAATCCGTGGCGGTTAAGATCCATTTATGTTGACCGCTGGATGGGGGGTGTATTTCTCCGATGAAGTCGATTCCCCACTGCTGGAATGGTTCATCTACATGGACGGGGATCATGGGAAGAGGTGCTAGCTTTTGTCTCTCGGCAAACCTTTGGCACTTCTCACAAGCTCTAACTCGGTTAAACACATCTCCGAATAGTTTGGGCCAGAAGAAACCAGCGTTCAAGATCTTGTGAGCAGTAGCCCTCCAACTGTAATGGCCTCCACAGATTCCTTCATGAAACTCAGTCATTATACCTCCTACCTCTTCCTCTGTCAGTGATAGGAGCAGGATGCCTGAGGGGTCTCTCTAGTACAGCCGGCCGTTTGCAACCATGTACTTCTGTGACTTCAACCTCAGTGCTCTGTATTTAGCTTTTTCACAGCTGGGTGGGCAACTTAGTGTTAGCAGATATTCCACTATTTCCTTGTACCACTGGCTGGTGAGGTATTTCATATGTGTCTTTTGGGAAGCTATCTCTACTCCCTGTGGTTCTTCTTTCCCTTCAGATGCCTCGTTTGCCACCATGGACAGATTTATACCCAAAGCTTGGCAATTTGACTCAGATAAGATTTTGGCTAACCCCTGCCCCTCGATTAATTTAGTAGGGCGGATGTCCAGCTCATACTCCTGTATTTTGGCTATCCATTTCCCTCTTTTACCTTCACTATCTCCCTGAACAATGATATCTTTTGCAGTTGTTGTGGGCACAAATGCGGTGATGTGGGGCCGGAAAATATACATACGAAAAGTTTTGAGGGATTTCACTGCTTTATATGCTTGGCTTCTCTAAGATGTCATATTTCGGCTCATCAACTGTTGAAAAGACGATATGGTACCCGCTCATACCCATTGTTTGGTCAATTTAGTGTGTTCTAAATTGCTGCATTTAATTTGTCAATCCGGGATTCGTAAGCTGATGAAGTGCGGCGCACTATATGTGCAAGATAACCTATCTCTTACTTTTTTGTCGTTTTTGGATTTTTTGTGAAATTCTAAAAGAAAAGTATGGAGAAAAATATTCAAGACAACAATGTCTTTCTAATGATTTTCCAAACTTCAAGAGAATTTTAAAAACACACAATGACAAAATTAATTCTTCAAAGAAAATGAAATTGCATCACTACTCTAATCAAACAAACAATAAACTACTGATCATGAAACTCATTATTCTTGCTGCTATTCAAACATAAAAGAAACTATGCTAAAAGAAATCCAAAAGTTGCAACAAAGTAAATCTAAATCAAATTACATCAACTTATCTTCTGATCCCTCATCATTAGTCCAGCTATGATTTTCGGAGGTAACCATAAACAACTTGAGTAACCTAATATCTAACTTGCAGAAAGTAAACTAATATCAACCTACACATTCATAATTCAATCCCTCACCATCAGTCCAGCTGTGGCTTTCGGAGGTAACTGAAGATGTCATGAGCAATTTAATATATCTAACTTGCAGAAAGTAAACTAATATCAAACTACACATTCATAATTCAATCCCTCACCATCAGTCCAGCTGTGGCTTTCGGAGGCAACTGAAGATGTTATGAGAAATTTAATATATCTAAATCTAACTACTGAAGAAAATGAGCAAAACTGAAATAAACAAAGCAGTACTGAAATTAAACAGAAACTAAGAAAAGAAAATTAGCAGCAGAACAATATTAATTCCATGTCATTAGTCAAAAAGTTATGCAAATGCCCGGGCTGCCTATTTATAACCTGAAACAAGAACACTGATCAGTTTAACAATAACATAAAACATGAAAGACAGAAGTAAAATGTAAAGCATAAAAGATTATAAACAGAAATGAAGCATATATACCATGTAAGATGCAATGTATAAACATGTGAATGGATTATGACACAATGAGCTTAAAGAAATAAAACAAGAACTATACAATAATGCACAAAACCTCAGCGTGTGCAGGGGCCCTCTACACCAGCCTTGGCAACAGACTTCAAGTACGAATTACGCTTGGAAACAGAGTCTTATTATATATTAAAATGCAGTCATAACAGAAAGGTGATATTACGGCACAGTGGCAACGTAATTACATTACAGAGCTATCTGGAAGCTAATGGAGACTAATAAAAACTAACAGAGACTAATCTAATATGCGTATGCAAACGCATTATTTATAACAAAGGAAATGTAACTAATTCCCTAAAGTTTATGCTGATAGAGAACACGTAAACCATTACGTCCAGAGATCTAGGATCATGGCCGCGTTGAGGAGTAAATCTATGAAGAGTGGATGTTTGAATTCGGCTTATGGAGCCATGTACAGGTGTTTATTTGTCTCCCGCAATTCAGAAACAGCCATATAAATCTCCACGTGACGAGAAACAGAGTCCTGTCACCGTGGGACTCTACGATTGACTTCCACTTGGCCACCTTTGACCGTAGCCTCCTTAGGTGAATTTGCTCGAGCCAATAGGACACGATCCATGTCCACATCATTTCTGACTTGCCCATGTGGCTCGTTTTACCTGAAGACACCTGTAACATAGAGTTTCACAAAATGGTTGCGGAAAGTTGCAGCAGCTGCGGAAAGTGGCAAGATTCCGCAGCTAAATGAGAAAAATCTAAATCAAACAGCAGACACAAAAATATAATTAAAAACCATGTTAGATGCTCTTTTGAAATTAATATACAATGATATTGACAACTTGGAAGGTTCAGGTGGATGAAAAAGGTCTAGAAAGATGTATGGAAAAGATGCAGATTTGAGACTCAACATACCCCCACTGTGAAGGTGTTGCATGTCCTCATGCAACCAAAATTTTGATAATCCTTCTTCAGTTCATATGCCTTGACACTTCAGCCAGTACATCCAATCCTCTCCTCTTCTTCCTTGGTGCTGCTAACATCATAGGCTTCTTCATTAAGCATTTGAATTTGATATTAACCAGTGCTCTACTTAACTTCTGGCATTTCCTTTTCAATTTCTTGTTCTTATTCTGCCATATTCCCAGATGTATCATGGTATTATCATGAATTATTTTGTCCAATTTGATTTGTTCCTTCAATGTCTCATTTTCATTTTTAATGTGTCTATTTAAAAGCTCTAGCTCAAAGACTTCCTGTTTCAGTGATTGGACTAAATCATCTTGTACTGTGTGAGGCTGAATGGACGAAGTACTGGGACCTGTAGCTGCTTTTTCTAAATATTCTATATAATCATATACTTCCTGCTGCTTGGGGTCTATATCAGGTGTCATTTTTATTGGGTTGTCCCCAAAATGCCGTGAAGGAGAGTTGTCCTCAAAATCTGGCTGAGAAGGGCTCACATCAACATCTGGCTGAGAATGGGATGGACTATGTTCAATGTCTGACTGAGAATGAAATGAACCAGGTTCACTAACTGATTGAGAGTGAGATGGACTATGGTTAGCTAGGGATTGTTCAGATGTTTCTTCTCCCAAATCAATGAAATGGGGTCCTTTCATTTTCATTTTCCTCAATTTCCCCTTAAGTCTGGAACTTCTTCTCACACGCTGTGGACCACTGTCCTTTTGCTTTTGTTTTCCTTTCTCTTTCTTCTTGGCTATAGATAACTGTTCTTGAAGATGAACCAATCTTTCAGATAACACTTGATGATCTTCTTCTTCAGAAGAAGGGGTTTGATGTATAGCCTCAATAATTTTTCTCTCTTTTGGTGTTATTGGCTTTTTACCCTTAGTTTCTTTCTTCTTCCTCTTTGACAGTCTCTCTTCCCTATCAGTTCTTTCAATTGTAGTAGTAGGAGTATTTTGAATTTCATCATTTTTTTTCTTTCTCCTACTCCTCTTTGATGTGCTACCTTCAGGAATTTCTTGAGTAGGAGTAATTTGAGTTTCATCATTTATTCTTTTTCTCCTACTCCTTCTTGTTGTGCTACCTTCAGGAATTTCCTTAGGCTCCTCAAAGAAATTTCTAATCAAAAATTGTTCCCATGTGTCCTTCTTCTTTAACTCTTTTTCAATCAAAATTTTTACAAGACCGTGGTGATATAGATGTGGTTCTACATCTCCTAAATGCTTCTGAACAGTCACAGACATTTTCTTCAAACTATTTAATAGAAAATATGGGAGATTGAGAGTTTGATTATCTAAAAAATTCATCAGCAATCTGGTGTGGTACATATACATGGACCCAAAACGGCCTTCACAGGTAATGAATTTCTGAACAACTAGCAGCAAAGTAGCCCATTCCTCTTTCAATGCATGAACAAGAATTCCTCTTTTAAAAATAGTTATGTCCATACCTTGGTTTCGTAAGATTATTCTCCAGGCTTCATCATTAATGCTTTTATTCTTAAACCAACGCTCACCCTCTTGAGGAAGTTCCGTGGTAGTTGCTATAGATGCCTCGTTCACCGCAAACTTAAGGTCTCCAATCTCTACTTCCAGGCCATTGAACGACCTTGCAAATGCTTTTGTCACTTCTTTATGGTAGCCTCTGAACTTTTGGATAAACCGCAGCCACTTTGCTTTCTTCAATATATCCCTTACTTGCGGATATCCTTCCATGAACTTAGGTCCTTCTGGTTCTGCTCTTAGCAATTTACCCATTCTTCTTTCTGCTCTTCAAAGACTTGCCTGCGTGGAGGAGGGTTCAATGGAAGTAGAACGGCTGAATACACGGGAATGAGCACAATGACTGTGGGTAGATATCAGAGAGTGGGTATACATATTATAGCGTAATAGAGAATGAAATGGAGTGAAACAGAACAGAGAGGGGTTTCATGAGCACAACAGAGATACGGCTTTGAGATTAACAGAACAATAGGAGGAGTACATCCGGCAGTGTTTTGAAATTTGGTGGCTGCGAAATAAATATGAGCACGTTTAAACAACGGCTATGGATTTATGCGGCTGTAAGAGTCCGTGGTCAAATCAACTACGTCTCATTGTCACCGGTGGAATATTGGAGTATGAGTGAAGATCGGGGTTTAATTATGGTACCGTTTGAGAATGAATGTGGGAGGATAATATGGAGATCGTGAAAGGGTTACGGAATTTATCAATATAATCATTGCACATAATGGATGGAGCTTATGGTTCATAACTATATAAAAATGTGTTTTCAATGCTATTTGAAATAAATTTTACTCATACCTTTGGAATCTTTGCCTTTTCCTTGGTCTTCAATTAGTTGCTCTTCATTGGTATCTTGAATGCTCCATGTCTTCATTTTTGGTCCTCTCACCTGCATTTAATTTCATGATTATGGAAATAACATCTGGCTGTACATTCTTTTGAAAACAGAGTTGTAGCTGCAGAATCTGCTTCTGGCTGCGGGAACTGGTGTCAGCTGCGGAAACAGATGTTAGCTGCGGAAACTGACACAGCTATTATTTGGATGAATGAACATGAACGGATGACAAATGACCAAATGGAAATAGTCATGAAAGAGAAATTATTTGGATGAATGAACATGAACGGATGACAAATGACTAGATGGAAATGGTTATGAAAAATAATTTTATTGATGAAATGGAATGAAACAGATAAAATGAAGTGGAATGGAGTGAAATGAAGTGAAATGAAATGGAATGAAGTGGAATGGAATGGAGTGGGTGGTCACAAAACTTGTGAAATGAAAGAGAATTTTTTATTTTTTTTGGAAAATATAAAGTGTCAGGTGTTCCTGATTTTCACCCTATATTTTCTGTATAAGACTGCCAATTAGTGATTGGTTTTCAGGCTTATACATTTTTTTATTTTTTATTTTTAACTGAAAAGAACAAAAGCTAGGTTGGTAGAGAAGAAAAATTCTTCTGTACCAGCCTGATTGCAGAATTCTCTTGAAACACTTTGACAAAATCCTCTTTTGAGAGTGGCTTATGATAAAATTTCAATCTGTGGCCATTCACAATAAGAGGAGTTTGAAACTCATCAATGGTCTTGATTCTTACCGCTCCATTGCTAAAAACAATGCCCAATCTCCTTCTTGAAACTTCTTTTCTTTGATATACTTTTCATGCCATTTAGCTCTTTGATATTGAACTAGATCAGTTCTTAGAATTGCTTCTTGTCTGAACTCATCTAGCTCATTCAATTGCTCCATTCTATGCTTTTGGGCTTCTGATAAGTCCATCCCCAACTGAACTGCTATCTTGAAGGTCTTGACTTGGAACTCAATGGGGAGCAAGACTTCTTTCCCATAAATAAGTTCGTAGGGAGAATGTCCTGTTGTATTCCTCCATGTAGTTCTGTAGGCCCACAAGGCTTCAGGAAGCCTTTTTGCCCAATCTCTTCTATGTAGATGAACAGTTTTGGTGATGATAATTTCAAGAACTTTATTTGTGGACTCCACTTGACCATTTGCTTGCGGATGGTAAGGAGTAGATCTTCTGTGCTTGATCTTGTATTCTTCCATCAACTTCTCCACCAAATTAGATGTGAATTGGCTCCCCTGATCTGTCACAATTTCTCTTGGAACACCAAAGCGAGTAAAAATATCCTCATAAAGAAAATGAATAACTGAATTTTCAGTAGCAGATACTAATGCTTTGGCTTCTACCCATTTAGTAACATAATCAGTACAAACCAATATATACTTCTTTTGCTTAGATGGTGGATTAATAGGTCCAATGAAATCTAAAGCCCATTTTTCAAAGTGTTCAATGAGTACCTGTGGTTGCAATGGCATTTCATTTGAAAGGGTAGGTTTCCCTACTCTTTGGCAGCTGTCACACCTTTTGACATATTGTTTTGCATCTTTGAAGAGGGAAGGCCAATAATATCCTAAAGAAAGGATTTTATAGGCCGTCCTTTTGTCCGCAAAGTGTCCGTCGCATGGTTCATCATGACATGCCTTAAGAATATCAGGTATTTCATCTTCCCTGACACATCTTCTGATCACAAGATCTGGCCCTGTTTTAAACAATTCGTTAGAAATCCATGAATATTTTGAACTCTCCTGAATAATTTTTCGTTTTTCACTTGGAAATAAATGTGAAGGTAGTTTCCCTGTAACCAAATAGTTAGTAATATCTGCATACCAAGGGGTCTTAATAGTTACTGCAAACAAGTATTCATTAGGAAACTTATCCTCTACAGGAGAATCTTCTTTAGTATTCTGAATCCTAGACAAGAAATCAGCTACTGTATTTTGTTTTCCTGGTCTATCCAACACAGTAATATTGAATTCTTGCAAAAGTAAGAGCCATCTTGTCACTTTGCCATTAGTAACAGGTTTGTTCATTAAATATCTAATTGCAGAATGGTCAATATGAATAAAAGTTTCATAGCCTATTATGTAATGTCTAAACTTATTAATTGCATGAACAACAGCTAAAAACTCTTTTTCAGTCACAGTATAGTTCAACTCTGTGGGAGTCAAATTTTTACTGGTATAATAAATGGCATAAGGAACTAAATCTTTTGACCCAACACAGCTCCTAGAGCTATATCTAAAGCATCCGTAGAAATATGGAAAGGGAGTTTCCAATTTGGTCCTCTCAAGATAGGTGCTTCAGATATTCTTGTTTTCAAAGTTTCAAAGGCTGATTGACAATCAGGATCCCATTTAAATTCACAGTCTTTTGTAAGCAATTTGAAGAGTGGAGATGTTATTTTAGTGAAGTTTTCTATAAATCTTCTATAGTAACCAGTAAATCCTAGAAAACTTCTAACATCTCTTTGACAATTTGGAATAGGCAACTTTGAGATGACTTCAACTTTTGATCTATCAACCTTAATCCCATCTCCTGAAATATGATGTCCTAAAACAATCCCTTCAGTAAACATCATAAAGCATTTTTCATGGCTTAATGAAAGGTTTGTTTTTTTACATCTTATAAGAACTTTTTCCAAATTTTCTAATGATTCTTCAAATGAATTACCATAAACTGTAAAATCATCCATATAAACCTCTACACAATCATGGATTAGATCAGAAAAAATTCCTAGTACTGCTCTTTGGAATGTTGCAGTTGCATTACATAACCCAAAAGGAAGCACTCGGTAGGCAAAAGTTCCCCATGGACAAGTAAATGTGGTCTTATCTTGATCTTCAGGTGCTACCTGAATTTGATTATAGCCACTAAAACCATCCAAAAATGAAAATTATTTTTTACCTGCTAATGTGTCTAATACCTGATCGATAAAAGGAAAAGGAAAGTGATCCTTCAAATTTGCTTTGTTCAATTCAATGTAATCAATGCATACCCTCCATTTACCATTATTTTTAGGTACTATAACCAAAGGAGAAACCCATCGGCTATCTGAAATTGGATAAATGAAGTTTACATTGAGAAGTTTTTGGAGCTCTTCTTTCACTATTTCCCTAAGATTTGGATTCATCCTTCTTTGAGGTTGTCTGATTGGTCTACTGTTTTCCTCAATATAGATATGATGGATGCAAGTCTTAGGATCAATACCTTTCATGTCCGTATACTCCCATGCAAATGCAGTAGAAGGTTTTTGCAAGATTTTGGTTAGTTCTTCTTGTTGTGACTTTTCCAAATGTTTGTTGATATTCAATGTTTTTCCCGGAAAAATCTCAATAGTAGAACTACCAAACTCTTCCATAGAGTAAAGAGACATTTGTCTTGATGATAAATATTCTATGTCAGATTCCAACTGAAATTGTGTGGGGTCATATTCTGAAGATGTCTCAAAAATTTCTAATGTGTTCAGAATTTGACTATCCTCACTGATTTCAGAAATGGTAAAGACAGGTTGTATAGTGTCCTCATCATCAACCCATTCATTGTCTCCTACTTCTGTGATTGCTTTTGCTGGAAGATACAAATTGAATTTCTTTGTCGAATTACCATTAGAAATGTACATGTCCCCAGATCTACAACTAATAAAAGCATCAGCTGTGGCTAGCCAAGGTCTTCCTAAGATAAGTGGGTGTCCTCCTAGATTACTCTTGGGAGTCAAAATCATAAAATCTACTGGATATTCCCAAGAATCTAAAGAGACTGAAATATCTTCTAATACACCATCCGGTTTAATAATTGATCGATCTGCAAGTTGCAGTAAAGTAGGTGTAAAAAGAAGGTTAGGAAGTTTTAGCTGGTCCATAGTCTGTCTACTCATAATGTTGATAGCAGCCCCTAAGTTAATCAATGTGTTTGGAATTTCTATCCCATTTATATGTGTCTTGACAATTGGACTTCCTGGATCTACATACTTCTGCATGGTAATTTTTCCCCTCATAATATCTGCAATCTTTCCTACCAGGTGGATTCTTCTTGTGTCTTTTAGTTTCCTTCCTGGTCTTTTGAAACTCAACTCCTTTATGGTTTTTGCTAGAATAGGAATTTCCCGAATGGCTTGTAGCAAGGGAATCTTGATACAAACATTCTTCAATTCAGCTAGAAAGTCATAGTTAGGCAACAAGATTTGTTTTTCCACCCCCTTGTCAATTTGTAGTCTTTCAGGAAAAGGAGGTGTAGATGAAGATGCTGGTTGCTCAACTATAGGAGTTGTGGGTGTTAACTTTTCTTTTTCTTTTTGCATGCTTGAATTTTGAAGAGATTATTCCTCATAACCTTTATTAACTTGAAGAGAGTCCTCCTTAGAGGTATCTTTCTCTTGAATATCTATAGAAGGTTTTTCTAAAACTCTACCAGATCTGAGTTGTACATCGTTGAGAGGAACAATCATATAGGTAGGAAATTGTTGTCCTTCTACCATATAAGTATTCTGAGGATTTTTATTATTAGGATTTGGAAATGGCTGAGCTGGAAGTTGATTTGTCTTCTGTTGGTATGGGAGCATGAGTTGAGGATTTGTATTTTGTTGAGAAGGTTGTTGTTGTGGAAATGGCAATGAAAGTTGTGGATTTGGGTTTGGAAGCTGTGGAGCTTGTTGATTTTGAAAAGATGGAGGATATTGATAAAATTGAGCAAATCTCCCATAAGGATTTTGCATCCCTTGTACCCATGGCTGATATGGATTTTGATGTTGGGGCCAAGGTTATTGCCAAGGATTCCAATTTGGTGGGGTTTGAAGATTCATAGGGTTGTTAAACCCTTGAGTTTGTTGTCCCTGCCAAGGTCTTCTTGCAACAAAACAGAGAGATTCTACTGAATTTGGGTCTTCTTGAAAAACAGTTTTGAGTCCAGGAATTGAAGGACAATCCTTGATCTCATGATTCTCTAAGAAAATCATACATGTTTCTACAACTTTTGCATCCAAGGGACATTCCCTCAAAGCATGTTTCTTCCTACATTTTGGACAAAAGATGGCTAAAGCATCTGTTTCTGCTTTCTGCTTGTTTTGGATTTTAAGGGTGTCTAGTTGTTCACTAAGGCTCCCTAAGATATCAGTTTTGAACTCATCAAGCATATTACCAATCTCTTCCCTACTTACTGATCCAGTTGCAGATTTGTTAGCCCTAATAAGAGAAGGATCCGTAGGCCCTTTTCTAGTTCTAGATTTTCCTCTTGAGAGATGGACACATAATTCTGTTATGTCACGAAGTGGAAGTTCAGAAATGTCTCCTTTCCCCATCATGTTTAAAATATCTATCCATTCATCTCTAATGGCTTTTAATATGAGGGCTTTCAAGGTTTCATCATCTAAGTTGCTCATCTTTGCTCTTTTCAAGTTGTATTGAAATCTTTCAAGTAAATCTTCCAAATTTTCATCTTCTTTTTGCATCATTTTGAATACTTCATCCTTGTGATTGGTGGGCATACAATAGTCCAAGTATCTATCCAAAAATGTTTGTTTCATATCATTCCAAGTCCTAATAGATTGAGTGGCTAATCCCATGAACCATTTCAAAGCAGATCCCTTCAATGTTGAAGGAAACAGTTTGAGTTTTTGAGAGTCTTCCATATAATCATAGGTTCGGCACACAACTTCAAACTCAAACAAAAATGTTTCAGGATCCTCACTTCGCAATCCATAAAAGTTAGGGAGAACAGATGGTGAGATATTTTTCATTTTTGCATGAGTTTCCTCATCAACTATAGGGAATCCAAACAAATTGTCTCCTTCCCTATTTCTACCATTATTTCCTTCACCATTGTTGTCTCCATTGTTTCCTCCTCTTCCACCTCTACCTCTACCTCCATCTATTACTTCCACTGCCATGATAGTTTCTTTAGAGTCCTTAAAGTCCTCTAGTTCTTCTACCAAGAGAGTCTCTTTGTTTTCTAAATGGATTTTAGTAGGTGGTATAGGAGATTCCTCTAATTCAGTTGTTCCTTGACTTCCAAAAATCTTAAGGCTAGGGGTAGATGGTGGTGAATATGGTCTATGCCTTGAAGAATATGGAGTTGTGAAAATCGAACTCTTGGCTTTAGCTATAAACCTTCCCCTAGAATCTCTTGCTCTATGCATGTCATTTTTTTTTTTTTTTTTAAAGTTGGGCTAATAATTCTCTTTCTGATCTTCCAGGTCACACTAGGTGCAAGAAGAGAGCATACTTAAGAAATTACTGAACCAATAACTCTCTTTTCTGATCCTCCAGATCACACTAGGTGCAAGAGGAGAGCATACTTCAAGAAGTTATCAAGTTTTCCCTTCTTTTAGAATTTTTTTTTTTGTGTGTTGTTTTTTTTTTTAAGAAATTGGCTATCTAGTTACACTTCCCCGGCAACGACGCCAAAATGTTTGGTCAATTTAGTGTGTCCTAAATTGCTGCATTTAATTTGTCAATACGGGAATCGTAAGTTGATGAAGTGCGGCGCACTATATGTGCAAGATAACCTATTTCTTAACTTTTTGTCGTTTTTGGTTTTCTAAGGTGAAATGGAAATTCTAAGATGAAAACAAGTATGGTTATGTTTGTTCAAGGAAATGATATCCCCTATAATGATTTACCAACTTGAAACTTTAAAAAACAATTTGAAATTTACAATGACAAGACTTGAAAGGAAATGAAAATGTGCTGCTAATATAATGAATCAAAACAATGAACTAGTGAGCATGAAAACCAAACTATTCTTGCTGCTGACTAAACACAAAAGAAACTATGCTTAAGGAAATTCAAAATTGCAACAAAATAAATCTAAATCAGATTACATCAATTTATCTTCTGATCTTTCATCATTAGTCCAGCTATGATTTTCGGAAGTAATCATAAATAACTTGAGTAACTGATATCTAACTTGCAGAAAGAAAACTAATATCAAACCATACATTCATGTTTCAATCCCTCACCATCAGTCCAGCTGTGGCTTTCGGAGGCAACTGAAGTTGTTATGCACAATTTAATATATCTTACATTTGCAGAAAAGAAACTAATACTAAACTACGCATTTCATAATACAATCCCTCACCATCAGTCCAGCTGTGGCTTTCGGAGGCAACTGAAGATGCTATGAGCAGCTTAATATATCTAAATTTGCAGAAAAGAAACTAATACTAAACCACACATTTCATAATACAATCCCTCACCATCAGTCCAGCTGTGGCTTTCGGAGGCAACTGAAGATGCTATGAGCAGCTTAATATATCTAAATTTAACTACTGAAACAAATAAGCAAAACTGAAATAAACAGAGCAATACTGAATTTAAATAGAAACTATGAAAAGAAAATTAGCAGCAGAACAATGTTAGTTCCATGTCATTAGTTAAAAAGCTATGAAAATGCCTGGGCTGCCTATCTATAACCTGAAACAAGAACACTGATCAGTGATTAACAATCATAAAACATGAAAGACAGAAGTGAAATGGAAACTATGGAAGTTTATAAACAGAAATGAAGCAAATGCAATGTATAAACATATGAATGGATTATGGCACAATGAACTTTAAAGAAACGAAATGAGAATTTTACACTAATGCACAAAAACCTTAGCTGAGCAGGGGCCCTCTACACCAACCTTGGCAACGATCTTCAAATACGAATTCCGGTTAACAAAACAAAGTCTTCTTATATTAAAAAGCAGTCATTACAGAAAAGTGATGTTACGGCACAAGTACAACGTAATCACATTACAGAGCAGACTTAATGAAAGATAACATAGACTAACATCGACTAACTCTATATGCGTATGCAAACGCATTATATATAACAAAGAAATATAACTGTCTCCTAAAGTTCATGCTGGTGGAGAGCACGTAGACCACTACGTCCACGAATCTAGGATCATGGCCGTGTTGGAAAGTAAATCTACGAGAAGTGGATGCTTGAATTCGACTAAGGAGCCATGCACAGATGTCGATTTATCCTCAGCAACTTAAAAACGGCCGTATGAACCTTCATGTGACACGAAACAGAGTCCGGCCGACATGAAACTCTATGGTTGACTTCCATGTGGACGCCTTTGACCGCAACTTCTTTAGATGAGTTTGCCCGAACCAATAGGACATGAACCATGTCCTCGTCATTCCTGACCTACCCATGTGGCTCGTTTTCCTTATAGACACCCTTCTTTAGATGAGTTTGCTCGAACCAATAGGACACGAACCATGTCCTCGTCATTCCCGACCTACCCATGTGGCTCGTTTTCCTTATAGACACCTGTAACATAGAGTTTCACAAAATAGCTGTGAAAAGTTGCAGCAGCTGCGGAAAGTGGCAAGATTCCGCAGCTGAATGAAAAAAATCTAAATCAAATAGCAAACACAAAAATATAATTAAAAACCATGTTAGATGCTCTTTTGCACATGATATTGACAATTTGGGAGGTTTAGGTGAGTGAAAAAGGTATAGAAAAGTGTATGGAAAAGATGCAGATTTGAGACTCAACAGGTCTTCTACAACCTTTGTCCATTCCAAGTCAACGTTGGGAGGAGATTTCAATGGATTTTATCACAGGTTTACCTAAGTCCAAAAGAAATCTTTTCATCATGGTGGTAGTTGATATACTTACCAAGTATGCACACTTTTGTGCATTATCTCATCCATTTAAATCAAGTAAAATTGCAACTACATTTATGGAAACAATTCAAAAGCTACATGAAAACCAAAGGGTTATTGTGAGCGACAAAGATCTCATTTTACTGGAAACTTTTGGATGGAGTTATTTTCTTGTTTCGGTACTCAATTAGCTCATAGCTCATCTCATCATCCTGAATCTGATGGTGAAACTGAGATAGTAAGTAAATGTTTGGAAGGATATCTTCGTTGTTTTGTATCTGATAAACAAAAACAATGGTTCAAGTGGTTACCTCTAGCTGAATGGTGGTATAACACTTCCTTCCATACTGCAGCAAAAATGACCCCATTTATGGCACTTTATGGATATCATTCACCATCCATCACATCATCTTTAAGAGATAATTCGAAGTTTCAAGTAGTGGAATATCACATCGAGCATCAACAAGAAGTTCTCCAGCTCTTAAAGGACAACCTAAATTTGGCATAAAGTTGAATGAAACAACATGCAGATCAACATTCCAATGAGAGAATTTTTGATGTAAGAGACTGGGTATTTTTACGGCTACAACCATACAAACAAATGTCCCTCAAGAAAGCTAAGAAGGATAATAAATTATCACCAACATACTATGGTCCTTACAAGGTGTTGCAAAAGATTGGTACTATGGCATACAAATTGGAGCTTCCTGCTTCTTCACGAGTGCATCCAATTTTCCATTTTTCATGCTTAAAGAAGGTTATAGGTGAAAGTATTCTAGTTCAAACAATATTGCCAGAACTTGATGAGGGAGGAAAAATCATATTGGAACCTGAAGTGGTCACAGAAACAAGAACTCGATAGCTATGGAATTGATCAATTTAAATGATCAAGTGGAGAACTTACCCACTGAAGATTGTACATGGGAGGATGAGAATTTTATACAGAAGCACCCAGAGCTACTCAAGCATTGAGGACAACATTTTTTTGGAGGAGAGGGGCATGTTAGGTCCATATATTACTCGTATAGTCCCTTATTGTTGTTAGTGTAACCCCCTTATTGTTATTATTGTACCCTTGTAACCCTCATATTGTTATTATTGTTCCCTTAAATTATTGTTGTTAGGTCGGCTAGGATTACATTGTGGCCCCATGGACTCCTATATATAGAAAGGCGGTTTTTTATTTTGAATCATCTAAGAATTTTTCATTCATGTAATGTATTGGAGGTTGCCCCCTCGAAGTGGCTTATTTCTAAGGCATTGATATCTCTTTTCTTCTCTTTTTGGAACTGGTTTCACAACATTTAATATGTGAATTTGGATATTCTAGATCTAGATATAAAAACATGGAGTAGTAGAGCAGCTCCATTAATGGAGATCATGTCTCATTTATGAGATAGATTATGGAAGATGAAACAGTCAAATGAGATCATGGATATTAAATATTAAATCATAAGGATCTTTGATAAGGTCAAATGAGATCATGGATATTAAATATTAAATCATAAGGATCTTTGATAAGATCAAATGAGATCATAATGCATTCAAAGAAGATCATTAAGCACTTATGACAAGATAGTGGAGGAAGTGATGCATTTAATGCATGCATGATGGAGAGGGTGATCACCCCATATGAAAATGATGGAGGACATGGATCAACAACGTAGTCAAACATGGAGACTTTGTGAACATGTACAATAGAGATTTAGAGTGGGCCTAGGCTATGGAAGGCTCATGCATATAATGAAGGTGAAGGCACAATGGAAGGCATCATTTGGATTATTCATTTCTTGATTTTTTTAGATCTATATTTTTCTTAGGACATTTCTATGCAAGCTTGGGTTGTTTAGCATAGTAGTGATTTTTTGCATAGTGTGTTCTTGAGTGAGAATACCACCTCTTTCTTTGAGTAGCTCTGGAAAGAGGATTGTTATTCATTCCTTATCAGGCACTGGTGCCATATTCAGGAGGTTTTTTTAGCATTCAACTAGGAAACCAGTGGAGGATTCATCCTACCACTTTGTTCTTTAGATCTAGCCTTTTAGGAGTAGTAGAACTGCATCAGGCTCTCAGGCCATTGGGTTTTACCTCCATGCAGCAGCAGTCCCTTTAACGGTTGCACAGTTTAGTCCTGTAGATCTATTGGAGGAAGGAATTTTCAAGTATTTTAGTTGTAAATCCTATGATGGATAACCTCCTGACATTGGATCTATTGTTTCCATCACTTAGGAGCTGATTTTTCATATCTAGCAGCAGGCTAAGGAGCCTCCCTCTCTGATAGTGTAGTTTTTTGAAGCTGTTGTTCATGCAGCAGCTATTTTCAGTGGAGGAGATTAGAGGAGCTATATCTTGAGCTTTCAGCCCAAGGATCTAGTGAAGGAATCAACCCTTCTTGCATATATCTCATTGTACATCATTGCAACCATCATATTATCAGATCTAGCTTTATCTATGCATTCCTAGTAGCATATAAGTGAAGCCCTAAGAAGGAAGGTTGTATTAGACTTACAGATCTGAGAAACCCCTCCTGGGTTATCTTGGGAATCCATCATTAAGCCTAGATCTACAATTTCAACATCATCGAAGCTCCCATTCTTCCTATATCTGACTTTTTATCTTTTAGGTAGTTGGAGTCCCTACAGTTGCAGCAGGAAAAACATAGTATACCTTCTAGCAAAGCAGCAGTTACGCAGCCCCGCTTGGGATATCATTGTAGGGTCATTCTAGGCTACTTTTGTGGCTTGAGTGTCTCATATTTTGAGCACTATTGTACTAGATTTTTCACCTCCAAAACAATAAAATGGCTGAGTTATTTCTATGCATTCTGATGTGTATCTAGATTTATTGTTTACTTTTCTGCAGTTCTTATATTGTGTTTCAGTATTACTACATTCTCCCTTTTGGGATATTACAGTAAGGCTTTAAAAACAATACTAAATTTAAAAAATAAGAAATTAAATGACAAGAAAAGGATTATTCTAATCACATGACTTGAATCAATGCTAAATTAAATCACACCTTATTGAATTGGAAATTTAACCTATTTCACCCAAAAGAAATTTAATGCTAATATAGAGTAGAAAATTAAATGAAATATAGAAACTGCAAGAAACACCAAATACGGAAAATGTGGTAACCAATAAATTACTTCAAAAAGAGGAAATTTACTTCAAGGAACAAGAATTGAAATTAAAAAAAAACAAGCATACAACTAAACTACATTAGGTGTTCAAGGAAACACGTCATCCAAGGTAGTGGGAACAACTGCCCATGAGTCAGTTCTACCTCAAAAAATAATTCATATCAGTTTATGAATAAGAGTTGTAGAACTCAATGGATAACTTCCTTCATTAAAACACCTTAGAGAAATAATTACACCATAATGAATTTCTTAGTGTTGCCTCAAATTAAACAATTTCCCATTCTTCTCCTCTCTTTGATCTCTGATTTCATTTAATATATAGAGAGAAAAGGGAAACTACAACTAAATTAATTAAAAATGTTGGAAATATTGTCATTGATGGCAAAGGAGCACAAAGGAGCAACACCAAGACAAGGGAGTAGGTTAGAATCAGATGGAATTGTTGCAAAGAAAGACAGTGAAATGGATTCGAAAACCACTAGACGGTTTTTGCACTGCTTTTGGAGGATAAGTGGTTTTAAGTGAGATTGATGTGATACAGTTAGGAGGATGACACGTGGCATACTGAAACCACCTATTTCGCGTGAGTTCAAAAACATCATTCATTGGGCTAATTATCATGAGATAACACGATGACCATTGGATCATTCTAGGATCAACGACGAAGACTCAAAATTATTTAGCATAACAAAATTTTGAGTTAAGAGTGTTATGGCCTAAATCTACCTTAGGCTGAGGAAGGCAGAGTCTAGGGTAACATCAAACCATGCTTAATCTGGTAGCTAGCCTTACCAGATCGGGAGAGGGTCTCTCCTTGTCAATCTCGCAAAAAATGATCAATGAGGTTTGAGATGACTTGAATGAAGACTGATTTTAGGCTAGGTATATGTGCAAAAGAGTTTGGTTTATTTTAAGAGTGTTTTGTTGGCTCAAAGGGAAAGGAAGATTTTGGGTCTGGGGAATGAGGCTTAGTTTTGTAGAGATCTGAATGGGGAAAGGTAGGAAATTGATTTGACACTTAAAATTTTGAATGAAATGGAGATTTTAGACAGGTGAGGAGTTGAAGAGGGCAAGAAACCTTGAGGGATCCTCTTCAAATGGCTGAAAACATAGAAAATTAAACAAACCCTAGGTAGAGCACTGCAAATTTTAATGAATTCTACCTTTATCCTTGTTTGTTTAACTTAAGAAGAAATAAGAGAGAAAGTGGTATGCATAAAACATCAGTAGACTTAAATTTATAGAGAGAAACACACTATCAAAGTAAAATACCACATGAATCCCATAGAGTGCCGCAAACCCTGGTCTATTCCTTTTCCAAACTGCAGAGATGAATGTACAATGATGCTCAAAGCATTCTGAAAAGTCCAACCATGCTAATGACTGAAAAACCACAAGATATAGACAAAAAACCACTCATCCTAGATTCTAGAGGTCGAGCTCATGAGCTTAGGAGCTGCTCCAACAAAATCTAAACTGAGAACTGGAAAGTAGGTAGTGGAACAGCTTGCCTCTATAAACTAGGAAACAGATTCATTCAGTTGCAATTCACCTTTTGATGGATGAATCTACTTCTATGAGTGAAAATTTAACAAAATTACATCAAGATCCATAAAATTACATCAAATTACATCATGATTTTGACATTTATAGGTAAGAAAGTCAAACTATCAAAAACTAGTCGAAAAACAGAGTTACTCAATAAAAAATGAGCAAAATCCTCCAATGTGCCGCGCGTGATTTCTCTATGCATCGCACCAGTTTGTAGCTGATTTTCGAGGCCTTCCTAGTGTCCAAATTTTCTCCAAGTGGGCTTGTTGGAAATATTTTCCTATCTACTTTCTAACACAAGTGGAATTTTTTAATTTGGCTTCCATTTTCCCCTTTAAACGTTATTTCTCCCAACACTACTTCCTGTGTGTCAAAAAAGGGGTAGGAAGGTCATTTTTGGGGTGTTTTTGACCCCTCTGGAAGCCCAAAACCTGTCAAAATTTCTTGGCCATAGGTAGGCATGCATATTTTTCCATGAAAAATAAAAAAATTTCAAGTTTTCATCAAAGGGAGTCCCCTATCAAAAGCGCGTGCCAACTGGTGCGGCGCATAGAGCAGAAAAGTCTGTTTTTAGGCCAAAATTTTCAAAAATGAAAAAAGTGTCCAATTTTTTTTGAAATTTGGGCTGCGTGTCCTCCATTATGTGCTATGCTTGGCCAAGGAAGCCTCAGCCAAGATCTGAAGTCTATCATGCCTCTTCTGACGCTTTGAGGCCTTCTTCAACTTGGCCTTCAAAATCTTGATTCTTGCTTTGCAAACATGATTTCTTGCCCAATAATGATTGGCCATGTGCCTTAACATATTTTTCTCCTTGTTGGCCTTCTCCAACAGCTTTTATACATGCATATTTACTCTTTCAAGCCAAGTTTCACGATCAGCCTCAATCTCTTGCTCAAGTGAAGTCATCTCAATTTTGCTCCTTTTCGAAGCTTGCTAATTTTCACGTATGTTTTGCAGCTCCATGATAGTTTGATGATCCTCTAGCTATTTTTTTCTCTGATCAAGGTATTTTATTATCCACTGGGCTCTTTCTAGTTTGAGGGACAAAGTATTTATCTCCACCTTTTTCTCCTGAATGATCTCCCTGAACTTTGAGCTTTGTGGGCCCAAATCAGTGTCATCATCCTGAATGAGGAGGAAATCTGTCTCCTACTCTCCTGAAGGCCCCTCATCATGTATTGGCCTCTTACCCTTGTCCTATACCTGCATTTTTTATCAAGGAAGTGAGACCCCTTCCACCCTAGGTGGAGATAATACTCGATTGGCTGCTGCAAACAACCTTCTAGTGCCCTTTTGATAGGTGACATACACTGGCACACTAACAGTCTGTGTCTCATGACCCTCCTGCTGATATGAAGGTTCACCTATCTCATGGAAAACTTCTGGAGGTACCTGAGGAGTTTTGAAGAACTCATGAGAAATGAAATCCTCCCATGAAATATCCTGCAAACCAAGCTGATGCATAACCACAATTTTGATGAGTGAAAAGTGATCAACACTGTTATACTGCTGCTCAAGAGTTTTCTTTTACAGTAGGGTGGTAATCTTCTCAATATTTCAACACATGAAGTAGGGGAGGTTCATCATTCTCACCCTAGTAAATTGCATCAGAAATCTGATATGATAGGCATATAGGCGAGAAAACCGACGCTCACAACTAAAATATTTTATAATGAGTTTCATCAAAGGAGCGTATGAATCTGTCAGGTACCAAAAAGGAAAAACTCTGCTGAGCTATATCAAAAAAGCAGGCTTGATATATGGCTCATAGTGTTCCCTGTCAACTTGCTGCCTTTTATTCCATTGTTCTCCAACATTTGGAATACCGGTTGCTAGGGAGATAGACTCAAGTGTGAAGGTGAATGTCACACCTGCAAGAGTGACTTGGAAATTATGTAAACGAAGGACAAACAATATGTCCAACTCATGATGGTACTGGACTCTAGCAACCATCTCACAAAACTGATAACAATACTGATGTTGAAAACATGAGATAGCAAGACGGCAACCCTGCAGCTTAGCAAGTGAAGTAGGTTCCTCCCGTACATGTTTACCACTCTTATGAGGTCTCCTTGGTGCATGCAATTTGGTTTGAGAGTCACTTTGTGTTTCTTCATCTCTGTCATAAGAGGAATCTGACTCCATGTTTGCCAAAGTTTGTGTTGTCTTATATGAGTATGAAGAGTTTAGATGTCTTTGGTCTTTTGCTGCCAAGTGTATGAAAATGTATGAAGGGTTATGAAGGGAGAGGGTAAGAGGGATTTTGGAAATGTTGCCACTTGGAATTTGGGGAATTAAAAGGTTTTAGGGACAGTCTCTAGGCTTTTGGGATATTAATTGGGGTTTGGGAATTTTTGTAGCTAGGATTTGGGATAATGGGAGTTGGGATAGGGGTAGATGAATTTAGGGATATGGGGAATAGAGAAAAGGGTTGATGAAACTAGAAAACAGTGAAGGAATAAAAGATAAGGGAGTGAAGACCACAAAAACCAGTTTACAAACCCTAGGCTATGATGTCTTGAGCAAGGAAGTAGGGTTTGAAAATTTTTCAATTAAATCCTCATAAAAATCATAAGACACACATTTATGGCATTGGAGGGATCGCTTGAATTACTTTGGACCAAAAGCATCTGAGAAAATTGAGTTTTGAATGAAATAATGGTTAAAATAGTCGACAGCTCTATGCGCTGTGTCACAAACCCAATGCACCACGACAGTTATATGTGTCACGCTGGTGTATTTCTTGCACTGTGCAGTCCAACCCAATGTGTCGCGCCTCTCAGCCAATGTGTCATGCCCCTGAGACTGAAACTATTGGCTGCGATTTTTGTGACCACGGGCTTGGCTCCCAATCTCTCTTTCTCTTTGGATGCAAATGAGCCCTTTGAACATGGAAAAGGAATTATATACAAAAGGCTTTAATTTTCCACTCCAAAAACCCACTTTGTAATGTTTTACATTTGACACTCTTTTTTTAAACTCTATTTTAGGCAGTTTGCTTCATTTTTCCTCTGCTTAACTGAATGATTTGCTTTTTGTTTGCCTTGCAGGGTTGCTGAAGTTTGACAAGGTGACCAGGGTTGCCAATGAATTTATTTACACATGAGAAAACTTAAAATTACATCAAATTTATACATAAAAGATAAAATACTCTATTTTTTCTCAAAACAGAGTTTTGAGGAAAAATACATTTCTAGGCATATGATGATGAAATTTATCTAGTACTGGAACTTTATTCAACCTCTTCATGCACCTGCTGACCATTATTGGGCATTTTGAAGACCTTATTGATGAAAACCTAGACTTAATGGAACTGAAAACCTAATAGAATGACTCTTGCAAACTATAAGACAAAAAATGACTGCAAATGATTTTAATGAACGGAAATGGGCCAGCAGGTAAAGGACATGAGGGAAAAATCTACAACAAACCACTACCGTCAGATGATCCATGCTCCTAATGGAATGCAGCTGACAAGCAAGACACCTAATATGCAATGCAACAAGAGAATTTTGATCACTAATGGAGGGATGAAGATACCGACACTAACATTGGCTCGAATGGGGATGGTAGCTCCTTATAGGTGCCAAGAACTACAGATCTCTGGGAAAGTTGGTAGTGCCTTTCGTCCATTGGGCTATGGATTCAATAACTTCGAAAAACCAAAATCAGACTCTTGACTCATTTTCAAGACTGAAATATGACTCAAGACTGACTCAATTTCAAGACTGAAATACCTGAATCAAACAAAATAAACCAAAACTGAAATCAAACCTCAATTTTATAGCCTTCACCTCGGGCCCCAAACTAAAATAATGATGACATCAAACACTTGCAATTAAATTTAAACAAACCGGTATGTATAGTGATACATATGACAGCAGAAAACATTTCAAAAATAGTATCGTTTGAGTAGTCGACCATTGACCGATCCACCTGGACAATCTTCTCCATTCATTTCCTTCAAAAGGAAAGCATTTTGGCCTCGATATGCATCAATTTTGAAAGGTCCTTTCCAAATATTCTCAAACTTGCCATGCTTACCTTTATCTTCATTTCTTGCATCCCATTTTAGCACCACTTCCTCTATTTGAAACTTGTCTGCCTTTGTGTTTTGATCATATATCTTCTTGATTCTCTCTTGCAGCTTGAAATTGTTTTGAAAAACATCCTCTCTAGTCTACTGTAAATGGATCATTTGATTTATTCTTCGTTTCAAATGATCATCCTCACTACCAGCTTCCTGCAGAAGTTTAACCACTGGAACTGTGAGAGAGGTCGGGAATACCGTGTCAACACCATACACGAGCTCAAAAGGGGACATCCCTATAGATTTCTTTTGACTTACTCTGTCTGCCCAAAGTGCATTAACCAGTTTCTTGTGCCAACCTTTCTTGTTTATTCCAGTAGCTTTTTGATAATATTAACCAAGAATTTATTTGAGGATTCAACCAATCCATTGCCTTGTGGATGATATGCGGCTGAGTGCCCCAAAGTAATTTGATACTTATTATAGAATTAAATCATTCTATTAGATTTAAAAGCTACTGCATTATCAGTGATCATCTTATTTTGACAGCCAAAACGAGACAAAATATTGTTTTCAAGAAATGAAATGATTACCGAATTAGTGGCCTACCTAGTGGGAATCGCTTCAATCCATTTGGTAAAATATTCCATCGTTGTAAGGATCCATTTATGCTGTGCTAAAGAGGTAGGATGGATCTTGCCAATGAAATCCAAACCCCACTGCTGAAATGGAGCACTTACTTCAATAGGCTTGAGCGGTAAAGGCTGCAATTTTCTACTTCTTTGAAAAATATGACATTGATGACAGCCTTTAACAGTTTTGTACACATCAGCAAAGAGAGTCGGCCAATAATATCCTACTCTCAAAATTTTACTGGCCGTTGTCTTCCAAAAAAGATGACCTTCGCAATCTCCCTTATGAAAGTCCTCCATAACTTGTTTTTCCTCTTCTTCAACCAAACAATTGAGCAAGACACCACCGGGATCTTTCCAATAGAGTGCATTATTCATGATAAAAAACTTGGCAGCCTTCAATTTCAGTTTCCTACTTTTATTCTTAGCCATTCCTGGTGGTGGTGATAAATTTTGGAGTACATACACAATGTCTGAATACCAAGGAGAAAGAACAAAAATTTATGAGACCTGAATAGGTGAACTATCTTCATTTTCCTCGGACATAGCAGCAATGAGATTAATATCCAAGGCATGCAAATTTGACTCAACCATTAGCTTAGCCAACCCCTGTCCTTTGATAATATTTTTAGGTTTAATCTCCACGTCATATTCCAACAAGGCAGCAATCCATTTGTCTCGTCTCCCTTCTAGAACTGTTTGCACTAAGACTTCTTTAACATCAGCATTAGGAACATAAGCAAGGATGTGAGAATGAAGAATATAAACTCGAAAATATTTCAATGATTTTACCAAGGAAAGAGCTTACTTTTCAATAATATTATATTTTAAAGCTGCATCTTTTATGGTTCTGCTGAAGAATGCTATTGGTTTCTCACGCTGGTCTCTTTTCTGCATTAAGACTGCTGCCATAGTATGATCTGAGGCAAATGAAAACAAAATGAAATCCTGAGTATAGTCTGGGCTGATCAAAACTGGAGCTGAAGAAAGGGCCAATTTCACCAAATCGAAAGACTTTACTGCTTCCTCAATCCACTTCATTACACTATCTTTCTTGAGAATGTTTGTGATTTCCCTTAAATGTTCTGCAAGATTGGGCACAAAGCGATGTAAGAAATTAATCTTACCATTAAATGATTGGATATCCTTTATATTTTGGGGAAGATCAATTTGCTGAATGGCTTCTACTCGAGCTGGATCAATGCAAATAACCTATTTTGATATAATATGACCGAGAAGCTTGCCTTCATCCATGGAAAACATACTCTTCTTTCGATTGAGAGATACACCATATTTTCTACACTGCTGAAATACAATCTTCAAATGATAAAGGTGTTCTTCATCTGAATTAGAAAAAATTGTCAAGTCATCAAGATAAACAACCAGAAAGACATCTTTTTCATTTGCAAATTCCATATCCATTGCTCGTTGAAATGTCGCACCAGCATTCTTCAATCCGAAAGGCATTTTGGCATAATGAAAAGTTCCCCATGGAGTGGTGAACATTGTTTTAGCTCTATCATCCTCATGGAACAAAATTTGGTTATAACCGGAATAACCATCGAGTAGCAACATGCAGGATGCTCCAACTACTCGCTGAAGTATGTGATCCATTTTGGGAAATCGATAGTTATCTTTCAAAGATATTTTATTCAGATTCCTAAAATCAATACATAAGCGAATCTCACCTGTTTTCTTGCGCACAGGCACCAAATTAGAAATCCAATCTGAAAATGTTATGGGGATGATGATACCATCTTTGTACAACCGATTCACTTCCTTCTCTATTGAGGGTAGCAGCTTTGGATTTATTCTTCTCAACTTCTGTCAAAAGGGCTTTTGATTTGGCTTGATCGGGATGGTATGCTGAATTATGTTTGTGTCATATGTCTTCAAATCTGAATAGTCCCAAGAAAATACATCAGCAAAGGAAGACAATAAACTGATATACTTTGCTTTTACCTGTGGGGGAAATGCCTTAGACAATTTCACCATTTTAGGATTTTCTGCTTATCCAATGTTCACATCCTCAACTCCTTTCTCGGTTGGCAGTAAGCTCAGCTTTCGAGCTACATCATCTTGGTCAAAAAGCTCCTCTAAAGGTATTAGACCTTTGGGAATAACATTATCCTTGAGCTGCAAAACTTCCATCTAATTGACTTCTATATCCGGCTCGCCATCATCATGCTTCCCATCAATAGAAGTGTCTTTGAATTTACCTTCATTTTGCAGAAATTCATCAATTTCTTTATCATCTTGAAACACTTGCCAATACCTTTAATTCTCAGGGATAGTCGGACAATGCTTCACATGAATTTCAAATTTGTTGCTTGAATTCATCATATTTTTCAAATTACTTGCTGTTTTTGCCAGTGCATCTACAATGCCATTCTGAATACGGGGGACACATGTCAAAGTATAATCTGGAAACAGTCTCAAGATATCTAGTACCGCATTGCGGTAGGCCCACATTCGAGGATGCTTAGCTTTGTATTCACCTTTCACTTGCTTGATAACTAACTCGGGGTCACCATACACTGCAATCCTTTTGGCATTTAAATTTCTAAGAATTTTCAAACCAGCAATTAAAGCTTCATATTTAGCCTCATTATTTGAACAGTCAAAAGCCATTTTATAAGAAAAGATCCTTACATTTCTTGGCACTTTGTTTGGGGAGGAAAAAGGGCTGCGTATCCAAATGCCAATTCCAGCACCATCCTTTCCTACTGCGCCATAAAAATCCATGGTCCACAAACCATCTTCATCCTCTTCCAAATGCTGAAATTCTGTTTGCTCTTTTACTTCTCCTTGTTGTCCATCAACATTTTGCTGTTGTCAGAAGGTTGATTTCTCAGCGATACTTTCAAATCTTTTTCTTTCTTTCTTTAAGACCTCTCTGAAATTTTTAGTGATTTCTGGAATGTCTTCTACTTCAATTAATTGGCTATTTACATCATTAAAGCTATTTGAGTATAAAAAAAATGATTCTAAATCAGTATGTACATAGTTGATTGGATGATTTACTGGTTTCTCCTTGCTAGTAATCATATACTTCATCTTTTGCTCCTGGTATAATTTCCTCATCTGACCGAACATGGGAATAGTAGCATAGGAGAAATCAAGCTGCAATGTCCCTTTAAGTTTCGCTCCCCAAGATCTGGAAAGAAGCATGCCGAATCTAGGAGGAATATCCGCCACAACCACATGCATCAAAACATTTTTAGTTGGAATCTGATCCAAACTGACCACCAAATATTTGATAAGACCAATGCATCTTACTCTACTAGAATCGAAAGAGTAAAGGTTGTGATACTTTCTGGTGATATCCAATCCCAATTTCTCCATGATTTCCCTAGGCATGAGATTATGAGAGGCTCTGGAATCAAACATAGCATTGTGTAACACATAGTTGTGCAACCTAAGGCTGATGTAAAAAGGTGGTACATCACTATCTTGAGACTGACCACCCAATGTTGGACCAAAAATTAACTCAGTTTGATCATATTCCACATTTACCATATCAGATAATGGATCTAAACTCAAAATCTTAGACACCTGACCCTTATAGTTGTTATTCTTCATCAATTCAGTCAAAGGAATGGATACTTTTAACTTAGCAATTTCATTTTCTAAGCTAAAAACTGAAGTTTTCTCTACCTCTTTAGCTGGAACATCTTTCTTTTCATTTTTATCCTTTGATATATTTGGCTTATTAGATCTTTCATTTGTTGATGGTGATTTGCTAGTAGTGGGATCAGCTGTCTCATTTCCCTTTTTCTGCACGACGAGTGAATAATTCTTTGGTGTTGTCGCTTCCTTTCTTTTTTGAATTGGGTTAATGGGTACATCTCTACTTCTAAGTGAATATTTTCGCTGTTGGGTGGTCAAAGCATCCATGTGTCCCCTATGATATTCATCAGACTCTCCTTCAAGAGGTGTTTCACTCACCAAGATGAAATTCTCGTCCCTTTGTACAACTGAGTTCTCGGAATACTTCTCGTCTTCAGTGATAAAAATTGGCATATCATCAGGCATAAAGAAATGATTCTCTTCTCCAATTATATCCTCCTCATCATTTGATTCTGGACCATGTACAATTTTTTTTTGTAAGGGTGTCTTCACTTGTTGCTGTGCTGCTTGTTCTTGTGCTCACTACTCTCTTTTCTTGATTCTAAATTGTGGTCGCTGCTGGCCATGGAAATTAGGATTTCTGACTTGCGGTTCAGACTTGTCAATTGTTAATCTGTCAAACATCTTTTCCATCTTACGGAGCACTTGATCTGAAGTGGAAACCTCTTCCTTTATTGCTACTTTCCTTTCAACTTTCGTTCTAGCTCTCTTGACAAGAAAATTGGCTTCAACACTGACTGCAATTTTCTGCATGTCTTCCAAAGTGGCCAGATCTCTTTCTCTCAATTGATAGGCCATATCAAGATCGAAACCGTCTAGAAACTTAATCAAATCCAACCCCATAGGTGGCTTTATATCAGCAGGAATTGCATTATAAACAGAATTGAATCTAATACAATAATTTTGAATAGACTCACCAACATTCCACTTGATATTCTCATATTTAGAAAGGATCCAAAGAGGATTTTTCTTCACTTCCCACCGATCCAAGAATTTTCTCTGAATATTAGTCAATGTAGTAATACTTCCAGCTAGCAAAGCTCTGAATCACTTCCTTACTTCACCTCCAAAGGTTTGTACAGACAGTCTCATTGTCACATTTTCTGCATCAATCTCATGAAGGTCAAAGAAATCTGCCATCCTATCCACATGTTGCTGAGCAGTAACACTTTGAGGAGTGCCATCAAACAATGGAATTTTTCTTTGATAATCAGCAGGCATGTTATCCAAATTTTGAGGCAACACAAGGGGTGCAAATCGAGAAGCCATTTCTCTAGGTGGATTTACAATTGGTCTTGGGGATATAGGAGGAGTCAGAGCAGCTGATGTATAAGGTGTATGTGGTGTGGAGGGAGGTGATACTACTGCAGATTTTTTATTAGAGATAGAATGCTGCACGGGAATGGTGGGAATGAAAGGAGGCTCGGTAGGAATTGGTGAACTAGATGTAATTGCGGATGACCCAAGAGTTGCAGATGCAGACTCTATGAATTAAGGAATGTTTGTAGCCACAATAGAAGTCTGAAGATTCAAGATATAACTTTCAATTGATATATTGGCCTTTTAAATTTCAAGATATTTGATAAAATTTTGATTTAGGACAGTAAAACTAACAACATTTTCAGACTTAGTCTCAAACAATGACAACTCAAATTGTTCGTCAAACTCAAGATCTTCAAGATACTCAAAAACAGTAGGACATGAATAAGATTTGAACACAGGAATCAGAGGAATTTCTCGATGAAGGATTCTCGGAATAAGATTTGGATTTTCATACACAGGAGGTGGATTAGGATCCGGATTTTCCCTGGTGTGTCGTCTGGAAGCCAGTGTGTTGAATTATTCCAAAAAATCAAACGGAAAAAATCAACTTGTTCAGCCTATCAAATTATAAACTCATCACCCAAAGGTCTATAATTTTCTAATGTACTGAGGCAATTTGCAAGTAAGGTGTTACGTTTATAAGACTAGACCGGAGATTGACTGAAGCAGTGTTTATCTACTTATGCACTTGCAAAGCAATGTGCATTTCGAAGGCTACCTGGCATAAATTCAAGCTCTGTCTGTAGTTTATAAAATGAATAACACTAACAATTTTTTTTTTTTGTCTCCCTAGTATGGTCACCACTATGTTATGGCCTAAATCTACCTCAGGCTGAGGAAGGCAGAGTCTAGGGTAACATCAAACCACGCTTAATCTGGTAGCTAGCCCTACCAGTTCGGGAGAGGGCTCTCTCCTTGTCAATCTTGTAAAAAATGATCAATGAGGTTTGAGATGACTTGAATGAAGACTGATTTTAGGCTAGGTATATGTACAAAAGAGTTTGGTTGATTTTAAGAGTGTTTTTTTGGCTCAAAGGGAAAGGCAGATTATGGGTCTAGGAAATGAGGCTCAGTTTTGCAGAGATCTGAATGGGGCAAGGTAAGAAATTGGTTTGACACTTAAAATTTTGAATTAAATGGAGATTTTAGATAGGTGAGGAGTTGAAGAGGGCAAGAAACCTTCAGGGATTCTCTTCAAATGGCTGAAAACATAGAAAATTAAACAAACCCTAGGTAGAGCACTGCAAATTTTAATGAATTATACCTTTATCCTTGTTTGTTTAACTTAAGAAGAAATAAGAGAGAAATTGGTATACATAAAACATCAGTAGACTTAAATTTACAGATAGAAACACACTATCAAAGAAAAATACCACATGAATCCCATAGAGTGTTGCAAACCCTGGTCTATTCGTTTGCAAAACTGCAGAGATGAATGTACAATGATGCTCAAAGCATTCCCAAAAGTCCAACCATGCTAATGACTGAAAAACCACAAGATATAGACAAAAAAACACTCATCCTAGCTTCTAGATGTCAAGCTCATGAGTTTAGGAGCTTCTCCAACAAAATCTAAACTGAGAACTAGAAAGTAGGTAGTGGAACAACTTGCCTCTATAAACTAGGAAACTGATTCATTCAGTTGCAATACACTTTTTGATGGATCAGTCTACTTCTATGAGTGAAAATTTAACAAAATTACATCAAGATCCATATAATTACATCAAATTACATCATGATTTTGACATTTATAAGTAATAAAGTCAAACTGTCAAAAACTAAGCGAAAAACAGAGTTACTGAGTCAAAAATGAGCAAAATCCTCCAATGCGTCGCGCTAGTTTGCAGATGATTTTGGAGGCCTTCCCAATGTAAAAATTTGCTCCAAGTGGGCTTGTTGGAAATTTATACCTGTCTAATTTCAAACACAAGTGGAATTTCTGAATTACGTCTCCATTTTCCCCTTTAAAACTGATTTCTCCCAACACTACTTCCTGTGTGTCAAAAAAGGGGTAGAAAGGTCATTTTTGGGGTGTTTTTGCCCCTTCTGGAAGCCCAAAACCTGTCAAAATTTCTTGGCCATAGGTAGGAATGCATATTTTTCCATGAAAAATATAAAAATTTCAAGTTTTCATCAAAAGGATTCCCCTATCAAAAGCGCGCGCCAAGTGGCGCGGCGCATAGAGCAGAAAAGTCTGTTTTTAGGCCAAAATTTTCAAAAATGCAAAAAGTGTCCCATTTTTTTTGAAATTTGGGCTGAGTGTCCTCCATTATGTGCTATACTTGGCCAAGGAAGCCTTGGCCAATATCTGAATTCTATCATTCCTTTTCTGACGCTTTGAGGCCTTCTTCAACTTGGTCTTCTACAATAGCTTTTCCAGATGCATATTTACCCTTTCAAGCCAATTGTCACGATTAGCCTCAATCTCTTGCTCAAGTGATGTCATCTCAGTTTTGCTCCTTTTGGAAGCTTGTCGATTCTCACGTATGTTTTGCAGCTCCATGATGGTTTTCTGATCCTCTAGTTGTTTGTTTCTCTGCTCAAGATATTTGATTATCCACTGGGATCTTTCTAGTTTGAGGGACAAAGTATTTATCTCCACCTTTTTCTCCTGAATGATCTCCCTGAACTTTGAGATTTGTGGGCCCAAATCAGTGTCATCATCCTGAATGAGGATGAAATGTGTCTCCTGCTCTCTTGAAGGCCCATCATCATGTATTGGCCTCTTACCCTTGTCCTGTACCTGCATTGCTGATGAAGGAAGTGAGACCCCTTCCACCCCGGGTGGAGATAATACTCGCTTAGCTGCTGTAAACAACCTTTTAGTGCCCTTTTGATAGGTGACATACACCAACACACCAATAGTCTATGTCTCATGACCCTCCTGCTAATATGAAGGTTCACCTGTCTCATGGAAAAATTCTAGAGGTACCTGAGGAGCTGTGAAGAACTCATGAGAAACGAAATCCTCCCATGAAATATCCTGCAAACCAAGTTGATGCATAACAACAATTTTGATGGGTGCTAAGTAATAAACATTGTTATACTGCTGCTCAAGAGTTTTCTTTTGCACTAGGGTGTTCATATTCTCAATATTTCGGCACATGAAGTAGCGGAGGTTCATCATTCTCACCCTGGTAAAATGCATCAACAATCTGATATGATAGGCATATAGACAAGAAAACCGGCCCTCATAACTAAAATATTTTATAATGAGTTTCATCAAAGGAGCGTATGAATCCTTCAGGTATCGAAAAGGAAAAACTCTGCTAAGTTGTCTCAAAAAAATAGGCTTGATATATGGCTCATAGTGTTCCCTGTCAACTTGCTGCCTTTTATTTCATTGTTCTTCGACATTTGGAATACTGGTTGCTAGGGAGATAGACTCAAGTGTGAAGGTGAATGTCACACCTGCAAGAGTGACTTGGCCATTATGTAAATGAAGCACAAACAATCTGGCCAACTCATGATGGTGCTGGACTCTAGCAACCATCTCACAAAACTGATAACAAGACTGCTGTTGAAAACATAAGATAGCAAGAGGGCAGCCCTGCAGCTCAACAAGTGAAGTAGGTTCCTCCCGTACATGTTTACCACTCTTATGAGGTCTCCTTGGTGCATGCAATTTGGTTTGAGAGTCACTGTGTGTTTCTTCATCTTTGTCATAAGAGGAATCTGACTCCATGTTTGCCAAAGTTTGTGTTTTCTTAGATGAGTATGAAGAGTTTAGGTGTCTTTGGTCTTTTGCTGCCAAGTGTATGAAAATGTAAGAAGGGCTATGAAGGGAGAGGGTAAGAAGGATTTTGGGAATGTTGCCACTTGGAATTTGGGGAATTAAAGGGTTTTAGGGACAGTCTCTAGGCTTTTGGGATAGTAATTAGGGTTTGGGAATTTTTGTAGCTAGGATTTGGGATAATGGGAATTGGGATAGGGGTAGATGGATTTAGGGATATGGGGAATAGAGAAAAGGGTTGATGAAACTAGAAAACCGTGAAGGAATAAAAGATAAGGGAGTGAAGACCACAAAAACTAGTTTAAAAACCCTAGCTATGTTGTCTTGAGCAAGGAAGTAGGGTTTGAAAGATTTTCAATTAAATCCTCATAAAAATCATAAGACACATGTTTATGGCATTGGAGGGATTCCTTGACTTACTTTTGTCCGAAGGCAGCTGAGCAAATTTGAGTTTTGAATGAAATCTTGGTTAAAACAGCCGACAACTCTATGCGCCATGTCATAAACCCAATGCACCGTGCCAGTTATATGCGCTACCTTGGTGTATTTATTTCACTGTGGAGTCTGACCCAATGCATCACGCCAGTCTTATGTGCCGCACCTCTCAGCCAATGCGTCGCGCCCCTGAGACTGAAACTATTGGCTGCGATTTTTGTGACCACGGGCTTGGCTCCCAATCTCTCTTGCTCTTTGGATGCAAATGGGCCTTTTGAACATGGAAAAGGACTTATATACCAAAGTCTTTAATTTTCCACTGCAAAAACCCACTTTGTAATGTTTTACGTTTGACACTTTTTTTTAAACTCTGTTTTAGGTAGTTTGCTTCATTTTTCCTCTGCTTAACTGAATGATTTGATTTTTGTATTCCTTGCAGGGTTGCTGAAGTTTGACAAGGTGACCAGTGTTGCCAATGAATTTATTTACACATGAGAAAACTTAAAATTACAGCAAATTTATACATAAAAGATAAAATACTCTATTTTTTCTCAGAACGGAGTTTTGAGGAAAAATACATTTCTAGGCATATGATGATGAAATTTATCTAGTACTGGAAATTTATTCAACCTCCTCATGCACCTGTTGACCATTATTGGGCATTTTGAAGACCTTATCGATGAAACCCTAGACCTAATGGAACTGAAAACCTAAAAGAATGACTCTTGCAAACTATAAGACAAAAAATGACTGCAAATTATTTTAATGAATGGAAATGGATCAACAGGTAAAGGACATGAGGTAAAAATCTACAACAAGCCACTACCGTCAGATGATCCATGCTCCTAATGGAATGCAGCTGACGAGCGAGACACCTAATATGCAATGCAACAAGAGAATTTTGGTCACTGACAGAGGGATGAAGATACCAACACTAAAAAAGAGGAGGAATGAGCGTGGTTAACATTTTTTTGGGATCAACGGTATTGCAGGGGCACAAACAACCCAATGGCTAACCCAAGGGGGTGCATCCACAGTTGACCCGCCCATCCGTCGTTGACCGCAGATTAACGACTGCCAGTCACTATGGTAGCACAAGCTCGATGATCATTTCGTACTGAGGAGTGCCTCCACAGTGGGGCCAATACATTTTATTGGTGTGGTTTGTTTTAAAGAAAAAAGTATATAAAGAGCGGGACAATGTAAACAAACAGAAAATAGACGAAGGCAGAAGAATTCCAATTGAGGTGAACGGACGGTCACGATTAGATCACAACAAAAAAGGCACAGAATGAATGGATAAGATTCATCACAAGATAAGCAGGGTAGCAACCAATCAGAAGTGCCAATAGTAGCAAGGACTGTAGATCTGGATAGATCAACAGTGACGATCACATCGGCAAAGATTGAAATCGCAAGTCACAAGGTAGTTGTTTTAATATGTGATGCGATGTGATGCGATTGCATACCGCATATCGCATATGATATGAGTTCGCACGGTATGGTAAGTTATATTGTGATATCTGATATTGCGATGCGATATTACCATCACATATCGCAATCGAGGTAGGAGAAAAATCGCACAAACACAGTGGTCATAGAAAAGGCGAAGTGTGATATGATGACATGGAAATGACATGGCAAGTGATGTGGCATCTAACGTGGACATGACCCCACAAATCGCCAAAAAATCAAGATGACATGCAAATATGACATGGCAGTTATGTGGCGATGACGTGGCAAGGTGACGTGGCACGATGACATGGAGATGACGTGGACTTGGCCTGCATATCACAAATCATAAGATCGGAAGGGTGAATATCATAAGAGCAAGGTTGAATCACCGAAATGCGAAATTCGATAAGAGTTCCGAATGTAATGTAGCTTCAAAGGAAAAGTCTAAAGGATTTCAAATTCGAGGGGATAAGGTTTCCCTTTGAGAAATCGCATCGAGGGTTGGAAGAGCTATGCATAGAAAGAAACAAATGGGAATGCTAAAGTGCGAAGTGGCGATGCAAATCGCCAATGCGAAGTTCATCGCGTATTACAGATCTCAAAGCTCAAAAGAGATAGCACTCATAAATGTCGAAGTGCGATAAAGGGGCTAGATGCGATGCAACTCAGAGCTATTATTTAAAAGATTTCAAGTTCGGAAGTATGGGATTTCCCTTTGTTAAATCGTATCGGATAGCAAAGAAGGAATATAGCGTAAAACAAAAAGGAAAGCTTGAACGCAAGAATAGGCTCGGGTAAGGACCCAACACAGATAAAAGGACAAAATCGAGTGTTTAGAAGAGCAGTGAAGGATGAACGCTATGGGCACAAGAAAAAGAGGCAGAGTCGGGAAATAGGAGAATATGGTGGCACTGTTGGAAACACAACAGCTGGGTCAAGTTAGGCCAAAATGACAGCTATGCAGAACTATGTTGAATATAATAGCAGGAACTGAAATGACTCTGACAGCAGCAGAAAAGACAATTGCACAATGAGCAAAGAGATGAAAGGGTTGGGTGAAATATATTTGTTGTAACTGTAAATGTAAATGAATTAATTATTTCTATTGTATGTGATGCAAAGGAAAGTCTCCGTAGGCAAAGCAAAACTCCAATTTAATTCTGAAATGAGTAGATAGTGTTGTAACATCCTGAAATGATGAGCGAGAAAATGATATGGTGGAAGGAAAAGAGTCATGGCTGTCCACTTCATATTCCTTGTTGAATGCAAACATGCATAAAGATATCTATATAAAACATGTAATATCGGTATGCATAGTGAGAGAGAGTGTAAGAAGAAGAAGCAGAAGATAGAGAAACTGTGAAGATCCAGAGATAATATAACATAGATATGAAGGATGAAGTAAAACAGTAAATAAAGAAAAACATAGCTAATATCCAGGTAAATCAGCATATGATTTTATTATACAGTGAGGAAGTTGGTGCTTCCATATCAAGTTGTAGCTGGCTGAGGTAGGAGCCTCCTGTAGGTCATAGCCTACAGAAAACAAATGGGAGTTGGAGCTTCCTTACAAGTTGTATCTTGCAGAATTGAGGTAGTAGCCTCCTGTAGGTTGGAGCCTTCAGAAAATCACTGGTGAGAGGGAGTTGGAGCTTGCCTTTGCATCACAACAATAATAAGATGTGGTTTTATCCCTTATGGGTTTCCACTTATATCTGTTGTCTATGTGCATGATGATTATGTGTTGATATTCTGTATTTAATCTGCTTAATACCTGCTACTTACTTATTAAGATTTGTGTTCCATTGTATATTAATTTGATCATGAAAGTAATATGTAAATAAGTGTAAAAGAAAGTTTTACAAGACCATGAATGCATTAAATTGCTTCACCCTCCCTCTCAGTTTAACTAAGGGTTCAACAATTAATATCAAAGCAGGTTCCTTCTGTATCAGTTTAACAACTGGAAGGAGATCCTTTGTCCCCAAGATGGCTAGTCTAGAAGGATTCTCAACAAACAAAGCTCCTTTGTTTACTGGAAAAAATTATGCCTTTTGGACAATAAGAATGAGGATGTACATAATGTCTAGGCTGCTATGGATTTTGGATATCGCTTAAAGGAGTCTGACCCAGAGAAAGAAGCCAAACACGATTTTATAGCTAATTCCAAAGCCATGAATGCTCTCTTAAGTGGTCTGTGTGAGGCAGAATTTATCAAAGTAATGCAAAACAATACTGCGAAAGAAATATGGGATACATTAGAAAGTATCCATGAGGGAGATAAAAAGGTGAAGATGGCCAAACTACAATTCTATCGAGCCCAATTTGAAAATACAAAAATGAATGAAGAAGAAGATGTTGCCAGCTTCTTCTTAAAGGTTGCAGAAATTGTGAATAATATGAAAGCTCTAAGAGAAAGCATTAGAGAATGTGTAATTGTTCAAAAGATATTGAGATATTTACCATCCAGTTTTAATCCCAAGGTTTCTGCCATAGAAGAAATAGCTGATTGGGAAACTTTGACCATGAACCAATTACTTGGAAACTTAACAGCCTATGAGATGAGACTTCCATAGAAGAAGTCAAAAGTGAGGGAGGCAGCCTTTGAGGTAGAGAAGAGCAAAGAAGAAAAATAAGATATATGCTCCTGCTCTGATGAAGAAGAGGCCAAATTTGTTAGAAGATTGGATAGAGGCTCATGGAAGTATAAAGGTAAACTTCCTTTTAAATGCTTTAGCTGTGGAAGAGTTGGGCACTATGCATCTAAGTGTCATCATAAGAAAACAAATAATCACAGTCAAGAGACAGAGAAAACCAAAATAAATAACTGGCAGAAAGGGAAGAGATTCAATACAAAATCACTTTATGCTCAGCAAGGTAGCAGTGCATCAGAAAACTCAGAGGAATCCTCAAATGAAGAAGGAACCTCTGAATTTTTGTTGATGGCCAAGGAAGAGTCTGAAGGATTCCTTCTATAAGATGAGGAAGAAGGTGAGGTAGATCTTGAGGGGGAGCTAAGAAGTGCCCTGGAGGAAATAGACAGACTTAAACTGAAGTGCAGAAAACAGAAAGACATTCTCCTCAAATATGTAAAAGAGGTACCAAATCCAGAAGACCTCATTCAATTGAAAGTAGGACTTGAAGAAGCTAAGAAGGTGGAAGAATTATCCTAAGGCAAATTAAAGATAAACATTAGGAGCAAGAGAAATTGGAAGAAGAAGTGTTATGCCTGAGAAAGAAACTAGAAAACACCCAAAGGGAATTTTCAATGAACACTCCTCGAATGACAAGCATTGAATAGCTAGACAAAATACTAGAGGCTCAAAGATCTCCTCTCATAAAAATTGGGATAGGTTATGAAGGAGAAACCAGCAAATCTAAGGTAGAGGATAACCAGAATATCATTTTTGCGAAAGTTGTAAAAGAAAAAATTAACTCTCAACAATCTGAGATTATTGCAGCTATAAGACTGATAGAAGAAAGGAGCAGGGGGTGAAAGCAGGTCAGAGATGAGATTGCCTCCATGGAGACCTTGGAGAAGGCAGACATTGAAAGGAATGATGAAGCAGCTCAAAAAGGAACCACAGAAGCAGAAGCCAGCAAGAACTTGACGTGTGATGAAACAAACAGAAACAGGTAGCAACATCAAGAGACAAAGAATGAGAGGAAGAAGCAAGTAGTTGCAAAAAGCTCAATTATTCCTGAAGATCAATTGAACAAGTTCAGAAGATATCAAAGGAGATTCTTTCCTCCTATGATAAATGTCACTTATTTTTCCTACCACAAACTGGGACATATTGCTGCATATTGTCAGACAAAGATAATCGATTTCAACTAGCAAAGGATGCAGAAATTGAAAATACTACCTCAAGAAAAAAAATGGAGAGGACAACCCTTCACTAGGTACACTAATCGTTTCCATGGGTATTGTTTTTGTTGTAAGGGGTTCCGCCATAAAGCCATGGAGTGTAGAACGTATGGAAAAAGATAGATGCTTAAAAACCCAAGGAGATTTATGAACAATGGAGAGTTCACTCGTACACATAATCCATTTAAAAATATAATCGAATGCTTTGTATGCCATCAAATCAGACACATGTCTTCCAAATGTCCTTTCAAAGAATGTGGTCCATCTTCTCAGAAAAGGTGCCAAACAAATAGCTACCTGCAGTGGAAAAAGAAGTTGAATAAGTGTGACCTAGCTCTAATAGCTCAAGATCAGAAAAGCCAATGGTATACGGACAGTGGATGCTTAAAGAATATGACTAGAGATCGAAGCAAGTTTGTAATGTTTGATGAAAAGAAATCTAGAAATGTAACATTCGGCAATGATAAAGCAGGGAAAATAAAAGGAAAAGGCTCCGTGAGTCTGAATAATGGAAGAGGAAAGGCTCAAAATGTACTATTTGTGGATGGACTGAAAGAAAATCTGCTAAGTGTCAGTAAAATGTGTGATAAAGGCTGTGAGTTCCTTTTCAGAGCCCAAGATTGTGAGGTAAGATCGAGCACCATAGGAAAGACATTGATCAAAGGTGTTAGAACAGAAAGTAATGTCTATATAGTGAAAGAAGATAATGAAGGATGCCACATAAGCAAACTTGATGAATCATGGTTATGGCATAGAAGATTGGGACACCTAAAATTTTACCACATCATTAGTATGAGCAAGAAGAATGTAGTCAGAGATATGCCTACAATAAAGAAGCCTCCAAATACCATATGTAAATCCTGCCAACTGGGCAATCAGACCCGCACATATTTCAAGACCAAAGAAGAGCTATCTACAAGTAGGCCTCTTTAGCTTGTTCACATGGACCTGTGTGGACCTTCAAGAACTAAGGCACTAGGTGGAGAATCTTATTTCATGCTAGTAATAGATGATTTTACCAGATTGACGTGGGTGTCATTTCTCAAATATAAATCTGAATCAATTGATAAATTTAAGATATTCAAGGCATTGGCAGAAAATGAAACAGGATGCTAGATAAAATGCATCAGATCAGACAGAGGAGGTGAATTCACAGACTATGATTTTGCAGACCTATGCAATGAACATGGGATAAAACAAAAGTTTACAATTGTAGGTACACCTGAATAGAATGGAGTGGCAGAAAGACAAAAGAGGTCAGTACAATAGATGGCTAGAGCCATGATGCAAGAAAGTAACATTCCCCAAACCTATTGGGAGAAGCACTACACACAGTTGTTCACATTCTCAACAAAGCTCATCTAATACCAAATTGTGATAAGACTCCTTGGTCTTAGTTATAAGACTCCTTACGAATTATGGCATGGTAAACTGGAATCAATCAAGAACTTTAGAGTATTTGGAAGAAAGTGTTTCATAAAACGTAATGATGAAAAAATGGGGAAGTTTGATGCAAGATAAATTGAAGGAATATTTTTAGGATATGCATCCAATAGTAAGGGTTACAGGTGTTACAAAAAAATATTGCACAAAATTGTGGAAATCATTGATGTAAGAGTTGATGAAGATCTACGAAACAGAACAAGAAAAAAAATCTGTGCCAATCCTCTAGATGATCATGAGGCTGAAAACCAAGATAATGATGAACATAGCAGGACAACAGAAGATACTGAATTAAAATCAAAAGGTCCCTCAAGATACACCCAAAAGAACCATCCAGAAGATCAAATCATTGGGGAAAAAAGTGTGGGAGTCTAGACAAGAAGACAGCTTGTTGAACAGACAGAAGAAGTATACCTAGCCATGCTATCTCAAATAGAGCCAAAGAAGTTCAAAGAAGCCAGCAAAGACAAAAACTGGGTAAATGCTATGAATGAAGAACTGGACCAAATTGAGAAAAAAAATACCCAGAATTAATTCCAAGACCCACTGGGAAAAATGTCATTGGCACAAAATGGTTATTCAAGAATAAGATGAATGAACAAGGGCAGGTAATCAAAAATAAAGCCAGACTTGTATGCAAGGGATATTCTCAAATTGAAGGAATTTATTATATATGATGAAACCTTTGCCCTTGTAGCCAGAATGGAAGCAATCAGAATGTTTTTGGCCTTTGCATGCTATCATGATTTCAAGGTATATCAAATGGATGTGAAGTCTGCCTTCCTTAATGGAGATCTAGAGGAAGAAATCTACATTGAACAACCTGAAGGATTCTCATTGACAGATAAACATGACTATGTGTGCAGATTAAAGAAAGCCTTATATGGTCTGAAACAAGTACCTTGTGCATGATATTCAAGGCTGGACAAGTACTTGCAAAAACAAGTGTTCAAAAAGGGAGGATCAGACAACAATTTTTACATAAAGGCTAGTGAAAATGAACTCTTAATTGTAGTAGTGTATGTAGATGACATCATGTTTGGTAGAAACAAAGATGAGTTAGCAAAAGGATTTTCTGAAGAAATGAAATCAGAGTTTGAGACTTCAATTATTGGAGAGCTCACCTTTTATTTAGGACTTCAAATTCAACAAAAGAACACTGGAATATTCATTTCGCAAGAAAAATACTTAAGATAAATGTTGAAAAGGTTTCAAATGGAAGACTGCAAACCTATGTCAACTACCATGATCACTGGATGCAAACTATGTGCTAATGATGGATCAATAGATCTAGATCAAAAACTTTACAGATCCATGATAGGAAGTCTGCTATATCTAACTGCTTCTAGACCAGACATTATGTTGGCAGTAGTACTTGTAGCAAGATATCAAGCAGCACCCAAAAAAAATCACTTACTTGCAATCAAGAGAATATTTACATATCTACAAGGAGCTTCACATTATGGCCTATGGTATTCAAAAGGAAAAAGTTTCACACTGACAGAATACACAGATGCAGATTGGGCCAGTTGCGTGGATGACAGGATAAGCACAAGTGGAGGTGCTTTTTATTTGGGAAAAAGTCTGGTGGCATGGCTAAGCAAGAAGCAAACTTCTATCTCTCTATCTACAACAGAAGCAAAATACATAGCAGCAGTTGCATGTTACACACAAGTAATGTGGATGAAACAAGCTCTCCAAGACATGAAGGTAAGCATTGACGAACCCATTTCTATCCAATGTGACAATACAAGTGCAATCAGTATATCAAAAAATTATGTACTTCATTCAAAAACAAAGCACATCCCAATAAAGTACCACTTCCTCAGAGAACAAGTAGCACATAAATTAGTGAAGTTGGAATATGTACCTACTAAGGAAAAAACAACAAAAATATTCAAAAAACCTCTTGCTAAAGAACCATTTGAATATCTAAGATAGAAGCTAGGGGTAGTGTCTATAGATGTTATTCTCTAACATGAATATAAATCAGAAGAAAAAAAAGGGTGCATACAAGAAACAGGATCAGTGCAGAATACAAGTGATAATCAATATCAAAAAAGAAAGCATCATTCCAGGGGGAGAGAAATCAATAAATTGTCATAAAAGAGCTAGAAAAATGGAGCAGTGCATGCAATAGGTCCTCAATATCAGAGGAAATGAAAAGATAGAAACTACATTCGGAAATGTGCAACCCTTTGTCATTGATGTCAAAGGGGGAGGAAAAGCAAGCAAAAGAAGAAAGGGTCTTCTGAAAAGTAACCAGAGGAAGTCTTGGAGGAAGCATTGGAGAATTTCCATCAATGCCAAAGGGGGAGAGTGTTGGAAATATTGTCATTGATGGCAAAGGAGCACAAACGAGTAGCACCAAGACAAGGGAGCAAGTCAGAATCAGATGGAATTGTTGCAGAGAAAGACAGTGAAAGTGGTTTCGAAAACCACCAGAGGATTTTCACACCGCTTTTGGAGGATAACTGGTTTTAAGTGAGATGGACGTGATACAGTTAGGAGGGTGACGCGTGGCATACTGAAACCGCCTATTTCGCGTAAGTTCAAAAACATCATTCATCGAGCTAATTGGCACGCGATAACACGTTGACCATTGGATCATTCTAGGATCAACTATGGAGACTCAACATTCTTTGGAATAACAAAATTGTGAGTTAAGAAGAGGAATGAGCTGGTTAATGTTGATCTAGGATCAATGGTACCGTGGGGGCACAGACAACCCGATCGCTAACCCAAGGGGGCGCCTCCGCAGTTGACCTGCCCATCGGGCATTGATTGCAGATCGACGTCTGTCATTCACTACGGTAGCACAAGCCCGATGATCATTCCATACCAAGGAGTGCCTCCGCATTGGGGCCAATACATTTTTTTGACGTGGTTTGTTTTAAAGAAAAAAATATATAAAGAGCAAGACAGTGTAAGCAAATGGAAAATAGACTAAGGCAGAAGAATTCCAAGTGAGGTGAACGGAAGGTCACGATTAGATCGCAACAACAAAGGGCAGGAAATGAATGGATAAGATTCATCGCAAGATTAGTAGGGTAGAAAACCAATCAGAAGTGCCAACAGTAGCAAGGACCGTAGATCTGGGTAGATCAATGGTGATGATCACATCGGCGGAGATCGAAATCGCAAGTCACAAGGTAATTGTTTTAATATACGATGCGATGCGATGTAATCACATATCACATATTGCATATGATATGAGTTTGCATGGTATGTTAAGTTATATTGCAATAGCTGATATTGCAATGCGATATTACCATCTCATATCGCAATCGGGGGAGGAGAAAAATCACACAAACACAGTTGTCACAGAAAATGCGAAGTGTGATATGATGACATGGTGATGACATGGCAAGTGATGTGGCAGCTGACATGGACCTGACCCCACAAATCAAAAATAAATCAAGATGACGTGGCAAGATGACATGGCAGTGATATGGCGATGACATGGCAAGGTGACGTGGCACGATGACATGGAGATGATGTGGACCTAACTTGCATATCGCAAATCGCAAGATCAGAAGGGTGAAGATCATAAGAGCAAGGTTGAATTTCTGAAATGCAAAATGTGGTAAGAGTTCCGGAAGCGATGCAACTTCAAAGAAAATGTCTAAAGGATTTCAAATCTGAAGGTATAAGGTTTCCCTTTGAGAAATTGTGTCGGGGGTTGGAAGATCTATGCATAGCAAGAAACACATGGGAACGCAAAAGTGCGAAGTGGTGATGTAAAGTGGTGATGCGAATTGGCGATGCAAAGTTCATCGCTTATCGCAGATCACAAAGCTCAAAAGAGATAGCACTCATAAACGCCTAAGTGCGATAAAGGGGCCGGATGTGATGCAGCTCAGAGATATTATGTAAAATATTTCAAGTCTGGGAGTATGGGATTTCCCTTTGCGAAATTGTATTGGAGAGCAAAGGAGGACTATAACGTAAAACAAAAAGGAAAGCCTGAATGCAAGAACAAGCTCAGGTAAGGACTTGACACAGAGAAAAGGAGAGAATCGAGTGTTTAGAAGAGTGGTGAAGGTTGAATGCTGTGGGCACGAGAAAAAGAGAAAGAGTTGGGAAATAGGCGAATATGGTGGCACTATTGTAAACACAACAGCTGGGTCAAGTTAGGCCAAAATGACAACTATGAAGAACTGTGTTGAATATAATAGCAGGAACCAAAACGACTATGACAGCACTAGAAAAGACAAATGCACAACAAGCAAAGAGATGAAAGGGTGGGTGAAATATATTTGTTGTAATTGTAAATGTAAATGAATTAATTATTTCTATTTTATGTGATGCAAAGGCAAGTCTCCGTTGGAAAAGAAAAACTCCAATTTAATTCTGAAATGAGTAGATAGTGTTGTAACCTCCTGAAATGATGAGCGAAAAAATGATATGGTGGAAGTCAAAGAGTCATGGTTGTTCATTTCATATTCCCTATTGAATGCAAATGTGCATAAAGCTATCTGTATAAAACATGTAATATCGGTATGTATAGTGATAGAGAGAGTGTAATAAGAAGAAGCAGTAGACAGAGAAGCTGTGAAGATCCAGAGATAATATAACATAGATATGAAGGATGAAGTACAATAGTGAAGAAAGAAAAACATAGCTGACATGAAGGTAAATCAACATATGATTTTATTGTACAGTGAGGAATTTGGTGCTTCCATATCAAGTTGTAGCTTGATATTTGTCTAGTTGTAGCTGGCTAAGGTAGGAGCCTCCTATAGGTCGTAGCCTGCAGAAAACAAATGGGAGTTGGAGCTTCCTTGCAAGTTGTTGCTTTCAGAATTGAGGTAGTAGCCTCCTGTAGGTTTGAGCCTACATAAAATCAGTGGTGAGAGGGAGTTGGATCTTGCCTTTGCATTACAACAATAATAAGATGTGGTTTTCTCCCTTATGGGTTTCCACTTATATATGTTGTCTATGTGCATGATGATTATGTGTTGATATTCTGCATTTAATCTGCTTAATACTTGCTACTCATTTATTAAGATTGTCGTTCCATTGTATATTAAGTTGATCATGAAATGAAGATGTAAATAAGTGTAAAAGAAAGTTTTACAAGACCATGACTGAATTAAACTGATTCACCCCTCCTCTCAGTTTAACTAAGGGTTCGACAAAAAAAAAAATCCCCCCTTAACATTTTGGATTGATTACATAATTTCAATCAACAAGAATAGATCTAAAATATATCTCCATTGTGATTCAACTAGAACAACTCGAATCTAGTATTGCAATTGGGAGACTTTGGAAAATGTCCACAACAATAAATCTTAGATAACCACCTTCAAAGATCATTGTGTTTCTCTCAATCCAGGCTGAATTTTAAAAAACTGCTAAGTGGAAGACTAATTTGGTCTATTCTACATAAAACTCATGTCTCATAGTTTAGAGATTCATCTACATTGGCTTGAAAAGTCCAACAAAAAATTGTGACCTTTTATCCCAGCGATTTTCTGAGTTAGAATATTTGACTATGAGTTGGATATCAAATTTGCAATCTGGATGAGATCTTGGATGTTAAAATCATGAGTGAGGTTATAAAAAAACCATTAATAAACCATCATTGGAAAAATCATGCATAATAATATTAAATTTATTAAAAATAAAGGAGAACACATTTTTTTTTTTTTTGGTCGTTTAGACTAATCCTAATCCCACGGGTTTTGAACCAGTGACCTTGCACATAGAGTGCCTTAACAGCACCCCATCACCGACTGCTCTACACCACATGGGCTAAAGGAGGACACATATTTATTATCCACAAGAGCGTAAATAATTAAAAAATGGAATTATATGATGAATTATGATAAATAATGTGATAAAAGAATAGTATAAATGGATGAAATAGATGTTAATAAGTGATAATAATAATGAAATATTAGTGGCCCAACATCTCCACAAAACTGAACATGTTTCTTCTCCTCATGCAATCGAATGCCTTTGTACCAACCACGGTATAATACATGAATCAAAATTCTCACCCCAACTCATGATATTGATGGAACATAAGAATTCCTCCCCAAAAGGATCTTCAAAATAATGGCTTTTCAATTCTAGTAATGTTGGTGAAGTTGTCCCGAATGTGGGTGCTCATTATAGTTGATCAAGAGGCGGGATTTTGGGCTGGTAAGTGGCACATCCACATAGCCACCCGTAGGCCCCAACAGTGAGCATTAAATTGCTCCAGCCACTCTCACACTCACCATTTATTTCAGTTTATCATTCGAGGCAGCTGCCATCCCTTCAAAATGAATGCTTAGCATCGTCTTCTTCCTCCATTTGGTTGCTCTCCTCGCCTGTATGGTAGCTTGCCTCCCTCGCCTCAACCGCTAGGATGCAACTATCCCCCTGGAGTCGCAGAGCTGAGCTCACACATGCCCATAGGGATACGTTGCAATCTTCTATGTTTTATTAAGGTTCTCCCTGGCCTCCATTTGTCGCAAAACCTCCTCTGTCGACTGAATTTTTCCCTGGCAGATAGCTTCACCCCAGCCTCTGTGCCTTCAGCCCCTTGGTGCCACCACCCTGTGGCTTATTTGGCTCAAAGCACCCACCATCCTCACTGCTCCACCATGCCTCATCTTTGGCAATGCATGCGCTATAGATGCGGCAGTAGAAGAGGGCGAGCCGCTCGCTGCTCTCCCTCCTCCCATTCTAACACTTCTCCTTCCTCCTTGGAACATTCCCATGGCCATTATCCAGCCACTCGCAGTGGGCATGGACGAACTACTAGCCAGTCCGATCCTTCTGCTCAGCATACTTCTGCCATGACTACTTCTCCACTTCTACCCTGTCTGGAAACTATAGCCTCTTCGCCTTCCACCCATTTGGCTCAATTTCACTTCCTCTGCAACCTAGATTGCCCATGGGTCATAGCTACCATTATTGTGTCCTTCAAAGAGGAACCCAACAATGTGGCTGGCCTCCACCCGAATAAATTGCAGAAACTCTCCAATCGAGCAGCTACTTCTGCAGCTGCGAAGAGCAACCTTGGTTTCGGCAGCCACAGTAAGAGTTCCAATAGTAGCAGTAGCAAAGGTTCTAGCAGTAGCAGGGACGATTGGAAGAAAGGAAAATATGCTTAGGGTAAAGCTCGAGAGACCAAGGTGCCCCAGCATGTAGCAGACGCCACTCAGGACACGCAAGCTAATGACACCGATTAGTACAGGTATCTAATTGTGGAAGAGACACCTCCCACTCCCAATGACACCTAAACTCTCAGGTTCTTTCTGTTTCATGGTTTTTGGTTCCAAGGTTTATTTATCTTCTGGTTTCAATTTCTGGCTAAAGTTTGAAAACAATTTTCAATTTTTCATGTACAACGTTGGTTTCCTTCCTAAAGGCAGCGAAATAACCACTTATTGGATTGGTTTCCCCTTCATGGGCAGTCCCATTTTTGTAATTTTTGAGAATTATGCCTTCGAATTAGGCTAGAATGGTAGAGGCCCATGCCTCGTATTTTTATGTTACACTAATAGAAATTTTCCTTATTAAAAAAAAATTAAAAAATAAATAAAAAATCTTGGTGAAGCTGTAACAATTTTCATATTGAATTTCAACCATATGTGTGTGAAGTTGCAACAAAATATGATACAAGTAACAACAAACTTCATTAACCATTTTCTCAAAAACTACAAACCATATTTTGTTGAATTTTTTTAGGCATATTTCTATTATATCAATGCTTATCCACTCCAAAAATAAAATCTTCTCTCATGCACAAATCCCAATATATAAGAAAAATGACTATAGGTGATGATGTTTAATTTATCAAAAATTATAAATATTTTTTTCTTTAAATATTACAAATCTGTTCCTATTACATTAATGCTTCTCCACACCTAAAATCAAATCAATCCAATGAACAGATTTGAATATATCAAAAAAATGGTTGTAGGTTACAATGCTTGATTTTTGGAATTTCACAAATTAGTTTAGCTTGAAAATTTATGGGTTTTTTTTATCTTAATGTTACCTATTTTCTGTCCAAAATCACAAGAGTCTAATTCATGGTTTTAAATATTTATGTGAATCAATTTATACACTATATAAAAATGATTTTATATGCCTTAAATGAGGAAAAGGAGAAAAAAATCATCATGTATATAAAATCCTCCCCCAAAATGGAGAATTAACATGCCCTCATGCTACACTTGAAAATAATTTGAGGAGGTTGTTATAATAATTATTAAAATCTTGGCTTGGTGTAAAAAAATATGGAATAAGGGAGGTTTTGAGAATGAATAAGGAGATCGATGTATCATAAAGATTATTAATGACATGGTTTTGATAGATAAATAAATGAAAAATACATCCCACTAAAATGAAAGATGTTTTGTATTTAAAAAAAAAAACGTCAAGTGGTGAGGAGGTGGAACTAGTGATTTGAAAATATGAGTAAATAATTCCTGAAGTTATTTCATGACATTCTCCTAAAATTTTGATAAATAAAAAAACTTATGTTATTTTACCTCAAGTTTTAACTCCGTAAAAATGTGGAATGAAATTTATGGATTGATATTTGTTGAAGTTGATATAGGATGAGTTGATACTGAAAGTGATGCAAAAGGTGGAAGCCATGCAAGATGAAAGAAAGTAATCATAAAGTGTAGTAGGGTTTCCTTCCCCCAAATTGATTAGTCTCCTTTTCATGAAGAGTTCTATGACACATCTCATGAGTAGCCTCAATTAGTAATTCATAACCTCAATTACCTCATGATATATAAAAGCGACATAAATATCTTGTGAATGTCATGGGATAATAATGTTTAAAAAGGGAATATAAAAGAGGGTAAACATGATGAGAAAAATATGCATTCAATGTGCCCATAATTTTTTCTTGTTATGAGCACAAAAATGGTGAGAATTAGTTATCTCAGTCTTTGATTCTCAAGATCTGACTAATTACGTTCATTCAAAATCAAAATTAGGCCTCTTTATTATAACCCAAAATAATAGCAGTGTTGTTAAGCTATGAATAAATGACGAATTATTGGGTAATGAATCTATCTTTGGCTAAATATATGAAGCGTGTAGGAAACATAAATGATACATTATATGATACAAAATTTAAAATATCAAATATCATAAAAGTTTCATCCCTGACATGTAAAGTTAATATTTATAAATCAATAATAGATATAAACCATAACTAGCCTCATCTAAGAACTGATTAAATATTACCACATGAACCATTAGATCTAGACAATCATATATATACAACAGTAGACTTTATTAGAAATTGGTTTTGAGAAAACAAGGTAACCAAGTAGATCATAGTTTTGAATTAACGTTTATACCATAGGCATGTCCACTACTCTGAGCAGGCATCCATAGCGTCGTCAGGGATGCCTTTTTAATCCATTGAGATGTCAGTGTCCCATTGAAAATAAATACATAGTTGAAAGAGCTTTTAAATTTACTTATATGTATAATAAATATTATTGTTTTGGCTTTGTAACAAGTTAATAACAATTCCATTCATGAGAGCAAACAAAAGTGAAAAAAATGGCTCATGATTAGATCTCTTGTCCTTCAGCTTTAAGACTGAAGATCATCGCCTTGGCTTGTTGACCAATAGTGGTAATGTCACTTTATTGGGATCTATGATCATGGTAGGTCAACTGGTGATGAGACCTCTATCCTCCAGTTGAATATTTTTGTTTAAAAATCAACTATGGTTATTGTTAATCAACAAAATATTACTTAATATATGGGGTGTAAGGTTAGTTCGTTAAGATCTAGGGATGGCCTAAAAAGTCTTATAGTAATTATTTTCAACTTCGTTATTCTTTCTTCTCGAAAAATAACAACCTTAAAATGGTTGTTGATAATTATATTTTTCTTGGTTAAGATTGGGGATGATAAATAGTTCATTAGATAGTGATGAAAATATTTAAGTACAATTTTGTAGTAATCATCATAAATTTTACAAGATCAGGGACTTGAGAGATTAAAAGTTGGCATGATGATACCATATTTTCATAGATATTCCTAAAAAATAATACTATATTTATAATTAAACAAAGATAAATTGACTACCCAATCATTATGTCAAATAGGACCTAGAAAATAAAAGCATTTCCCATTCACGAAGGAGAAAAAAGACTGGAAATACGTACATGTGTTGAATCAAGAAAATGAAAAAAAATGTGAAAATTAGCTAATAAAAATAGTTATGACTAAGGTAAGAATGATCGTGACTTATGTAACAACATCCATGACTTAGGTAACAATAGTTTTGATAGAGGTAACAATAGTCATAATTGAGGGAACACCAATTGTAAGTAAGGGAACAACAATTGTGATCGAGGGAACAAAAAATGTGAGTCAGGAAACAAAATTTGTTACTGAGGGAACAACAACTATGATTCAGGAAACAATAGTTGTAACTAAGGAATAATAGTTGCGACTTAGTAAAACACAATTCTATTGAAGGTAGCAAAAATGATCATTCGATATTTATATATCCAACAATACCATTGTTGCACGTTACAACATTGAAACTACCCATACCTTTTTAAGGTTGTGGACATGAAGTATCAAGCATGACTATGGAAATACCTATGGGAGATCCTAGCAAGGTGACATGGAGAAGGATTAGTCATCCAATAGTCATAGTCAATTTACAAAATAATGAGGAATTAAGAGTAACTCATTATTGAAAAGACTTAACATAAGAGTGTTTTATACTATATATGAATAATCCATATAATTTATAAGACTTGGGGAACAAATGGATAGATGTGAAGAAACAACATAAAACTCAAGAACTTTTTCTTTTATTTTGATGAAGGAAACAACTGTGACTTTGAAGGAAGCAACACCTCAAACATAAAAAAACATAAGAGAAAATTGAAAATAAACAACACTTTATTGAAAATAAATAAATAACCTAAGTTACAACAATTGTGATTTCAGGTGCATCAATGTTGTTTCCTAAGGGAACATAAATCTGTTTCCAGGAACAACAATCTATCAATGGCGAATGACTGAAAAAAAATTGATCTGTTGGAAAATTTTTTGGTGGAAATGGATTGGATCTTAAAATAGAAACAAATTCTTCATTTATCTTGTTATGAAGCCATTAAGTAATGAAGAAAATTCATGTTGTTTTCTTCATGTTAGTGGGAAATAATGGGAACGATTTTGTAGCAATCTTTTATGATCCAATTTGTTTTTAGATCATGACACCTACAAAGACTCGAAATCATATAATATTAAATTAAATAATATATGCTTAGACAAAATTGCCTTATTTCATTAACATTGTCTTCAATAATCACTTTTTCATAAATGGACCTCCTTTCTTCTCCTGTGACCTACAAAAAACAAGCATCTATATGCAATAAAACATGAAATAATGGAAGAATAGATGTGTATAAGCTCTGCTAATATAAGTATGAAAAAAAAACAATAAATAGTTCCTTTATAAAACAAATTCATAGGAAAAAAATAAATAAAAAAATAACGAAGTAAAAATCATTCATCACCTATAGGAGAGCGGTGGGCAACCATACTAAGTAACCGTGTTTTAATCATAACTTCTTTATTTTTTTTTTCTGATTTTAGCTATTCCAAAACCAAATGAAATTTAATTTAGATAGATATCTACAATATAAACATGTTTTAAAAATTCCATGAAAGGATATGTCAAATTTACTCAAAAAAACCTGCATAATAGAGTTATCTTTGATTTACCATCTTAAAGCAACAATTTATATTTTGAGTATAACATTTTTTTATGACTGGTTGAACTGATTCAAATTGGAAACTAAATTATATTCATGTATATATCTCCAATAGAAATAGGTTTTGAATACAAGAATAATTTATGGGTCAAATATTCCAATGAACAACAAAAAATAAAGGTTTGAGAATGATGATTTACGATAGGCAATCAGTGTTTTGGTCATAAATTTCTCATATGATATCTAAATTGAGTGATTCAAATTACCTTGTAAACTATATTCATAGGAAAATATAACATAGAAACATGTTTGCAAAATTTTGTAATTTAGTATTGGACACCTAGTCCACTAAGGGTTAAGGTGTGGGAGTTGGACAGACAAAGGAAGTCCAAGAGACCTTAGAATATGGAATCCAACGGTCATTGCAATGTATTATAAAAGGTATATCATGTGAATAACATATGTAACTCACATTTATCTTTCATATATTTTTCATTTCATTTATGTTATAACATAGTATAAGAGCGGATGTTTTCTCTCCCTGTCTGAATTTGAGCCACTGGTCTTTGTGGCCATTGAAGTCCTACCTTTCTGGCCATGATTCTCTCCACATATTACTTTGCTGAGTCAAACACATTGAGAGGTTGGGATTTACATAAATAGAATAAATATTGCATTCTCTTCCATATTCCTCTTGTATTCTCTGTCCCTATACATCATTTCTTGGTTTCTTGTTGCAATGGTGGCTCCTATAATTCATGTCACTGCATTATGTGGAACAGATGGTAAGAGTATTAAGAAATCATGTTTTTATGAAATCAGAATAGATGAAAAGATTAGTCATAAACATCTCTCTACACTAGCCTAACTTATCACGATTATGTCCTCTTTCCACTATGCACATTCTGAAGGCCCTCCTCCCTTCACTCATAGTCTGAATTCTCTCCCTCTCACTATTTCACTACCTCCTCCCACTATGCGATACTCCCACCGTGACTCTACCTCTCTGTGGGATTCTCAAGGCACAATCATAGTAAATTTTCCCATATGTATTAAATATGTTTTCATACATTTTCATACTCTATATTACGCTCCATTATTGGTTTGTGCTCCCTCTCCCACAACGTTGTCGACCGTTGTGGTGCCTGGTATCCCACAACACCAACCTCAATAGTGCCCACGTTCATACAACTACACTCCCTCTATGGCATGGAATCAAAACTCCCTCTTGTAACTTCGTAGCTTCGTATGTTCCTAGGGCCTTGATCCAAATAGGGAAAGTACCAATTCGATCGATGAAGGGTTTTTGTTAAATATTGGATGATGTTGATGAGAACAACATAAAAGGTTGTGTTTTTCTACTTTCGTATATGTGAAAAACCAATAAGTTAATTTTTTGAAGCATATATGAGTTGCGTTCGGAAGAGTTGAAGGAACCACAAGAGAGATGCAATTCATTTTATTCATTTCATGTGACTACAATACCTTTGAATCTACCATTTATGGTGTTTTTTGTAACCAATGAATATTTTCCCAAACACAAAAGTAAAATGGATGAAGACTAAGTGATTTTACTGAAAAGGACTCAATAGCTGAAATGGTTGCTGGGAGTTGTAATCATTGACAGTGAAGGATTCATGCCTAATATTAATCATTGTCTTTTTCCTAAGAAATATGGAAAAGATAAAGTGAAGTTTGGATCTACTTCCTCAGAGTTCAATCCTCTCATTTCCTGTTAAGAATTGGATGCTCTCTTTTCTTAAAGCGGATGTGTTTATTTGTTGAATGTGAACAACATTGACATTTTATATTAAAGCTATATACACACCTCATTCCATAATGGCACCTTAGTCAAATTTTGACAGATTTTTGAAGCGATTGTGAGTCGGTCTTGTACTAGTTTTATATTGAACTGCCATAGAGATATAATGTGCATAATAGGATCATCACTCTATCTTCCAAGAGGATAAACTACTAAAGTTGACAGAATATCATGAAACCTTTAAAATAGAAAAGAAACCCCATTCAATCTTTTAGTATTATATCTTCTGGAAATTATAAATTTATAACCTACCGAGACTATGTGGAAAATATGCATGAACTCTTTCTATTGATGGTGATGAAAAAAAATCTGATAGTGACATAAATAAATACCAACTATCACGCAAATATTAAGGTATATGGTACATGAGTACAATTTTCATGTGTGATCAAGATAAAATATTTTCTATGTTTTAATTATAAGTGCTCGACAATTTTCTTGGTAAAAGAGAATTGCAAGTGTGCATCAATTTTTCAATGTGGATAAGAGACTCAACCAAGGTAATGTTAATAATATTGATTTTCACACCAGGATTTCATTAATTATTTGATTAGGTTAGCCACCAATGAAATTCTCAAGTTCTGAAGTCTTACATGAAAGCCTTCATGTTTTAAAATCGGAAGAGATCCATTTAACAAATCTATTGTTGCACCACATTTTTGCTCTTGATATTTTGAACTTGCACCACGCTTACATTTCATGTTTGTATTAGCCCTTATGTAACATTCAAATACATATTAATTTTAATAAAGGTAGAAATTTTTTTTTTTTTTTGGGAGTACATTTGGATTCAGGAAGTTAAATTGTTGGAAAATATTTGATGAAGTATTAAAATTACTAAACAATCTAATATTTTCTATTTTTGTGGAAACAATGAAAATAAACAAAACAACTCTTGTTGATATTAAATTCACAAGACAAAATTGATTTTTTGCAGATTGAATCTCAACTATAGAAATAGGACCTACGATAGCATAGTAATTTTTTCTTTTTTGAGTCTGAAGTTGATTCCCATCGACATGCAAAAACTAATCAAGTCATTGAAAGAACAAATTTGCATGAAAAAGAAGAAATTAAGCCAACACTTTCCAAGCCATTCATCAGACCTTGGCAAGAGCTTGTCAGCAAAAAACAAAAAACAGGTCTTGCATATGAAAATAAGGCATCCTTTCATATTCTGGACTATTCTAAACCCACTGTATTTAAAAATGCAGGTTTTATTCATGGTAGTTCACCTTGACTTGTTTCAGATCTTTTTCCTCTTCAAAATAAGCCACAGAATATGAGATGCCAACATTGTGACTGAGTTGGCCATGTGGGAGATCATTGTTTTCATATTCACCCGCACAAGCACTATAGCCAAAACACTCATTATTCAAAAAAATGCTTCTAAAATAAGGCCGCTCCAAGAACAAAGACTCATCTTGGATGGATTGTTTCTTGGAAATGACCTTCAATAACCAAGAAGAGATTTCATTCATATGTCAGAACGTGTTCTAGAGTATTGAGAAGTTTTGCAATTTATTTTTCTCCACCATCTCACCTTTTATCTGATAGGGGAAGAAGTGATGGTAATATACAAGCCTCAAAGCCACATCAAGCAAGCATGTGGTATAACCTACCACACCTGATTCTGAGTTATAGCCAAAGAAATTCAGGTGAGCCTCAACCACAACTTTCCATACTGAATTAAAGGTTGTAGCATGAGCATGCCTTTGTTTAATGGTCATCCTTAAACCATCTATGAAAGGTTGATACGTCTTCAAATAATTTCAGACATTTCCTCTACTAGAATGCTTCATATTCTTGCCAGATTTGGAAGAGTTCCATGAATTTCACTAAGCATTCAGGAGATAGTTTTCATCCTTGAACCACCATAGGTTGAGACCTCCCTTTTCAGGTTGAGGTTCTCCTTTTTTATGTAGGTTGCAAACCTCCCTTTTCCTGGTTGAAGGTAACCCTCTTTAAAGCATTAGGAACACCTCCTATGGGATAATACTTCAATTCCATGCCATATTTGGATGAGTTAGGAACTACACTAAGCGTTCGAGTGTTGGTGGTCATCCTTAAACCACCTCATGCCAAAATTTACGAGAGAAAATTCATCCTAGTGATACACTACATATTTTTCACGTTTTATATTACAACTCTCTTATTAGACTCACACATACCCCTTCGGATTAAGGAGAGGGGGGGGATGTTGGACACCTAATCTGCTAAGGGTTAAGGTGTGGGAGTTGGATAGTCAAAGGGAGTCCAAGAGACCTTGGAATATGGAATCCACCAGTAACACCAATGTATTATAAAATGTATATCATGTGAATAAAATTTTTAACTCACATTTATATTTCATCTATTTTTCATTCCATGTATGTTATAACATTTAGGCCTCCAAAACATTACTATCTAAACTTTGTCCCCGAGCTACCTACTAAACACCCTGTCAATGTTTCAGTCATACATTTTTCATTCCAAATCCAAATTGAGTGATTCAAATTGGTTTATAAAGTATACATAGAGGGATACTTACTATAGAAACATGTTTTTAAAATATTCCCATTTGGTCCCTCAAAACATGATTGTCCCAACTAATTTTTCAGAAATTTAATCAAGCCCATAAGCCATAAGATATGATAATCAAGAAATTTATCCAAAATGGTGATCAAAATGGATATGAGTGTCTGTATAAATATGATTCTAAATTTAATACATCTACATACACAAATAAATTAAAATATCTATAACCGATGTTGATTTTTATAGCGTGTTGCATTGAAAACAAATATTTTTACATATAAAGAAATTTATTTTTTTATTTCCTTATTTATTATATTTTCTACACTAGACTAATGTACTTTGAAAAATAAAATATTCTTATGTATAAGATTACTTCTTTTGGAGCCATTTTTGAGATACGGCCTCAAGTATATACATACCCAAATATAAAAAATGCATGTTAATAAATACTAGGGTATGAGAGACCAAGTTCCAATGAAAGGATGATGCTAAGAATTGTTGAAGTATGGAGTGATGTTGCGAGAAAATGATGAGCTGAAACCAATATTTAGTATATCCTTTACCTTCTTGATTTCCCATAGTTTTCATATCATGACATTCTTCATAAAATTGAGTATTCAATGTCTTATTGATATCGACCACTTGTTGATGTAGACTAGAGGAAACATCATTTTCATCCATAACTTCTGCAATTTTTGTATTTGAGACCTTGCCAATCTCAATATAAGTTCTTTTCACGGTGCAAGCATGATACAATGGGGGGGATGGGTGGGTAGATTTTGCAGTCCAACATTGTAAGCATGCTGTACTATTTTATTATGTTGAGGGTGTGGAACATGTTTAGTAGGAAACTATGTAGGGTGTGGAGGATTTTTATGATGTATTCGATTGGGTTTTGTGGATTATTTTGATAGAAAAGAAAGATAGTGTTTAAAACCTCATAAAGAATATTGTTGGCTTGAGGGGTCCTGACCTAGGTTCGAACGTTAAGGTTTTCCAACAAACCCCTATAATACTGGCCCTTTCGTCAATGGCATACTTTTGTAGGCCAAGGTCTCACCCGAGGTAGCATGGGAGGGTGTTGGAACCAGGTTTCCACACCATAGGAGAGAGTAGGTAATTTGAGGCAGATCTGTATTATAACTTACTAGTTTCATACAAAATGAGTCTATTCGTAGCTCTTTTTAACAGTGTAAACATCATATAACCATAACAAAGCTATTATGATCAACAAATCTAATCAACCTTTGCATCCACGTGCGCATTACCAAATAACATTATAGATTATTACAATCGCAGCTACTTTCATATCATAGATATAAATGCGCCAATCACATATACTTTCACAGCTTAAATAAATATCACAAATGTGCTTCAGCAATAAACATAATAAATTCAGATGACACACAGATAATTCAACTATATTTCACATTCATTAACATCAAGATCCACTTAAAACTAAAACACAAACCATGAACATAGCCTAGCAGGGTCCGCACATAGAAATAATGTGGATATTTGTGCACACAGCCAGTAGGAGCCCTTACCCAAAACAACCCAAAGAAATGTTAACAATTCGCATGTAGCATCAATCTATCAACTTACTTTCTTACTGACCCAATTATCTATCTATTAATAATATCATAGCCTTCACTATCCTATGGTCTGCAAACCATGGGTTTTGGACCCTAGAGCTACCCTTTAACCCATTACAACAGATTAGGGGCTTTGACCCACCTCAAAACCCTCACGCATGACCGAATTTTACAAAATTGTACCAAAATTTAGGTTAGGGAGCCTCGTTCCAAGAGGCCCCCAACACAATCTTGTGACTCACCTCGAGTCGCTGTGGCCCTAGGTTTTGCATCTTCGCCTACAGCAGCCTGATCGCATCAACTAGTGGGGGCAACACTCCTTCACTCTACGCAGCAACGTTCTGAGCAATATCCACCAACTTCTGTGAAGTTGGGCCTTCTGTAGTAGCAGTGACACTCTCCAAATTCTGGTTCAGTTGCTTAACGACGATATCAATGTCCTGAGAGAGATTGACGGCTTCATCAAGCCAAGGCTTAAGGTGTTCATTGAGAACCTTTTTTTTTGTGGTGGAGCTCTTCAATGTCATCTCTAAGTGTGTGGCTGGTCCACAGTTGTGCCAGGTGTTGAGTGGGGATCAGAGTAGGCATAGTGGCTTCCAACTGCTCAAACTCTTCTTCCTTCTAGAGTAGCTCTTGAGTAAGTTCGTGCAGGAGAGGATCGCGTTGCATAAGAGACCACAGCTGCATAGTTGTCTCCAACAGTTCTGTGCCTTTAGAAATTTGATCTGCGATGACATTGGTGGCCTCTGTGACCAGTGCGGCTTGCTGGGCCCTTACCTCAGGTGTTGTTTCCGGCTGTAATTTGGCCTACAAGGCTACAATCTGCTACTCCATCTCTGTCTTGACCTCTTTGATCTCGGTCCTTCAATCCTTTAGCACTGCAACAAGCCCCTCAATCTTGGCCTGGGGGGTAGCAGAATCCGGGATATCTTTGGTGACATCTATGCAGAGTCTATTGATTAGGCATTCCAACTCTGTCTGCTGCATGGTGGAGAGGGTGCATGCAACCTGTGCATGGGACACTTCGGTTGTTTTCTCCATAATTGTCTACTCAACTGTACTAAGCTTCTGGTGCACCCGGTGGTCTCAATGTTGAATTTATTCGAAAAGGGATGCATGGAGGACTTGTAATGGTTCATGTGGCAACCAAGCTAGATCCAATTGTACCTCTGCGTAGGCCTGGACTTGTGCTCCTAAGTTGGGAGGACCTAGAATGAGGGTTGCACTTGGCAGAGGGTAGACGTGGCTTTCCATTGTAACGACCAATTTGTTACTTGTCACTCAGGCCAGTCATGCATGAATCATACTTTCTTGAAGGGTTTCAGTCTTAAGCTATAGAGCTCAAAGCTTAGACTGGAGTGTAGCAACCATGGCCTTATGCTGCTCTTCTAGAGCCAACCATTTATCTTCTATGTCGAGGGTGACAGTGTCTGTGATCTGCTCTAGGTCCTCCTCTGTCAAAGTAAATCTTGTGTCTCATTTTGACCATGTAGCTCGTTGCTTCTTTTGTGGTCCTTTAACAGGGTTACCAGTCTGTTTCATACCTCAAGGGGAGTCAACACCTCCCACATACAGACCCTCTCTGCCCAGATCTTGTTGCAAATAATTATATGATTTTGAGTCCACTCCCTTCCCAGTACTCTTACCCTGTCCTCCAATCTCTTTGGTGGTGTTGGGTTGGGTGACCTTCGTGGTGCTCCTACCTGTAGTGTCCTTCATACCTAATTTGAAGCTAGTTTTCTAGTGTGGAGGCCAAGTAGCAATAAGGCGGTCAATATTCTCGTCAGCAACCATGTCGGGAGTGATACCTATGCTGGATCCTTGTGGCCCCTGATCTGTACATTATGCATTGTTATTTTAAACATTGTGATGCTCTTGTACTTGTCATAAATTGCTAGTGACAAGCGTAGCCAGGAGTGAATGGTAGCTGCGAGCCCACTCTAAAAGAAGACCTAAAAGACCTTATTATATTCAATTCACTTTTCATCCTTCGAATCCCACTGATTTTCATACCATGCCCCTTCCCACATATTCGGCTCTAGTTCAGGGAGGAAAAAATCTTCCAGGGCTCCCCATGCGACCAGAGTGACAAGGAGCAACAACCAAGAGTAGTATAATTCCCTTCCCTGATCTTGGGCTTCGTGCACGTTCTCTAGAAATTCAGCGCACAGGAACTGGGATCAGTTGAAGCATACCGCTTTTTTGCAGTGGCTAGCTAACTAGATTACATATGCAGGGACCGTGGAAAACTGACACTTGCACATCATCTTGCATGCTATCAACAAGGTGCTCATACACACACTGGGGTTGTTGATAGTGCTGATCATGAACCCCCTAGTGTTCCGTTCAATGTGATAATCATCACACACCTTATCAACGATTTTTTGTTCATATTTATTCTCGATGCACTCCATGGGATTCAACCCTTTCACGGGAAGACCAGCGATATGGTGAATGAGTGTTGCATCTATATGGATGCGGTCCTAAATCCATAAACAACCGTCGTGGTCCAGAGTGAGCAGCTGTTGCACAATCCTATTAGTGATATTGTAGTGGCCGAAATGAGGCATCCACAACCAATCTAATTGCCCAGACCCAGCCAGTCCACTTTCCCATGGCATAGGGATGAATTTTAGTACGTCATTCTCCAACACCCTCTCTAGATACAATTCTGGTGCCAGTTCGAGGAAGGCCTCCAGGTGTTCTAGGTCATGATCATCGAATTTGACCATGTGGATCTTGCCAAAGGAGTCTATAATGATGAGAACCTTTCCCTGGATCAGAGGCATCTATAGATAGTCACGCATCCCATTGAGATTCTTGGGCATGTGCACTGAGGGCCTGAGGGGCCACACATAGGGTGGTAACAAGATTATTGGTTCAGCGAATTGAGCCTCCTCCTAAGCAGACATGGGTCTTTTTAATGGGTTAGGAAAATGTGCCTGGGAACCATTCATGGGGATTTCACATTTCTAGGAGAGGTGCATGGCTTCACCCCAGCCCAATTCATTGGTTTCCCCAACCCTTGCTACTAGCCTTTTCCTTTCCCCTTCTGCTTTCACTTTCTTGGTGTGGACATAACGTCCTCAACCTCAGGGGTGACTTCCATTACTTCCTCAGGTTATTTCTCTGTCGAGGCCATAGTCTTGGAAGATTAGGTGGGATTAGTCACAATCATTCTTGCATGAAAAATGAACTCAGGGTTGCTACTATCAGAGGGGGTAGAACACCTAGGCATTAATAAAGCGCAATAATCACAGAATGTTGCAAAGCACAAACTGTTCAAGATACATAGAACCTTCTTATGAGTTATCCTTCTACTTTTATAGCCTTCAGGATCACCCAACGGTTGGGTGAGGCTTATCGGAAACTTCCCATCAAGTAAATCGTAAAAAATATTCGGAAATCGCCTCATTACTTGTTGGTTTCCCGCTCCTTTCAATGGTAAAATGTGATTTTTACCTAGTTTTACTATTAAAATGGCTATTTTTCGCAATGGTAGATTACCCATGTGCACCCAGCACACTTCTCTGGGCCTCCAGACCTGCGATTGACCCCTACACATACCATGGTCCTGCCTATGTTTATCCCTCTTCTTGCACATATCTCGCCCGATACAACTATTCCAGCCATATAGTCATTTTATCCATTATGGTTTGAGTCGGCTACCATTGAGATATCATGGTACCATATCACCGCGTAGGGTGGCTAATCGGACCACTCCTCCATGAGTGATTTCTTTTACCATATAGTGACTTAGCGAGTGCTGACGAAACTTCCCCTAGTGTTTCAAAAACTAGCTATCATATAGTAGCACCAATTCTCCCTCCGCAAATGCCTTTTTCCGAATATGTCGATCATTCCATGCCTTGTTTCTAGCCTTCTAAACCTACTGATGGAAGTTAGCAACGAAACAATCTTCCACCAAGGCATCAAGTTGCGCTAACCATTCCTCCATGATATCAGGTTCCTCCATGTTGGTAAATGTTGCAATGCACAGGCTAGGAATAATATAATCCATTGGCATAATGGGCTCCTTGCCATAAACCATCTGAAACAGTGTTTTCCCATTCAACTTCTTTGAAGTGGTTTGATATTCCCAAAGGACTGAAGGGATGTGCACATCCCAGTGGTTGCGATTGAAATTACAGACCTTGGTCAGTTCCTGCTCCAAGGTTTTGTTAAAAGCTTCTACAACTCCATTTTCCTGTGGGCGATATGGGGTTATTTTTGCATGGTGGATCTGAAATTCTTTAGTAAAGGCCTGTATTGTGTCATTAACAAAATTCATACCTCTATCGCTCATTAAGATCTTAGGAGAGCCAAATTTGGTTATAATATGTTAAAAAATGAAGTGCGGAGTGGTATCGGTAGTGAAATCCTTCACAGCTTGTGCTTCAGCCCATCGAGTTACATAATTCTTCGTAGTGATGATGTAGCATTCACCTCTCTTTTTCCTTGGTGGGTGGATGGGCCCCACAAAGTTGATGGCCCATTTGTCAAAGGCTTTTAGGGCCACCTGCGGTTGTAGGGGTGTTTCGTCTCTAAGTGACGATATTCCTGTCCTTTGGAAAGTGTCACAGGCTTTGCAATAATCAGGGGAGTCACTATGTAGTGTGGGCCACCATAGCCCACCTCTCAGGATCTTTTGCATCATCTCCTTCCCTGCGTAGTGACCTCCTTCTATGGCCCTGTGGGCTTCTGCTAAGATGGCATGTCTTTCATGCTCCAACACATATCTTCGCAGCACCTTATCTGTTCCTTGCTTATATAGGTGGCCCGATATGATGGTAAAATCTGTCGCACAGGTGATTATCTCTTTCTTCTATTGTACCGAATATTCTACAGGTGTCATCCCCATAGTTAAGAAGTGAATTATGTCAGCGACGTGCGCATCAACTACCTTAATATCAAACAACTATGCATCTAGCATTCCTTCTTCTAGGTTGGTCAGCTCTTCACCACTTTTGATGCGAGATAAGTGGTTCGGCCAAACATTTAACTTCCCTGTATTTACTATGACCTCAAATTCATATTCAACATATTCATCAACAATAGTATCCATCAAAATATACGCTAGTATCCATCAAATTATTCCCACCCATGAATATACGCTTATTCATTAGGTAATTCAAATCCAAGTGATCTGTAAACATCTTGAAGTGCCCTCCTAATAGATAATGCTGGTATTTTTGCAGGGCATATACCATAGCCAACCCCTCACGCTTAGTGATGGAGTAGTTGCGCTCCGCACCAGATAGTTTCCTACTAGAAAATGCAACTGGATGGTCAATGTCTCCATCTCCAGGCTACGTAAGGATAGCTCCTAGGGCAATCCCTGATGCATCTATGTGAACATGGAAAACCTCCTCCCAGTTAGGAAATATGAGGATATGCGCAGAGACCATCTTCTCCTTGAGTAGTTCAAAGCTCTTCTGACACTGCTTGTCCTAAAAAAATGAAAAATCCTTCTTTAGAAACTTTTGCATAGGTGCTATGATCAACTTGTACCCATGAATGAACTTCCTGTAGTAGCTTGTGTGTCCGAGGATAGAGCACAATTGTTTCTCATTTGTAGGTACTACCAGGTTGATGATAACTGCTATCTCGGTAGGGTCAACGATCAGTCCTTGCCGACAGACTATGTGACCTAGAAAGATCTCGAAGGGTATGCAAAATATGCACTTATTGATATTCAAGGAAATCTGGTGCTTTCTACAGCCATCCAACATCATGCGCAAGTTTTAGACATGCTTCTTTACCAACCAAAAGATAGTCCAATCATAAAAATATAGCTCCAAAAAATTGTGGATGAACTCCTTAAATACTACGACCACCACTCACGAAAAGATGGTAGGAGCATTCTTGAGCCCAAATGACATAATGGTGTACTGGAAGGAACCCCATTCAGTAGCAAACATATTTTTGCTGCGATCTTGAGGTGCGATCCTAATCTGATGGTAGCTTGAGGACCCGTCAGTGAACGAGTATGCTTCCTTCCCTCCCACACTATCAAGAATTTCATCAGAAAATGGCGTAGGAAAGGGATCATGTACACAGGCATCATTCAATTTGCATAGGTCAACATAGATTTGTATCTCTCCTTTTGTATTTTTCTCTTGAACCACCATAGGACTTACCAAATCTGATTGTTCAACTGGTTCAATGATACCTGTGGCTATCATTTTTTTAAGTTCCTCCCTGACTTTCTTCTTATACTTCGGGTTCAACCGATAAGGGTACTGCTTCACTGGGCATGCATCTAGTTTTAGGGTGATGCACATGACCCCTAAGTCCCTTGTAATTCCTTTTAGTTCCAAGAATTTCGTTGGAAATAGGTCCTGGTATTTTGTGAGGAGTTTCGTGACTCTTCCAACAATATCGTCATCCCAGTATTCCCCTATTTTAGCTAGCTTATGTTGATCCTCCATCCCAATGTTGTCTTCTCGTAGCTTCACAGGCTTACTGACATTGATGGTCTGCAGTGGGGGTCCAAAAACTGCGCGCTCTCCCTCAGACTCCAGGATAGAGATATTTCGCGGGTCTTCATCACATTCCTCCATTGACAAATTGCGACAGTTGACAATATCCTAGATCTGCGTCTCCCACATTGGTGCCCCATCTATTGCACAAGGTCGTGATTCATCAAATACTAAGGCATATATATCCTGCAGAGCTTTGTTGAGTGCCTCAGTTCTGCCTACCAAACTGAATATCCCTAAAAACTCGTCCTTCAGGGTGTCCAAGTGGTAGGTGCGCTGGTGTAGTTCTTCATCTAAGCACCATGAGGTGGGGATTTGTCCCAAGGCATGAATGAACATGTGGACCCATTCATCCATAGTTCTTTCACACCATTCCTCCATCCATGTAGAAAAGTGCTCGTGCAGGTCCCATGGGCCAAGGAAAGTCTTTACGTGCAGGTGAACAGGGGGTTCAAATCATAGGACCATCATCTCATGACACTCTTTCGAATCTTGGAACATTTCCTTATGCATGTCCCACCCACTTGCAGGGTTTGCGTGCATGGCTAGATTAAGGGCCCACATCCTTCGATCCCTTGGGACTTCAGTTTCAAATGTTCGTAAAAACTTCCTAATACTACGAGAACCATCAAAGTAGGGTATTTCTCCTACCTCTAAGAAGATACACCAGAATTTCTTTGTGATTCTAATATATCGCAGCGCAGATACATCAAGTAACCGATTATGCAAATTTTCTATCTCCCCATCAGAGTCAGAGAAGCATTCAATGTCCTTCTCCTAGAAAATCACACCATCAGCCGTAGGATTGATCCAATCCTCATCCTGAGTGGTTAATTTATAGATGTGGTCCACATCCTCTTTTGCACGCACCGGTTCTGTATTTCGCTCTCCTTCTGTAGGGTCTAGTGGGGCTATCACACTCGTACCCTCATTCTCAAGGATCATGCTTATTTTCTTTAGGTTGATAATTCCTCCCATATCTATAGCCCAATCCAGTCCTACGAGCGCAGAATAGGGGTCCGCATATTCCACAATATGAATTACTTCAAATTCGGCATGTACCTTAACTCCTGCGATGTCTATCATAACCTTTGACATCCTCCCCAATGGTATGATCTTCTATTAGTTAGCCATCTACAGCTGTATACTAGACCATTCTAGCTTAGGCTCTCCCATCTACTGCTAAGTTTGCTTTGGCAGTATGTTTGCATCTGACCCCAAGCCCAAGATTACCCGATCCATTTCATAGTCGCCAATCTGTGCTATTAGACACATTTCCCGACCAGTGTGTTTCTTATGCTTGTAAAGTTTGTGCACATCCTTAAATTTCGTGAGAGGGTTAGTTCTTTCTGCACAAATATTTAATAGTTCTTGAAGATTTTCTACTACCTTCTGGTTGTGTAGCAGCTTCATACATTCCTGTATAAATGGTTTAACTTCGTCGTCTATTCTTTGGTTTGCTGGAGCCTTCGAAGTATATTCCTCATCCTTAGTAAAGTCTTTGCGAGCTGCGATGAAGGTTTCCTTTTCCTTCTGTAGGTGTAAGCTTTCCTGCTTGACATCTGCTTTCTAGATAAGAGGTTCATCTATAGCTTTCTCCTGAGCTCCCCTAGTAGCCATGTCATTGCGTGTTATAACATTAATACTTGGTCCCTCATCACGGGGTTCCTCCTTAACCCTCTGCACGTTCTGCAAAGGTGTTTATTGTTTTTCCTGCATTTTTTCTATTATGATTGGAAAATATTAAATCACATGGTCCAATTGTCCACAATATTGACAATATTTTCTCATAGGGTTCAGATAGTCCCTCGAAAGGTGCCCTATTTATCCACTGTTATAACAGATAAATTGTCCTCTTCCCTAACCTGCGCCTCCACCCCTTCCCCCTCCCCTACCCCTTGTTGGGGAACCTCCTCTGCTTGACGGAGATAGTGGTGAAGAAGGGTTAGCCTGTACCCTATATAGGTTTCCTTGATCTATCATCAAGTCATAGATCCAACATTTATGCTCATCATGTGCCACAGAGGAGCAGAACTGACAGCATTGTTGCTTCAATTTTGGAACATAAGCACCAAGTAATGGGACAGTGGTTAGTGTTGTGTACGTCGGCAACATGACAATTAGCACACCCTAATTTCGGACCACTTGGCCCCACAACCTCCTTAGGGTGTAATGGGTTGGGTCCCCCAGCTTGCATGTAACCTGTCAGTAGAGGACACTGATCCTTTCTATGGCCAGACACCCTGCATATTATGAGCCATATGTTGGGGCTAGCCTCTTTCCCCCGTTCTTTTCATAGATTCTATATTTCAAGGTACATTTCCTCTAGCTTTCCTTAGATCTCGTGCACCCCAAACTAGGCATCGTCTCTTGGTGCTGCCTCTAGTTTCATAGCTATTGGCAAGGCTTTCTCTTGCATTGCAATCACTTACTGACCCATAGGTCTATGCAAGTTAGGCAGAAGGATAGCAATAAACCATTCCTTGTGCTGCCTATCATCATAGTGAAATTCCACATCTCTCATAACCTTCTTTAACCCCTAATCAGCTTCCCATACCGATTCAGTGGGTCCCTGTTTAAATTATTTCAAGTTAACTACTCTTTGAGAGTAGGACTTAGGCTTATAAAATTTTTGTTTTAAAGCTGTCTTAATCTATTGAATAGACGGATCTGTGTGCTGTCCTACATACCCCATATACCAATCCAAGCTCCTTCCTTCAAAGGTGAGTGATAGTTGCGCTCTCTTTACAACATCAGTAGCCACATTCTACGCAGTCCATACTGATTTTGCTACATGCCAAAATCAGTCCATATCTTCATGCCCTACACCCTTAAAGGTGGGTAGCTTAATCTGTGTGGCCATGTCTTCTTCTGGTGGTGGTAGAGGCATGGGTGAGTCCTTACCTTTATGCTGACTTGAAGGTGGTGTAGCTGGAGGACTATCTCCTGCGTGCATAGCTGATTCTCTTAGCAGAGTGTAGATGGATCTATCACCTTCTCGATTGGTTCAGTATTACTTATCACTTTGTGTGTTACTATCACTCTCATCAGAGGTCATTCATTCGATGTGGGTGCATAGAAAACCCTTTTCGCAAAGTAATATTTTGATTAATATTGGCAATGTTTTCAAGAACTTACCCCAGAAGCCTTTGAAGAACCTCCACTCTACTTCAGAATAGGATACGAACTGATCGACTGTAAATTATGTCACAAATCCTCCCAGCATGCTATCCACTCAGTGATCTACTGTTTGGTTGATTGTATTGTTAGTCCTCTCCAACTGTTGAATCAATTATGGTGTCCACTGTGTAACCTGATCATCCTTCCAACACGTCTAGAACTCTACGAGCCTTGCCAACCACTCCTGAAGCTCGTGTGCAAAGGTTACAAAGAAAATTTCATAAAATTTGGTAGAGATGTACCTGTTCTTCTACTTCTCAGCTGTCATATTCGTGCTGTGATTCTCCTTTACAGAAAATTCCTAAATCTGCCTTTCAAACCGGTCTTCAATTTCCACCCTCTCAGGTCTCTAATGACCTGGAATTACCTAAACTCTCTCTCAAAATTCTCCCGGTCCCATCAAAGGAGACACTTTTTGGCTTGAGGGGTCCTAACCTAGGTTTGGAGGTTAACTTTAAACCCCTATACTATTGGCCCTTTCGGCAATGACTTACTTGCGCAGGCCAAGGTCTCACCCGAAGTAGTATGGGAGGGTGTTGGAACTAGGTTTCTGCACCCTTAGAGAGAGTAGATAATTTGAGGTAGATCTGTATTATAACTTACTAGGTTCGCACATAATGAGTCTATTCAAATCTCTTTTTAATAGAGTAAGAAACATGTAACCATAACAAAGCTATTGTCATCAAAATATCTAATCAATGCATTCACATCCAAATGTGCATTACCAGATACAATTACAGAGTATTCTAATCGAAGCTACTTTCAGATCACAGATATAAATTTTCCAATCAGAGGTACATTCGCAGCTTAAATAAATATCATAGATCTGCTTCAACAGTAAACATAATCAATTCATATGACACACAGATAATTCAACTATACTTCACATTCATTAACATCTAGATCCACTTACAACCAAAACACATCCCACACACAAAGCCTAGTGGGGTCTACACACAGCAGGACTAAGGATCTCCGTGCACACATCCAGCAGGAGTTTTTACCCAAAAAAACCGAAATAAATCTTAAGATTTTGCATGTAGCATCAATCTATCGAGCTACTTTCTTACTAGACCAAATTATCTATCTATTTATAATATCATATCCTCCTCTATCCGATGGTCCACAAACCATGGTTTGCAGAACCTAGAGCTACCCTTTAACCGATTACAACACATTATGGGATTTAACCCACCCAAAAACCCCTACGTAGGACTGAATTTTACAAAATTGTACGAAAAGACAAGTTAGGGAACCCCGTTCCAACAAATATGGATTATGTATTTGTGCTACAACAGGAGGAAGAGTAGTCATGTAATCATGAGATGATCCATGCCAAAATTGTGGACAAGATTGGTGGGGTTTATATTGACATTTTCATGGATTCCCTAATATAGTGGTATTCCATAATGGATCATGCAAGTAATAAAATGGAAAGGAAGTTTCTTGAACCATACATGTAGGCCATGTTTTCCAGGGTTGTGAGCTTGTTAGAAATTCTTGAGCTCTTTGATATCATGTTTTCATTCTAGATGAGAAGGATAGTTTATGCATGGGATGTTCCTTTCGACACAAAGGGAAAAAAAAATCATCAAAATTTTCTTGATTTTCTTAACCTAAAAAAATCCAAATGTGAAATTAGACACCTAATAATAAAAATTTTATAATTTTCAAATAAATCGTTGATTTCAGCTCCTCTATCTCCTATTCTCATAGCATTTTTGAAAAATAAAGAAGACATTTATCTATAATTCTTACCATCCTTGGGGATTCCTCTTAAATATCTTATGCATAATTCACAAATATCATCATATGATAGGTGAAAAACATCATCTTTTCCCATCATATTTAAGAGTTATAATTCACAAATATCATCATATGATAGGTGAAAAACATCATCTTTTCCCATCATATTTAAGATTTATAAAATTTCATCTTTGATTTCATCAATTATAAGTGTTTTAAGGATATCTTTTGTTCAATTATTATGTTTTGACTTTTGAATGTTGAATCGAAATCGATCCACATAGTCCTCCAATATTTCATCTCCCCCTTGTATCATACTAAAAATATCTGCACTAGACTTGCAATAGTCTTGGTACCCATTCAAGAATACATTCCTCATGTCCTCTCATGTTTGAATGTAGTTCCCAGCAAGGCTCATGAACCATCAAAGAGATTCTCCTTTTAAAGCAAGAGGAAACAGATTCAACATTTGATCATTAGTAAAATAATAATATCCTCCACAAATTAATACATACTCAAATAAGAATATATCTAGGTATTCATTTACCAAACCATGAAAATTTCATAGAGAATATGGGGGACTGATGTGTTTGTGTCACTCCTACTAGATCTCTGATAGGGAATTCAAAAATAGCAGTGTGTGTCATTTCTTCCCAAAATATAATATTTTATTCTTTTGCTACTTCAAGGTTCCTCCTTGAAATTTTCCTTTTAATTTATTCATGTAATGGGTGGTGCTTACATCACCGCTTGAGTGAAATCATAATATTTTATTCTTTTTCAAAATTCCTACTTTTATCAACGTATACTATATCACCTGAAACTACCTATAAAGGGAAGAACTTGACCATAATTTATCTATAGTGCTTGTGTGGGTTCTTACCTTTTGTATTTAATATCCAACCCTCTCAGATTCAGGTTTGCATCTACAACCAAATATTATTGCGGCAGTGCTATTTGAGAGCCTCCCTGACAATGATGCCAAAATGTTTAGGAAATCAATTTCCTAATAAAAAAAATGTAATCACACAGAAATTTATTATCAACATGAGGAACATATTTTTATTTCAAGGTAGTCCAAAATATATATTTAATAATCTACCAACAGCTAACATTGGTTCTACACTATGAAGCTCAATCGAAAAGAAATAAAATGTAAGACTTGAAAAAAATATTAAATTTAAAAAGAAGAAAGTAAATGAAAGGAAAATAATTATGCTAATCACACGAAGTGAATCAATATTAAATTAAACCACACCTTGTTGAGTTTTAAATTTAACCTATTTCACCCAACACAATTCAAATTCCAATCTAGAGCAACGAATTAAATGAAATCTAGAAATTGTAGGAAACAAGAAATCTGGAAAATGTAGCAACCACCAAATTAATTGAAAAAAAATAGAAATTTACTATAAGGAAGAACAATTGAAATTAAAAAAAATAAATAAGAGGACAACTAAACTACTTTATATGTTCAAGGCAACACCTCATCCAAGGTAGTGGGCCCAACTTCCTAAGAGTCAACTCTTCCCTAAAAAATAATTCAGATCATTTCATGAATAAGAGATGTAGAAATCAGTTGATAACTTCCCTCACTAAAATATCTCATAGAAACAATTACACCAAACTAAAGTTCTTATACTTTCCTCAATTTCAACAATTGTACATTCTTCTCTTCTCTTCAATCTCTATTTTACCTTAAATACATAGAGAGAAAAGGGAAATTACAACTAATTTGATTACAAAATGATTCCCCTTTACAATCTTTTATTGATTACATAATATTGATAAGCAAGGTTAGATTTGAAAGATATATGGATCATGATTTAGCTGGAATAAGTCAAATATGGTATTGGAATTTGGAGAATTTGGAAAACTTGCATAATAAGAGATTTGAGAAAATCACTTTCAAAGAACCTCGTGTTTCTCTCAATCCAAACAAAATTTTCGAAATTTGTTCAATGGAATATTAATTTTGTTTGTACTCGTGTCCCATATTTTCAAGATTCATCTTTATTTGCCTGAAAAGTCCAATGCAAAACTGTCACTTTTTATACCAACAAATTTTTGATTTCAAATATTTGACTATGATTTGGAGATCAAATTTGAAATCTAGAAGAGATATTGGAGTTTAATATCTTGAGTGATGTTATAAAAAATTCATTAATAAACCATCCTTTGAAAAATCATGCACAATAATCTTCAATTTATTAAAAATAAATGAGAACAAATATTACTTATCCAAAAGAGCAAAAATAATTATAAAATTGAATTATATGACGAATTATGATAAATATCGTGAAAAAAGAATAGTAGAAATAGATGAAATAGATGTTAAGGAGTGATAATAATAATGAAAAATTAGTGGTCAATAGTTCCATCACATATGAATAATACACAACCTAATTTTTAGAGTCATTGAGATATGTTCCCTATCTCAAGAATGAGAGAGTGAATATCGAAAGAATTATCAATGGATTTCGATTAGAATTCAAAGGTCTGATTGAGTTTGACGAGATTTGGTCATTGGAGGAAGTCATTAGAAAGAGGGATAATTGTTATGAGGAGTCAAAGTGCAAGCCTAAAATCAAGTGTGACTAGAAAGGTAATGACAATACTAAAGGAAAATGACTCAAGAGGCAAAGAAGATCTGAGTATGCAGGTGACAAGGAAAATGTGGAACCTCATAAAAAGTTCAATGTAGCTAAGAGAGGACATGTGTCTTAGCTTGAGGAGTAGCATAATAAAGGATATGACAGATAAAATTTTAGGTGTTGGAGTTAGGGTAGAGACTATCACAAGAGGAATTTTCCATCATACCAGGGTGGGAGGCCTCTGTTGGTCGGATAAATTGCTCTTGCGGACAAGACCGATCTCCCTAGTACTAAAATTATCTAGAAACAAACAACCAAATAGACTAATCTTTCTCTAAACATGTAAGGTTTACAAAAATCTCTATAGAGGTGTAAAAGACTTACCGTATGTCCAGCGCTTGTTTGAAGTCGTTGTTGTCCCTCATGCACTTGAAGGAGTTTTCCTTGTAAACCTGCAGTCACAAACAAACAAAATATTACATAGCACCTGTATAGACATTATCATAAACCATGCTTATCATAGTGATCAAGGAATCTATGAAATAAATCATGAACAGAAAGCTTATTGAGAAAAATGAGTATATTTGTATTAATCTCAAAAGAAGGAAAACCTTACAACCTGAGCCTTGATGTTGCACAGGCCTTCCCAGGGTCCGAAGCAGGAGTCTCCTCTACTTTGATAAGCTTTTCACTCCTCCAACCAAGACAAATAGAGGTATGTAATCTCTACTCACAAAACTCTTAGTTAACTGAGTCTAAATATCAATAGCACTTAACCTCAAATATTCTCAAGCTCCAACTCCCCTTGAGACTACCCAATGCCTCTTTTTATAGTGGAAAAGAGGAGGTTTTCTGTTCCAAGTATGAAGGGATAGAATCCTCCTTCAATGGGATAAACTCCTCACATTAAGGGGTTAGCTCCATAAGGTAAGGGATTCATGCACCTCACAAGAGCGGTTCTGCCACCGCAAGTTCCATTCTAGAAGCTTCCAGAATTTACTTTAATTGAGATTTTTGGAATTTACTTGCACCTTTTTGATCTTACAGGGGTCCGCACCTATAACAAAGATAAAGTGCGTTCAGGTATGCAGGAGAGCTGAAAATTGGGTGTGGGACCGCAGGCAAGATAGCCAGAAATTGCGACACCAAAGTTTAGGAGACTTTTAGGAACTTTTCTCTGATTTTCAAGGCTTGACATGAGGAACTGATATGTTAGACTTGCATAGGGGGAAGTATGAGTAGAAATTAGCTCATACAGTTAGCAGAATGTCAAGGTGATAATTTTTAGTGTAACAGATTTCCCCCTAAAGTGAAAAGCCTGAAGTAGATGAAGATGAAGTCTGTCATATATGAAGAGTGCAGTACTTTATAATTTCAAGGATCATCTTGTGGACACCCTAGTCGGAACCTGTAAAAACATTCAATGCAATATATATATATATATATATATATATATATAGAGATAGAGATAGAGATAGAGATAGAGATAGATATAGATATAGATATAGATATATATATATATATATATATATATATATATATATATATATATATATATATATATATATATATATATATATATATATATATATATGTAATCATATCATCGCTGAGGTAGACGTTCCCATACTTAGATCAAAAAATAACTAAAATTGTTCTGATACAAAAATGATTTTAATATCACATCAATAATGTAGACACAGCATGGGCGCAGCCATCTTTAATGAATATTTTACTGTATAATAATAAAACTCCTCATAGCCTGGATGGTGGAAACTAGATCCAGGGTCTTGATTTCTGCTTCCCGAACTAGTACGATTTTATCCATGCAATTAAATGTGTTGAAGTCGAACATGGTAGAAACCACTTGATTACCAGTAAATAATGTAAACTGTTGACAAGTGTGAGAGTAACCACCAGTAATGTCAATGGATGTCAAAGTACTCAGTACAATACATGAAATGTGAATGAATGAGCTGAAGTCGAACATGTCACATAATCATTCGATCGAAGGTCAATGATGCAACCTATCGTCGAAGGCAAGAAACCTGCCATTGAGGCATGCAGATTTCAAGGTACTGATGATTTCTGGATCAAATTCCTAGATAATGAGCTATCGTCAATAGAAAGTGATCCGTCGTAGGCAAGCCCACAACATGAAATCATAGATCAAGTTTTGAAGAAATATATTGGCAAGGACTGACTCAGGGATGGTCAAAATGGATGACAGATATTGTGCAAATGAATTGTTTATTTGAACTATACTCTTGAACACATAACGACATTGTAGATGGCTTGGTGACAATTGACCCAAAGCTAATACCTAGAAACTGGCTGAAGACTTTCAATATGGTTTGATTAACTGTTAGGTAAAGAATTTCCCAACCCAGGTGAACAAAAAGTGTCGTGTTCAAGAGTGGTTAATAGTTTTCCGAAAAATTAGAATGTAACAAACAGGTTCGTTTTTCTCTCTTTTCCCCCACCATTTCTGGCAAGTACCTCTTTATTTTTGAAAAGATTGAGGAGGATAACATTTCCTTCTTTATAATCTTATCCTTCAGATGAGTCCAACTTATTTTAATATTTGAACCCTAAGAAGGAGTGGTTCGTTCATGTTTAAAATTGAATAGGTCCTTTACTGTTAAATTTTAATGAGTCCAGTATAGGAGAAAATCAGTGTTTTTCAATTTTAGGGAGTCAGAAGAAAAACTTAAGAAAACTCCGGGGGTGTACTTTTTCATAAATTTAGTCTCTCAAGCTCGAAAAAGGATAAAATAATGTGGGAGAGAACTCTATTGACTGTAATTAGTCAACGTATACATTTTTCGTAAATAGTCCATTCCAGTCCGTAAAAGGGATAAACTTATACTGAAAGGATGATCATTCATTTACTTTAACGAGTTCGAATAATCAAGTGCTTGGCAATGTTTTCATGTTTAGAGAGTCTTAAAAGGGCTTAAAAGAGAACTCCAGGGTTTCGCTTTTTCGGTAAGTTTTAACGAGTTCGAAAAGGGGATAAAAATGTACTCATGATTTCAATTTTTCGTAAGTTTTAACGAGTTCAAAAAAGCGATAAAAATGTACTCATATGGCCGACTTTCAATTTAACTAACGAGCAGGAAAAGATGGAAAGAACTCGGCATTTTCATGTGTTTTACGAGAATGAAAGATAGCAAAATAATCTCGGGATTTTCATGAGTTTAACGTGTCTTGAAAATAACCAAAATTGACTCAAGATAGGTTTCATTTTACAAAAGCTTGAAACAGAGAGAAACTATGCTTCAGAGTGGTTTCATTTTTACACAAGCTCGAAACAGAGAGAAAATTGTGCTTGATGCCCCCTAAGCATAACTTCTAGAGCACATACCCCCCAGCTTCATTTCATTCAACTAAGTACACTGCTGGTAATTAATAGCTGGATGGAATGAAGGTTAATTTAGGAGATCATATGAAAGACCTGACCTAAAACTGTAAGAAAATTATGCAAAAAACAACCTAAATATATGACTTAACATTTACGAGATCTACTCAAAGACTCGGCTCAATTAGGGGAGGATTTTTTTCATTTTTTAACGAGCTTGACACAGGAAAAGAACTATGCTCATGGCAACGTGTTTCATTTTTTAATGAGGTTGACACAGTAAAAGGAACTTTCCTCATACCTGATTCATTTTTTTATGAGGTTGACTCAGTAATAGGAACCATCCTCATATCTACTCTCTACAATCTACTTATATAACCTACTGATTCATTTTTTTAATGAGGTTGACACAGGAAAAGAACTGTCCTCATACCTAATTCATTCTTTAAGGAGGTTAACTCAGTAATAAGAACTATCCTCATACCTGATTCATTTTTTAACGAGGTTGACTCAGTAACATGAACTTTCCTCTGAAACTACTTTCTACAATCTACCTACTGTTTCATTTTTTAATGAGGTTGACACAGGAAAAGAACTATCCTCATGGAAGCTTGTTTCATTTTTTAAGTGAGCTTGACACAAAGAAAAGAACTATGCTCATGGCAACATGTTTCATTTTTTAATGAGGGTGACACAGTAAAAGGAACTTTCCTCATACCTGATTCATTTTTTTATGAGGTTGACTCAGTAACATGAACCATCCTCATATCTACTCTCTGCAATCTACCTATATAACCTACTGATTCATTTTTTTAATGAGGTTGACACAGGAAAAGAACTGTCCTCATACCTGATTCATTTTTTAAGGACGTTAACTAAGTAACAATAACTATCCTCATACCTGATTCATTTTTTAACGAGGTTGACTCAGTAACAGGAACTTTCCTCTGAAACTACTTTCTACAATCTACCTACTGATTCATTTTTTAATGAGGTTGACACAGGAAAAGAATTGTCCTCATGGAAGCTTGTTTCATTTTTTAAGCGAGCTTGACACAAGAAAAGGAACTATGCTCTCGACTAACTGATTCATTTTTTAACGAGGTTGACACAGTAAGAGGAACTATCCTCACACTCACTGATTCATTTTTTAACAAGGTTGACACAATAAAAGGAACTCTCCTCGGACTCACTGATTCATTTTTTAACAAGGTTGACACAGTAAAAGGAACTATCCTCGGACTCACTTAATGAGGTTGACACAGTAAAAATAACTTTCCTCGGTGACTTTATCATGGCTTCCAACTGGAAGAAACACATGTCAATGGAAACACCTTGATCATGGATTCCAAGAGGTCTTCATCAGATGGAAGAATAGTGCTCTGGAAGGAACACATGTCAACGGACTCAAAAGGGATAAGAACATCGCATTCAAATAATCCCATAGAGTTCTCCATGTTAATTGTCGAATCTAAGTTGAAGGAAGATGAGCAAACAGTGAGAGGCTCACTTACATCGGTAATTGAAAACATGGGACTAGTTGCCACATAATTAACCTGTGGCGGGGTAGATACCACTTTCATATGAGGAACATTTAGGGATGTCAGATTATTGGTAGTCGAATCAAGACTAGGGAACGAAAGCTGGTCTACAGTCACAATATTTCCATTGTGAGGGAAATACATCACGTGAAAGAGTGTCGATACGACAACTTTCATTGCATAAACATAGTCTCGCCCAAGGAGTAAATTGAAATCCAAGGGGCCTAGAACTACCATAAGATCAATACAGACAGTTTTACCTTCCAAAGTAATAGAAAACTTAGGAAGGATCCCTAAGGGTTCACTAATGGTTTTGTTAAAAGCTTTCAGATTCTGTGTAATAGGCACAAGCTGAGGGGAACCCAAAGCTTTCCAAACAGTTGAGGATAAAATACTAACAAAATCACCTTCATCTACCTGTGTGCGGTGTATGTCCCTACCACCAAACTTAAAAATGATTTGGAAAGGGATGGAGGAAGGAAGATGAGGTTCGGTCAGTCTATTCCAATCAAAGGAAAAAACCTCAATACTTGGAGGGGGTTCTGTAGAAACAGGTGAAATGCCCCCTAGCGTAGAAGACTCTGATGTAACAAGAAGAACCTGAGCGGTATGAAGTTCACTCTCTACAGGGAGAATGGGATTGACCGTATGTGAAATCGAATCGACCACTTGATCAATTAATGGATCATCAACCTGAGTGATATGAGTTTCACTCTCCAATGGAAGAATGGGATCGACTGTACTTGAAATTAGATCAATCACTTCGTCAGTTGACGGTAGGTTGGGAGAAAGTTTACGGTAACCAGTTGGAAATTCTTGTTGTGGAACAGTACGATTTTCCAATAATTTTGAGGCTTCATCCATGTGAGGGAAAATGTGAGTTTTATGACTCCCTTTGCATAACTTACAAGGAAACCTAACTTTACCCTTTTTCCCAGGAACCTGACTATCACTGGTTAATGGATCAGTGAAAAGTTGATGAGATTTTTCTAACCATACTTCCAAGACCTTTGGAATACCGGGACAATTGATCAGGAAGTGGTCACCCTTACAAAGCCTACAAGGGTATTTGGGTTTACGATACATGTTGGAGGTTTCCTCAACACAACTAACACTTACAGCCATGGTTGGTTGGTTGACTTCTTTCTTATCTTGCTTCTTCTTCTTCTTCTTCCCTTTCTTCTTCTTCATCACCTGGTTACTAGCGTCAAGGTTTTTACCAAGCGAAGAGGAAGAAATGGAGGAAGAAATATTAGGCGAAGAAGGTAAAGGGTCAACAGAAGGTTGGTGATGTTGAGATGGTGAACTTTGTTGAAGTGAAGCATCCAGTTGAGGTGGAACAATTGGAATATTCGGGGCCAACGAAGTTGAAAATAACCATATTGGTAAACCTATTGTAAATCCAGGTAATGACAAAGTAGCCATATAAGGAGGACCAAAATTTCCAAAGCAAGGAAAAGTACTAGGATTCTCGTTAAGAGGGATTTCTTGGTTGGTAAATTCCGGAACAGTTGCCATTATATTCAACTTCAGTGAATTTTATTAACAATTTAAAACTAAAATTAACAATTAACAATTAACACCTAACAATTAAAATTCACAATTCACACCTATGGCCTCTAAAAGTAAAAACAAACAAATTAACACGCGCTATCAAATCTAGGAGTCAAACCACACACAAATATTAACTTCCCGTACTAAAAAAACTAGTTGCTAATGAAATACAACATTGTAGAATTTAATACAGAAAGGTCGGTTGGAACAGTTACCCTGACAACCTGCTTAATGAAACAGACTGGCACAAGTTTCTTCACAAAACCATCTCGAGTGAAGAGAACCCCCCAGAGAGTCCAAGTGAGTCTAGTCGACATCTGCTCCAGGTACAGTGAGATCTTCCTTCACCGTCACCTTAGGAAATAATCTTAATTTTATGGACACTAAGGTTACCAACAGTAACAAATACAACTGGGGGAACAGTCTACGATCCGATTCCACACGCAAGGGCAGAGTAACAAAGCTCAATCCCCTTGAAAGTTCCTCAACATGGTCAATCTGAGGTTTACCAACAAGTGACCCCAGGCTCCTCGACAATGGTTAATCTGAGGTTTACCGTTTGTAATGCACGGAGAATATTCTATCTTTCCCAATGAAACAGAATTGATTGTCTCAAAGGTTCGGACATGATCTCGTGATTAACTCCTTTAAGAGAAGCTTCCAATATTGTACCAATTACAATTGGATTTATTTCCTACCGCAAGATTTATCTACTTGTTTGTTTTTACCATCTTGGAGAGTTAATTACTCCCTACTCCAAGATACTAGCCTAAGCTATGTTGGTGGAAAGAGCCCTAAAAATGTAAAAATTACTAGATGAATTTTAATTAAGCGCTGTGTTATTTAGGCTATTATTACTCAAAAGGGTAAATGGATATGAAACCAATGGTGTTATGACCCGAACCAAAACTGAATGCAATCGAATATGATAATGTAATATTTTCAATTTGATTAATCCTAACTAAAGTAAGGAGAGAGTTTCCATTCACTTCCAACAATGCAAAAAATTGATCACTAAGAGAAAATATAACAAATTCTCTAATGCACTAATTTCATCAAGAAAAACTAATGCAAATCAATTCCAAAACATTTTTTTATTGTTGTGTTTTTAAAAAAAGCATAAAAAAATCTAAATTCAAATCAAAGAAAAATGATGTAAATCTACGATTGATTTTTCAGAATGTAAACTATGCAGTTGTAATCTATGCACAATTCACTCACATTATGAAAATGAGAATTCTAATTATGAAAATGTGATCTATGCAAGAGAATTCTCAAACACAAGATGATTATAATGTAATCTAAGAACCAATCAAGTGGAATTCAAGAAAATTGGGTGAGAGTTCCAAAGATCAAAAAACACTCAAAGGCGATTAACACTCATACACAATTCAGCCCCCCCCCCCCGGGCTCATGAGGGGGAATTTTTTTTGCAAAAACACAAGCAAAAAGATGCAAAATTGTGAAAATACTGAGTCAAACCTCCAAGTAATGAACAAAGGAAATCAAATTAAGAATTTCTCAAAAAAGAGACTCAAAACACCCAATTAACTTAACGGAGATTGATGAGATGAAGAATTTGCTGAAAGAAACTCGTAAACAAGGCTTTTTGATAGAAAAATACAGATCTGGGTAGATGCTAAGAATCCTAAATCAAATCTAAACTAAACTGGAAAAAAGAAATCTGGAGTTTTTCCAAAATTTTAATAGGGTCCATAGGCTTCTAGAAGTAACAGGTGCGGTCCTGCACTGTTTACTTAAGGAAAGTGCGAAACTTCCCACACTGTGCAAAAGAAAAAAGTGCGGTCCCCAGAAAAATTCAAGAAAGACGTAAAAGATTTAAAAAATTTCAAAAACAGAGAAAATCTAAGCTACCCAGGTAGATATCCATCAATCAAAAACCAGGAAAAACTTTTCCTCAAATCAAAATAAAATAGAACAAAAATCAACAAGTTCTTTCTCCAGTGGAGTGGCCAATTTGTTGGTCGGATAAATCGCTCTTACGGACAAGACCGATCTCCCTAGTACTAAAAGCATTTAGCAACAAACAGACAAATAGACTAATCTTTCTCTAAGCATGTAAGGTTTACAAAAAGCTCTATAGAGGTGTAAAAGACTTACCATATGTCCAGCACTTGTTTGAAGTCGTTGTTGTCCCTCGTGCACTTAAAGGAGTTTTCCTCGTAAACCTGTAGTCACAAACAAAAAAAATATTACATAGCACATGTATAGACATTATCATAAACCATGCTTATCATAGTGATCAAGGAATCTATGAAATAAACCATGAACAGACAGCTTATTGAGAAAAATACGTATATTTGTATTAATCTCAAAAGAAGGAAAACCTTACAACCTGAGCCTTGATGTTATACAGGCCTTCCTGAGGTCTAAAGCAGGAGTCTTCTCTACTTTGATAAGCTCTGCACTCCTCTAACCAAGACAAATAGAGGTATGTACTCTCTCCTCACAAAAGTCTTAGTTAACTGAGTCTAAATCTCAACAGCACTTAACCTCAAATATCTCAAGCTCCAACTCCCCTTGAGGCACCCAATGCCTCTTTTTATAGTGGAAAAGAGGAGGTTTTATGTTCCAAGTATGAAGGGATAGAATCCTCCTTCAAAGGGATAAGCTCCTCACATCAAGGGGTTAACTCCATAAGGTAAGGGATTCATGCACCTCACAAGAGCGGTTCTACCACCGCAAGTTCCATTCTAGAAGCCTCCATAATTTACTTTAATTGAGCTTTTTTGAATTTACTTGCACCTTTTTTATCTTACAGGGGTCTGCACCTATAACAAAGATAAAGTGCGTTCAGGTATGTAGGAGAGATGAACATTGGGTGTGGGACCGCAGGCAAGATAGCCAGAAAGTGCGACACCAAAGTTTAGGAGACTTTTAGGAACTTTTCTCTGATTTTCAAGGCTTGACATGAGGAACTGATATGTTAGAGTTGCAGAGGGGGAAGTATGAGTAGAAATTAGCTCATACAGTTAGTAGAATGTCAAGGTGACAATTTTTAGTGTAACAACCTCATATTTACATTTATTATGAGTCACAATCAATGAGGGATGTAGGTAATACTATTCCTCAGATATGTTCAATGTTAGATAACAGGTAGGGCGATCATCAAGAATCCATTATCAAGATGGATGTAAGCTTTGTGATAATTTTTTTTTTCTATTTTTATTGATCCTAGATCGAATTATAACTATATCAGTCTTGACCTGTTGGATCAGTGTCAATTGAAAAAGGAAGTGCATCTAGAATCTCCATTTGTGAAGTTGACTAAGGGACCAATAGAAGTGTTCATCACTAGGGGAGATATTGTGCATTTGAGCTTAATTGCATGCCTACATCAACCCATCTAAAGGTTATTCCTTTGGGTTCATATAACATGCTTTTGGGAATGGATTGGATGTTCATTCATATGACCAAGGTGGATTACTATGAGAAGGTCATTGAGTGTCTAGGTGATGATGGAGAAAGTAGAGTTTTCTAGTAAATGTTTCTATTTTGATTGATGCTAGATTAAATTATAACTATATTTGTCCTGACCTAGTGGATCAGTGCCAGTTGAAAAAGGAGTTGCATGCATAATATTTGTTGGTTAAATTGCCTATATGGAGGAAGATCAGAGTTCATCACTAGGCGATACCTTGTGAATTTGAGCTTAATGTCATGCCTACACCAACACATCTAAATTTGTTTCCTTTGGGATTATATAACATGCTTTTGGGAGTGGAATGATTGTTCAATCATTGGACCAACGCAGATTTCTATGAGAAGGCCATTGAGTGTGATCTAGATGATTATGGAGAAAATAGAGACTTGCAGGGAAAGAAGAAGCCTACATCAGTGAGAATGGTTACAACGATGAAAGGTAAGCACAATCGCAGGAAACGATATTTATTTTTTTCAGTACATGTTTCCAATAAAAAAATGGAGGAAGATGAGGATATTAAATTATTGAGGAAATATCATATCTTGCAACAATTTTAGGATTTTTTTCTTGCAGTGATTCCAGAGCCTCTGCCTCATAGGGATGTGGATTTATCTACTAAGTTTATGCCAAGAGTAGCAACAAAATCTAATGCACCATATAGGATGAGCACTCTGTAGTTGGTGGTGCTTAAGTTACAACTTAAATAAATGCTTGATAATGGATACATATTTCCAAGTGTGTCTCCTTGGGGTTCACCATTGTTGTCTGTAAGGAAGAAGTATGGTACTTGATGAGCCCCAATATTGCAACAAGAATGTTGCAAATCCCCAAGCTACCAATTTAAATTATCAACCTGAGGTTCATACAAACTTAATAGGTGTCAAAAATATACGTGAAACATAAAATTTGTCATTATTTTGTTGATTTGATGTAATGGATTGACTTCCATAAAATAAAATCTTAAATTAATTGAAAAAATGGAAATGTTACTCTATTTGCAATAAATAGAAATTATACTTGCTCAAATGCAAACACTAGTCCTAATTGCAAGAAGGTAGAGGTTATGTTATTTGGAGGAATGAATAGTGTTTTTCTATTTGCAAAATGTAAATCTTGTGCTACTTGCAACAATGTGAATCTGTAATATTCCCAATTTTCCACATCATATTTTGAATATTAGAGTCCTCAATTTTCTTAATGAATTAAGTAAATAAAATGGTGGAGGGACCCACAATCCTCAATAAGAATAAATATCCACTTTGTGTGTGTGAATGTGAATTAATTTAGACTAGATCTGCAAAAAGAGGTAGTTGAGAAACTACTAATGTGAATGAGATTGGAGATCATGTCTCATTTAATGAGAAAGATCATGGAGGGTTGATTAAGTCAACTAAGATCGTGAAGATGTTAGGGATCATTGAGCGTTAATGATCAAGTGATGGAGGATCATGTGCAAATGAAGCACACATGATGCAGGAGGTGTGCATTGCACCTAGACTGTTTGGTTGATTTGGTCAAATAGCGCAGTCCAACTTGGAGGATCTTGTCCACATGAGACTACGCAATTGAGATTAGGGCCAAGGGTTGGGATTTCTCAACCATTATAAAGGATATGAAGGCAAAGGTGAAAGGCATCTTTTATTATTTGATGTATGATCCTTTAGATCTGGAATTGTCAAGTGACATGCCACTGCATTCTTGGGCTATTTAGCAGAGATTGCAGGTGTTGTTTAGCACAGGGTGTTCCCAGGCGGGAATCCCTCCTCTTTATTTAAGTTATCTCTAAGGAAGAGGTTTGTACTTCATTATATATCAGGATTTCAGTGCCATTTCCTTTTTCTACTTTCTGCAGAACATTCATATTCAGAAATCTGCAGATTTCTGAAGATCAGTTTGGAAGGTGGAAGTTGTCTTCAGTACTTCAGCTGGAGAACAAGGCGAGGGATTATTAGCATCACTTGGGCTTATAGATCATCACTCCCAGAGCTGCATTGAAGATCTGGCATTAGGCCAAATTCTATTGACCTCCTAGTAGCAGTATTCCCTTCAGGAATAACGATGTCCATATTGCAGATCTGAAAGGAGGAAGGAAGTTGCTTGTACTTCAGATAGAAATCTAGTGGAAGATCATTCCTTAACATTTCCATCACTCTCACCATCATCCTGGAGCTTATTGCATCATTTTTTAGTAGGCAGAAGGCATCTCTTTCCTCACAGTGCAATTTTTGTTGGAAGCTGTGTTCCAACAGCTGAATTTATCATTGGAGGATTGAGAAGGTAGATCTAGAGCTATCAACTCATAGATATGATGAAGGGATCATCCCTTCAAGAATAGATATGATATGAGCACACATTTCAGCCATATATTCTTCAAATCTAGCTTCAGATCTATATTTCCTAGCAGATCAAGGATCAAATCTTAGGGAGGTAATTTTCCAAAGTTGCAGATCTGGAAAATCCTTTCTGGGTTATCTTGGGAATCCTTCACATTGGCTAGATCTCGAATCTTGGCATCATCAGAGCTCCATTTTTTAGTATATCTACATTTATCTTTCCATCCAACAACCATATGTTTATATTCTGCTGAAGAGACAACATAGTATTTTCAGCAGAGCCTCAACAATTACTTTGTACCTGCTTCACACAAGTTTTCAGGGTGATCGTAGCTCATCTTTTTGGCTAGATCTACCTATATCTTGTACTTGTGTAATTGAATCATCTCCAATATAATAAACTGGCTGAGCTCTTTCTCCATATTCTGATTTGTACTTAGATTTATTGTTTATCTTGTTGTAAGTTCTTATATTGTGTGAAGTATTACTACATTTTCCATTTTGGGATATTACATTGGTATCAGAGCATGATCTTTGGCTCAGCTTGTGGAAACTTCATCTTTTTACATTGGAAGGAGAACATATAGATGAGATATATCATGGAGGATGAAAAATCTATCACTCCTTTCTTTAGATCCATGCAAGATCTCTCCAGGGGGGTCTATCAAATGAAGGAGGAAGAATAGAGATAAGATCCAATAGAAAGATGTGATGAGGAAAGTAATTCTTATCAGCAGCAAAGAAGACTGGAGAATCCTAGATCTCCTCCTAGATCCACTATGCCCACTTTCTTTGAAGAAGGTAAGAGGTATATAAGAGAAGAAGAGAATGAACCTGAGACTCATGAGACTCTCAATCTATATCTTGAAGAGTACAAAGCATAGCCTAGAGCTTTCAAGGAGAAGCTAACTCTCGAAAAATTCTTCCAGATTAGAGAAGAAAGAGGATCTTATAGCAGCAATAGAATGAAGAGGCATAATAGATTCTATTTCCCTAGATTTGATGGATCTTCCTCAAGCAATTTCAAGCCTTGGAGGAGGGAGTTAGATTCATTTTTCAAGCTACATATTGTGGCTAAAGAGGAGGTTGTTCAAATTGCAGCACTTCATCTCTTAGATGAAGTAGAAGATTAGTGGTTTGGGAATCTAGAGCATGCAAATGTGACCGAATATTCATATTTCTTTCACAAGTTGAGGAAGAAGTTTGATGTGGAGAAGGCAGAGATACACTACAAAGAGACATCTCCCAAGGAAACCAAGGAGAATGTCAACATTGTCACTCTAGAAAAGAGGTCACTAGTTTCACCACCTGCTACAAAGGTATTTGTATCCGAAGAAGAGACACTTGCATATTTGCAAGGTAGTATTGAGCTCTTGACATATGGAGTCCCATGCATGAATCAGGAGATGCATGAGGAAGAGGAGGATACCAAAGCTGGTACACTTGTAGAAAAGAGGCCATCACTTTCACCAGAATTTGGAGCTACTATTGTCCCAGTTGGAGGAAATCTTGTGTTCTGTCAAGAGGTTCCCACCTATCAGTTGATCCAAGGTATGCATAAATTTTAGCACATATTGTTTCAAGATCAATGCATAACCAAGGGTTAGAACAAAGTGCTGATTTGAAGCAGAGACATATCACAGTGCAGAGGACCCTTGATCTAATCAAGGAGGAGACTAAAAAATATCCATGTTCATCATTTATGAGCTACATTGAACCCCTTGAGTTTATATGTAGAGTTTTAGAAAATGGGATTAGCATTATCCTATGTACAATGACTAATTATGAGATCAGTATTATGCCTTACTTTGAGACAACATATGTATTACCCCACAGATCTACAATGTTGTCACTTAATAGCTCTGACAAAGAAAGGGCTTCATCATTCTTGGACCATTCTAGAGGTAGCTTCACTCATGAAGCAATGGAAGCAAAGATGAGAAATGGTAGACATCTTGAAATGAGAAACCTTTTCTCCCTTCTAGATGAGCCTTTCTTAATGAGCCTCTTACTGCTCAAAGAGAAACTTCTACTTGCAGCAAATCCAAAAATATTTTGGTTTTGGAGGACCTTTGATGGAGAGATAATCTGATTAAGATATCTCATTAGAGATGCATTTCAACATTTCATGAAATGAAAAATTCTTCAACAATTTGGGGAGGATGGAATTCTACAAAGGGAGGATGCCATGATTATGAAGTACCTCATTCATCATCCGCATGGGAGTGAATGGGTAAGGATGATAAGCAAGGGGTTGCAAAACCACTTGCGTATTTGTATGGGTCGGCATGCTTTGTTACGTTGGTTTCCATTGGGAGATTTTTTTCACTCTCCAAAAGTACCTAATTTTTTGATCCATGCCTTGAAAAACACATAGGAAATGAAGAAGGAGGCATGGCTGCACTGGTTGCTCTCGGGTGAGTATTTATACCACCCAATAGATCATCATTTTTTGAATAATGCCTTGTCTTTCAATGATAAATTGCATCAAGGGGAGGCATGTTCATTTTGGTTTCACTTGAGAGAGTTTGGGCACCGCATGACATCTCCTATGTCTATGTGTTTTGTATTGAGTAAAATTTGGAATAATGATCTCATGATGTGCATTAATGATATTTATTTGTATTGGGATGATGTGACATCTCCTATGTCCATTAGTATGCTTTTTCTTCATGATGCACATGTGGAGGAGAAAAATCGGCAAGATCTCTTGTTGCTTTGGTTGCTTTTGGGGGAGTTTGGCTTGACCATCTTACATGGAGGAGATGGAGGATGGCAGAAAAGGGCCTTACTCTGGTGGTTATTATTAGGATAATATGGTTTGACAGCTTTGTCTACCCATATTACTTCTTCCCTTCTTGTTTTTCATAACATTGGAATGATGAAGTTTGGATCCAACAAGGCCAATAGGTCTAAGTATGAGAGCATCTCAGTGCTTGATCTAATTCATGAAACATGGGATGAAGATATGTATTGTATAATGGAGCTTTTCCATTGTGAAGAGAACCACCTTATTGTATGCACCTCATATATTGACGATGATGTTGGACATCATATGATTGTCACTTGGTACTTCATGATGGAAGGAGGACATCTAACCAAATAGTTGGAGATCATTCTTTATGCTTTTAAAAGGAAACTTTGGAACCAAAAATGCATAACCTATTGCAACAAATGGAGGAAGCCTTCCTTGTGTGGATGCCATTTGGAGGGGAATAGATGGCTTTGCATCTACTTTTGGAGTTTCTTGAGGACAAGCAACATTTTTCTGGGGGGACTGTAATATTCCCAAATTTTCACATCATATTTGGAATATTAGAGTCCTCAATTTTCTTAACGAATTAAGTAAATAAAAGGGTGGAGGGATCCACAGTCCTCAATAAAAATAAATATTGACTTTGTGTGTGTGAATGTGGATTAATTTAGAATAGTTTTGCAAAAAGAGGTAGTTGAGCAACTACTAATGTGAATGATATTGGAGATCATGTCTCATTTAATGAGAAATATCATGGAGGGTTGATTCAGTCAACTAAAATCTTGAAGATGTCAAGGAAAATTGAGCATTAATGATCAAGTGATGGAGGATCATGTGAAAATGAAGCACACATGATGGAGGAGGTCTACATTGCACCTAGACTCTTTGGTTGATTTGGTCAAACAATGCAAGCCCACTTGGAGGATATTGTCGACATGAGACTACGTAGTTGAGATTAGGGCCAAGGCTTGGGATGGCTCAACCATTATAAAGGAGATGAAGACAAAGGTGAAAGGCATCTTTGATTATTTGATGTATGATCTTTTAGATCTGGAATTTTCAAGTGACATTCCACTGCATTCTTGGGCTGTTTAGCAGAGATTGCAAGTGCTGTTTAGCAGAGGGTGTTCCCGGGCAGGAATCCATCCTCTTTATTTGACTGATCTCTAAGGAAGAGGTTTTTACTTCATTATACATCAGGCTTTGAGTGCCATTTTCTTTTTCTACTTTATTCAAAACATTCATATTTAGAAATCTGCAGATTTCTGAAGATCAGTTTGGAAGGTGGAAGTTGTCTTCAGTACTTCAGCTGGAGAACAAGGTGAGGGATTATTCCCATCACTCGGGCTTATATATTAGCACTCCCAAAGCCACATTGCAGATCTGGCATCAGGCCAAATGTTATTGACCTCCTAGCAGCAATATTCCCTTAAAAAATAATGCTTTCCATGTTACATATCTGAAAGGAGGAAGGAAGTTGCTAGTACTTCAGCTAGAAATCTAGTGGAGGATCATTCCTTCACATTTCCATCAGTCTCACCATTATCTTGGAGCTTATTGCATCATTTTTCAGAAGGCAGAAGGCCTCTCTTTCCCTCAAAGCATAGTTTCTATTAGCAGCTGTGTTGCAGCAGCTGAATTCATCATTGGAGGATTGAGAAGGTAGATCTAGAGCTCTGAGCTCATAGATCTAATGAAGGGATCAACCCTTCAAGCATAGATCTGATCTAAGCACACATTAAGCCATATATTCTTCAGATCTATCTTAAAATTTGTATTTCCCAGTAGATCAAGGATCAAATCCTAGGGAGGTGATTTTCTAAAGTTGCAGATCTGGAAAATACTTTCTAGGTTATCTTGGGAATCCTTCACATTGGAAGATCTTGAATCTTGGCATCATCAGAGCTCCAGTTTTGAGTAGATCTTCATTTCTCTTTTCATCCTGCAACCATATTTTTATATTTTTCTTAAGAGGCAGTGCAATATTTGCTGCAGAGCCTCAACAGTTATGATGTACCTGCTTCACACATGTTTTCAAGGTGATCCTAGCTCATCTTCATGGCTTATGAAACTCAATCTGATCTATGGGATGCACATATTTAGCAAGAACTTCAAAGGTTTTTTCTTGTAATCTACTGATGATTTTGGAGCCTGCACTGTTGGCTATAAAGATGTCATTTGCATATTTCTAGTTTTGTAATCAAAAGGTGAAAGTAATCTGTTTTGGTCACTAGGATTTTGTTTCCAATACTGGGCGTAAGTTACAACTTTCAATGCTTCATTCTTTATTTTTATTTCTTTCTATTTTTCGATTATATCTTTCTCTTTATCCACTAGTTTAATTGGTGATGAAACCTATGCACTATGTTGTTTCTGAATGATTTGTGCACTAGAGGTTGATAGTGGGTGTGTTTCTTCTGAAACTGTTGGATTTGAATTATCTCTGACCACTATATCTATATCAATGACTTCAATTGTATCAACTATCTCTCACTTTTCTATCACTAGATTCAGTTTTTCCTTTTTCCCATACATTAGCTTGAATTTGGTGTCAGAAGTAGTCTCTGCAGAATAAGAGCCTTCCTCTCTTGCCCTATTTGAATTCCTATCTTGTGGGGCTGGAGTAAGCAAGAGGGAACTAGTATCAATATTCTTCTCCACCTCTTGTAAACTATTTTCTAACCATTCTGACTGGTTGGAATACTTTTCAACCTCAAGCTTTGACTCATGCATAAAAGAGGTCAATTTTAATTTGACTCTTAACTTACTTATGACTCCAAAGGGACGATATTTCCATTTGAAACTGATACTAAACTTAAAATCTTGTAAATACTTGTCTGCTTGCTGACCAGCATGCCTATTATTGCAAACAAAAGGACCTAGTTGGTTCTTGATCTTAAATTGAGCTTTCTTCTTTGCTAAAAGGAAATTGATTTCATCTGAATTCATGATTTTTCTGATGTATTCCAATGCAAATAACCTCATTGGGAGGTATTTTGGAATTTTGTATGGATTAAGCTAGCTTCCATACACCCTAATTTCTATGTGATTCTGGTATAAATACCAGTCTCATGTTTTACTTTGATCTGACAATTGTAACACCTTCTTTATCTCTTCACTAACTCTAGGTTGAATGCTACTACTCATCATATTAACTAATGGATATAAAAATGATTCAATGATGTATTTAGAGATGAATTCTCTGGAATCCATTCTGATAAAGGATGTACAAAATATTACAGATTGGGGGTTACCCTCTGTGTCCAGTTTTTGGAGGCTAACTGCAAGCCTTTATGATTGGAAATATAAGAACAACTAGAACAAAATAGGGGAGTATTTAAATACTCCTTCCTCTGGTAATTTGACTAGTTGATCATGGATGTCGTCTGATAGATATTGGGCAAAATTAATTTTTGAAGCTGAAGGTTGACCTCGACAAAATATGGATAAGAAAACTAGGATAGATGCATCTACATGTTAATCAGTAAAATACCCTAAAATACATGACACCATTGTAACAATATGTTAGGTCCTTATATTACTAATATAGTCCCTTATTATTGTTAGTTTAACCCCCTTATTGTTATTGTTGTACCCCTGTAACCCCCATATTGTTATTATTGTGCCCTTACATTATTATTGTTAGGTCGGCTAGGATTACATTGTGGCCCAATGGACTCCTATATATAGAGAGGAGGTTTGGTCATTTGTATCATCCAAGAATTTTTCATTCATGTAATGTATTGGAGGTTTCCCCTTGAAGTGGCTTGTTTCTAAGGCGTTGATATCTCTTTTCTTCCATTTTTGGAGCTGGTTTCACAACATTTTCTATCAGAGCTTTGGGATTCTAAGGTTTTGCTGCTCCAAAAAGGTCAGCATGGGCTATAACGTTTTTTTTTAAAAAGGTTTAGAAGCTAACATTTTTAGAGTGCGAACACTAGTAAAAAATGATGAAATCAATGACTATGAGACTAAAAATGTTAGTCACCGCAATTATTTCAAGTGAATTACTACTAAATTTGAGCAATTTTAAGTGACCGAACTAAAAATGAATAACTTAAATGACTAATTTAGTCTTGAAATAAAATATACGACTAGATAATAAGTGACTAAAATAAAAGCAACTAACTTAAACTACTAATTTAGTCTAGGGATAAAATATATGACTAGATAATAAGTGACTAAAGTAAAAGTGACTAACTTAAATGACTAATTTAGTCTAGGATTAAAATATATGACTAGATAATAGGTGAAAAAATTAATAATGATTAATGTAAATGACTATTATAGTCTAAGAATAAAAATATGGCCAAATAACAAATACAACAAGTATATGAATTAGTCATTTATATCAGTGATTTTTAATTGTGTCACTCCATATATGGAAAATTTCAATTTTGGTACTGAAGTGTTACATTTCACTATAGCCAGTGTCTCTGGATCCATTTGCAGTGTTAAAATTTAGAGACAAAGGGGTCTATGAATTTACAGTGTTAAAATTATGAATACCCTTTGGTCTCTAAAGTTTAGCAGTGCAGATGGATTCATCTACCATTAACATAATTTCATGTATCATCTATCAAATTTACACTAATGCCTTCATTATAATTTTAGTAAGGGTAATATTAATTAGATAGCCAAACTAATATTTATAATATTTATATTTAATATTTGTCCATAAAGTTTAATTTTTAAACTTCATTGATTTATGTTAAAAGTGTGAGTTGTTTTAAATCCAAGGTTAAATTTTCATATTTACATTTAATAACTAGATAAATATAACATTTCTTATGTTAAACATGTGAGTTCATTTAAATCTAGTATTAAATCATCATATTTACATTTGATAAATACTAAATAGATAAACCTACAATATATATTTATAGACCTATTTAGTAAATATGTATGAACATTTGTTAATTTAAGCATGAAACTTAATTAAATTTTTAATGATGTATGAACCTTTGTTTTTTTGTAAGTCAATGTTATATTCATGTAGGAAAAAAGGAGTACATATAGCTAGTTACAAAGCATGTGATCTCACCTCGACTTGGTTTGTTGATAAAAAATTGCACCAGATGCAAAAAAAAATGCAAAAGAGGGACTAGGGACATTGTCCATAAATGGTTGGGCCAAAGACACAAAAACACATATAAAACATAAAGAACACCAAATAGCATACTATTCGTCCAACATTATGGATTCAGGGTTGTCTAGGGTTGTTCCTAGATGTAGTGGAGGATAGAAGTCACACTGACCGTGCCCTTCAAAGTTCGCCAACCAAGTCTCCAGCTATTATACTTTCTCAATGAGTTGATTTTGGCCTCGCCAAACAACTACCAGTATCTCTCCTGGACTTGGCACTGTAAATAGTGCATTCAGTCCAATTTTTCCATCTACTCTGCATGCTCCTCATGACATAATCTCTCATTTTTTCCACTCTTTCCATAAGGTTGTTGATAAGTGCACGACTGTTCTCTAGGAAAAAATGTTGGTTAACCTGCCCCTCATTTACCTCAAATTAATCAAACCCACGATTCTGCTTTCCACCACGGCCTCCTCTGCTCTAATGACTCTATTTTTGAACCCTCAAACCCCCACCTATGTTATCCCCCCACTTACCCCCTCCACCACCCCCATGCGCACCCACACTAGTGAGTCGCGCACGCCCCGCAGTCTTTCCACCCTGGCGTGGAGCCGCCATGATTATTTATTAGTCTGCCACCCCCACAGGGCCATGGATGATAGGGGAGAGAGAACACCCACACCACACCAGGGGCTTCATAATTCGCCAAGGTCGAGGAACCCTGTTGTGTGTAGAGTCGAGAGACCAGACCCCCCACTATAGAAAACTAACACCAACAGCGAGGGAGTCAAATGTCTTCTCCCACCACCACAAGGAAGCACAGAGACACCTCCCACTACTAGATAAATACTTCCACCACCAGAAAAAGCAAATACTATCACCCACAAAACTAACAAAGGAACTTCAACAACAAATGATGAAAAAGTAGCTGACGCCTGAGCGTAACTCCCCCAGGGCAGTGACTAGCCTTCAAATTCTACACATAGAAACCACACACCAATTCACCAAACACCGTCACACCCGCGCTGGAGGGCATGAAATTTGGAAAAGAAACTAGTTTTCTGCCACCACCCTCGAGGTTTCCTAGACTACAAATTCTAGCTTCCTCTCTTATCATGAAAAAATAGGCTCACTAAAAGCCAAGAAAAATGGAAACGAGTGATCTCACTTCCCTTCAACTTCCTATCCTCAACCCAGATGTAGTCAATGGCTAAGAAACTGAGCAACATGGACCGATTGAACACACTACACTAGCGAATTCCCACGACAAGCACACACATTAAACCACGTGCACTCCCTCCGTAAACCTTCTTGCGACATTCACGCTTCCTCTTCATAGGCCACCATTAAGACCAGCACTAAACCATATTTAGGAGTCTAATGTTGGGCTCCCTCATCTTCCCTTGCCTTATCCTTTCACCAACTCCAAACTCCAATGCACAATTATTTTTCACACAAATTGCCAAAGTGAAGCAAGTAACTCTCAACCCATAACCCATTAACTCCTCACCCCTAACCCCTAAAATTCTTAACTATTAAATCCCCTAACCCCTAAGCCCCTAATCCCTAATCCTAACTTAACCACTAACTCATTATTCACCTAACCCCTAACCGTGCCTAAATCCCCTGACCCAGAAGCCCCCAATCCCTACTCCCTTAACCACTAACTCATTATTCCCCTAACCCCTAAATGTGCCTAAATCCCCTAACCCCTAACCCCTAAAACCCTAACCCCCTAATCACTAACTCATTATTCCCCTAACCCCAATCCCTGATCCCTTGACCTCTAACTCATTATTCCCCTAACCCCTAACCCCTGAATCCTTAACCCCTTAACCACTAACTCATTATTCCCATAATCCCTAACCCTAATCCCTAAGCCCCTAATCCCTAATCCCTTAACCAATAACTCATTATTCCCCTAACCCTTATAATGGTCCTTAAAACTCATTGAGACTATCCATTCCAAATGAGAGCAGGTCTAGTTGGGACCTATGATCGGGTTAATTCCCCCATGTTGGAAAGATTAAAATGGTTAATCTTCGATATACAAAATGTAGATCTAATCTTTCATTAAAAAGAGTGAACCATACCCTCTCTGCCAAGCTATTCCTATCGGTTGCTTGGCCTCTTCTTACTCTCACATGAATGTAATCTTGCTTGAATGGTACAAAATAAGGTCTCACATTATCAACTATTTGTTTGGGACAACTTTCAGTTGTTTCATCACTGTTACATTCTTCAAGCTTATCCTTTAAATCATCGTAGTATTTTGTACTCTCTCCAACTTTGTAGTGCTTTCCATTCTTCTCAGTCTCATTTGTTTCCTTGGTTTGTTAAGGGACAAGGTCAACAACATTAGGATGTTTTTACAACAAACAAGGGTATTTCCAGGACACAATCAGGTGGAGCAAGAGTATAATCGCCAACTTTCTCATGAATGTGGGACACTCGAACTTAATCTTTTCTGTAGCAGTCATGAGGTGCAATGTGGTTATTGAGACTTCATCAAATGTCCATTCTCTGGACTCAAATTATGTGACAACACTATGGCTGAGTTTGAAACTGGAGATTGAACATACATTTGATTTAATTGCAGTAGAAATTTTCATTGATAAATGTAAATAAATGGCTAACAAATACTAGAAATTAATAGATAGAGAAGACATGGCAACAATCAACAATACCTAAAAAATTGTTACATTGAGACACAAAGAATAAATAACTATTGTGCACAAACAGAGACCAAACGAAACTATCATCTTAACCCCTAACCCATTGAACACTAATTCCCAACCCTTAACCCATTTAACACATAAACCCTAAACCTCTAAACCCTTAACCCCTAACCCATTTAACCCCCTAAACCCTTAAACCCCTAACCCATTTAACCCCCTAAACCCTAAACCTCTAAAACCTAAACCCCTCACCCTTAAACCCTAATTCTTGGCCCCTGACCCATTTAACCCCCTAAACCCCTAAAACCGTAACCCATTTAACCCCATAAACTTAACCCCATTAACCCCTATCCCCTAACTCGTAAAATCCTTAACTTATAAATCCCCTAACCCCCTAATCCTCTAAACCCCTAACCCATTTAACCCCTAAACCCTAAACTCTAAACCCTTAACCCCTAACCCATTAAACCCCCTAATGAAACAAGTAGATGCCAAGCCAAACTGCATTACCTTTTTATTCACAATCATGTTATTCATTGACAAGATTTATTCAAACCAAAATTTTTTCCATGGCATAGGGTAGGGATTAACTCGAAATCGATAGCCTTTTAGGTGCTAATATGTTTTGGTTGATCGCATACCATGCTTGCCATGTGTTGATTTAGAGAGAAACCACTGCAAGTAATGATATGGTCCCCAAAACACAGAAGGACCCATGAATGTGACTCTGTGTTTTCCATGAGAATGAAGGAAACCCTTTGAAACATGCAATAAGAAAACACGTGGAATTGAAATTTCAATTGAGGATAACGTGAAAACATGGTTGTAGAGAATTTAATGAAAGACACAAAAAAAAATGCCACTGTAATGAGGCATCCTTGTCAGTCTTTTGGGAAAGAATAAGTTTAAGAAGCTCGAAATAACTCTTGGAGTCATGTTCAATGAGTGACAATAAACTTAGGGGTGTTAGAATGGCTAATAATCATAATTTATGGTGGATGATATTCACCATACATAACATTTGTTGTTTAGGTCATTTGTTTGGTGGTCAAAGTTGGTGAATCAATATATTATATCATGGCACCGTATATTTATTTTTAAAGGAAAAAATCTATTGAACATGAAATAAGTTGCATCTTGTGTAAATGTTTAATGTCGTGATGTTGTGAATGGTTTGAACATTATATGTATCATATATTTGTAATCACTTCTTTCAATTTTACTTTAAGAAATAAAGGAAGAGGTGTAGGGCCTTACCATAAGAAGGACTTGCACTAACTCGTCTCCTCATATCATTCAAACATTAGCCCATAAATCAAACACATACCCTAATTTCTCTAGTATGGAAACCCTTGGATGCATATGATAATGAACTCCTCCCAACCGCTAGTTCTAACCCAACTATTGAATGTCTTTGGTTGGCATGTGTAAATGGCTTTAATGGATCCATGGATACGTATGAAATCCAATTTTGCATTGAAATGATACAAATACCCAAATTAACATGAGGTATAGAAATTTCAACCTTACAACTCTCTCATCCAATATTAAATACTTCACTAATTAGTGAAGGGGTAATCTACTTAACTGTATATTTATTAAAAGCACTCATAGTAACACAAGAAAGTAATAATAGTATTTAATATAAAGTTATAATATAGGTATATGCTAAATTGGCACGTGAAACCCCCTTGTCCGCGGGACAATGGATGCCCTTCATGCAATGATTTAACTATTTAATCCATGGAGGTATACATACCTCAATTTCCCGTGGATTCAAACCTGTGACATTTAAAAGGGAAACAATTTAACACAATTCTAACAAGTAAATACAAACTTAATTTGTATATGTATCAAAGTTAGTCTAAGTGTTGCATGACATGCTTAATTTTGCACGAAATCAACAGAACTCATGAAGGGTTGATCACAATAGGCACATATAGTCGATTCTGATTATCATAGGTATATTAGTTTGGTTTTCCCAATCCACAAATTGCACACATTGTTACTATTGTTAAAGGTATGCCATGTTGGTTTACTTGTTCAACATCATGCACATTTGGTCGTGTTCATTAAAGGCATTTTAGTTCATTGAAAAAACCAATATTTTTTCAAGATAGTCAACTTAGATTGGTGATGTATTAGGTTGGTTATTAACATCTATTTTTTATTAACACTATCTAGGAGAAAACAAAATAACTTATAAATACAATTGCCTTTCTTTTTGAAAAACATCAAAACATTTATAACTTTTAATAAGTTAAAAAAAAATTGAAATATTTATTATATTCAAATAATATTCTATAAAATAAAAATATTTATTATATTTAAATAATATTCATTTTACATTGGCCTTTTTCATTTGGAATTTCATTTTCCCGCCAACGAGGATTGCCATGAAAATGCCCACAAAACACATTGATTCAGAATCGGTAACGTTGTCGACCTCGGTACCTGCATCATCAACATCTTGCAGCAAGTGCAAGCGAGGCCAGTGGAACGAAGCTCTGGGTGTACTCCATCAAATGCACCAGAAGGGAATCTCAGTCGATTTCAATACCTATGCATCTCTTTTGCAGACATGCGGCAATGCCAAAGAAAAACGCAAGGCTACGCCCAACATGGGTTTCCCGTTCCTGTCACCGAATTGGTTAGTATTCTACATTTGTCTCCACTTCTATTGGTTTCTATTCATAAACCTATGGTCGTATCATGTTGGGCTAGCTTTGATCAGCGCCCTCTCTGGTTTTCTTAGGTTTACATGGCGGTTGGTTGTTATAAGTACAAAATCCCAATTTCTATTCGTGGAAATCGCTGCTATTTTTATTTTGTTGCAGATCAGTTTCAGGTTAAATATATTCTAATGCATGGCACTCTGTTAGAGTTTGGAATGAGGGGAAAATTTAATTAAGGTTTGATTAAATTATGCATTCTCAAAGAATGTTTCTCAAGCTGTCTTGAATGTCGCATGTTTGCATTTTTTCTTTAAATGATTTCCTGCTGATGGGATTATATGTGGAAACCGCTGCTACTTTTATTTTGTTGGAGATTAGTTATATTCTAATGCATAACATTCTGTTAGATTTTATGATGAAGGGAAATTTACTAGAGCTTGGATTAAATTATGCACTCTCTAAGATATTTTCTCAAGATTTTTGGAATGTGTTATGTTTGGGATTTTTGTTTTACTGATTTCGTGGTAATGGGTTTTGCAATTTGGTCCTACAAAATGAAATCTTAAAGCGATGTTTTAAAAATTTGTTTACATGACAGGGTATTGGTTTTAAGGTTGATTGGATGGTTTTTTTTAATTATGAAAATACTTACTCTGAATCATTATTGTTATTATCTCAAATCACAACCAGTGGAGTGGAAACTATTCAACTACTAACAACACTTTGGTTGTTGGATTTACAACCAATTCTCCTCATATCCTGAGCCTACCAAACTGATCTAACTTAAAACCATAAGTCCGACAGCTGTGAAATACCTTTGCTTAGCCAGGTGTTGGCAACTTGTAACATGAGTGAGAAGAAGTTGATCCTGCACCAATCGTCCCTCCGGAAGCTCTGCATGTATCTTTTGGTTTACATAGATTTATTAAATATTAAATTTGATCCCTAATCACTCCAATGGAGGAGGATGAGCATGCTCACTTCTTTTTCTAATAGATAAAGAGATCAGACCATCTTAACATATCATGACCACCACCTACCAGTGTCATTCTCAGTCAGTAATAGAAGATTGAAGAATTAGGATTGTCTAATACACATCAAAATCAACTTACAGGCCAAAGTGAATAATTTTTGTGTACAGGAACAAGGTTGCAAGAAAGTTCACATTGTCGACAATTTGGCTAAAAGAATGCAGTTGTTGTTATTCAAAGTTGCATCCGAAATATTTGACCATGCTATAAATAGGATATATTAGATAGAACAAAATTAGAATGCATTATGTAATGGTATCTTCAGGCAGATAGATTGTTTCTGCCAAAGATCCTTCCTCTTTTGTCAAGTCGTTTCATGGAAGTAGACTCTATGACATTATCCACAGTTCACCGAATGGTGCATGATGAATATGAAGAAGCCACAAACAGGGTTATAGTAAAATAATAAGAACTCAAGCTGTGAATCCACCTAAAGAGAGTGTTACCATTTACACCTTTTGGAGCTGAAGCAAAGAAGATCGCTAGGAGTGCTGGAAGTTTCAGCCACAGCATGCAGTTTCCTTAACAAATTTCCAAGACTACTCCAAAGTTTTTTTTTTTAATGAGACTATCCAAATGATGCTTCTACAATCTTCAACAAGGATGTTCTAAAGGAAGTGCTTCAATAAACTTCAACAATACTGCTCCAAAGAATTCTCTGTGTCAAATCCAAATGTTTCTTCTAAAATGTTTAGTGACTATTATAGATGATGACTTTGGGAGTGCTCCAAATAGTGTCTGAGTGATACTCCAAAAGAACTATCTCAAGACTCCAAGTAACACGAAGTGCCTAAGTTCATTTTTTTGATGCTGCTATAATCTGAATTTAGTTGTTACCATAGTCAAAATTAAGATGCCTCAAAACTTCTTCATGTCAAGACTTCTTAAGACTTTGAGTTGAAGGACACCTAGCATGGGAAAAGCTTTGAATGGGGAGAGGCTTGAATAATTAAGAGACTTAAATAGATAGATCCAAGAGGAAAGTTAATATTAGATGAAAAAATCACATGAGATGGAAAAAGAACTAGCCAAACGCCAAGACTCTTTCACCAACATGAGGTAAGAATTATACAAGAGCATCTTGTAACTCTTGCAATTATGAAGTAAATTCATTTAGCTAGGTAATTGCTAAGAGGAGAGGTTCACCGAAATGACTGCTTAGTTACCAATGTTTGACAACAAAGGAAGCATTGAAGAAGCTACAAGCAACTGTCCAAGAGACCAAGCAAGCCCCATTAAATGCCATTGCAAAAGCTACCATCATGACAAAGCCAAGCATGATAAACTCACCTTCCAAGATCCTATCAAAATAGCCCCTTAGAGATATCCAAAAGCAGAATAAAGACACTGGTTCCAAGTCATTGGGTCAAATCGTCTACGATGACCAAGGGTTGCTACGCAAGAAATGCCAAGGGTTTATGTTCCTTGTTATAGCTCAATAGAGGCTCAAGCATGAAGTCTAGGATTCAGTTGATAATAATCAATCACCCCTGCATTTTAAAAATATTCATCACCTCTCCAATGGTTTCCCAGGGACTACTTTTAAGACATAAAATTTTACCATTTTAAGGAATTCTTATTGAGATGCTTAAGGTCCCTCATGACCATTAGTGACATTTATAATTTAGTGATCCTATTTATCATTGTCATTTTCCACTATCCTTGGACACCGAAAATTAGTGATCCTATTTATCTTTTTACCATAAGTACTGTATTTATAAGTTATGGATTTTATTTATCATTTTCCCACCATCCTTGGACACCATTTTCTGCAGCACCATTGAGTTAAAATTTCTAATCAATTGCCTTTGACTCCAGAAGTGTTCTGTCATATTCTTGCACAATTATTCTCATGAAAACAAAAGAATTATTGCGAACTTCGCAGAGCCTAGACAGAAAGACGGACAAACACTTGAAACCCATGTCTCAGTTTTTCAACATTTATAGAAATCAATACATAGTTTCTCTACAAAATATGTTTGATATAAACATGAAAATTATTTGAAGATATTATTATTTTTATAATGCTCAAATTTTATTTCCCAGACCTCTTTTTTACTAGATTTATTTTCAAAGTAACATGTACATCAAGTTCTCCTATGTTTGTTTGGCAGCTCTGCTTGCAATCATAGCTGTGATAGTTGGTGAGTTTCCATGTCTATTAGTCATTACTAAATTGTCACATGACGGTCATCTACTAAAGATTATGTAGATACAAGGAATAGTACAAATTTGACAATAATTTTCGACTTGTAATAGATACAGAATTTCATAACCAACTTAAATCACACAGGAGAAAGAAGGATTGTCTAATACACATCAAAATCAACTTACAGGCCATAGTGAATCATTTTTCTGTACAAGAACAAAGTTGTAGGAAAGTTGGCATTGCCAACAATTTGGTTAAAAGAATGCAGTTGTTTTTAGTCAAAGCTGCATCTGAAATATTTGACCATGCTATAAATAGGAGATATTAGATGGAACAAAATTAGAATGCATTATGTAATGGTATCTTCAGGCAGATGGATTGTTTCTGCCAAAGATCCTTCATCTCTTTGCAAGCCTTTTCATAGAGGTAGACTCTACGACATTATCCACAGTTCAACGAATGGTGCATGATGAAGATGAAGAAGCCACAGACAGGGCTATAGTAAAATAATAAGAGCTCAAGCTCCAAAGCCACCTAAAGGGAGTGCTACCATGTACACCTTTTGGTGCTGAATCAAAGAAGATCGCTAGGAGTGCTGGAAGTTTCAACTACAACGTGCAGTTTCCTTCACAAATTTCCACTGAATTCCCACCTGTTCCACTTTCACTTCTAGCAATCTCCACTTGAAAATAAATTAGGATTTTCACCAAATGCATATTCTAACCTTCTAGGAACACAGTGAAGAAACCAAGCTGCACTGCCAACATTTACATCATGAACAGAAGCAGGATCAAGGACTACAGTAAACCAAAAATCCACTAGATTGTGTGGATGATAGGAAAGAATCCAGGGACAGGTCAATATTACAATAGTAAAAACTCAAGTTGTGAAGCCACCTACAGAAGGTGTTACCAGTTGGACCCTATTAGAGATGAAGAAAAGAAGATTGAAAGTAATGCTTTATTGTTGCAGCCACAGATTGCAGTCTTCCTTGACTAACATCCATTGAACTCCCACAAACTCCACTTCCACGTCCAACAATTTTCACTTCTTTAGTTACTCTTTGTTTATAGCTCTCCCAATCCTCAATACAAGGCCCACTGGCACATCCACGATGACTAACTTCCATGCTTAGAAGAGACATGTTTAGATTTTCACCAAAAGCATATTTCAATCTTAAGGAAACACATTGAAGCAACCCACTTGCACCACTGGTAGCATCTACACGAGAAAAATAAGAAGGATCAAGGAAAAAAATGAGCTTAAAATCCACTGCATTGTGTGGGCAATCATAATGAATGTTGCTCTTTGACAGAGCACTGGTTGCTTTATCTGAAAAATCCAGATTTGCATTGTCTAGAGACATTACTGTGTAAGAATTCTTTTGTAAGTCATTGTCTAAGCATAATTCAACACGGGGCCTTTCTGAGGGAACTGTATTAGCACCCTGATCTTGAGCTATCCCCTGCTTCCATGCAATGAGCTTCAAAAATTCTCGAAGAAATCATATTGGCATCAATAACAAAGTGACAAAGGAAGAAATTTTAAATGCATCATATGGTTCCGATACAACTCGCCTGCTAAAAAAGTCTCATAGTTCACCAATTTCATGAGAGTTTAGTTCATCTTGGCTATTTTTTTGCTTTCGTGGTAGTGGTTGGTGTTGCTACTGCACTAGTGTGTACAAGTTATAATTATCCACACTCAGACCTTGCATATGAATTTGAATTGGAATTTTATTTTTTCCTCCTAAATCAGGAAAACTTACTTCATACTCATGGCCCCTGCTAAAAAAGTCACATAGTTCATCAATTTCCTAAAATTTTAGTTCATCTTACCTATTTGTTTGCTTTCGTGGTAGTGGTTGTTGTTGCTGTTGTGCTAGGATGTACATGTTATAATTATCCGCACTTATACCTTGCATACGAACTTGAATTGGAAGTTTATTTTTTCCTCCTAAATCAGGAAAACTTTCTTCATAGTTCATACACATGGCCCCTGACACGAAAAATAAAATCTGGATCACATAATAATTAATCGACCAATTCTCCATCTGCTTTCAAAGTCGAGTACAGAATGTCTAGTAACTGGTAAAATGACCATAGAATTCCAAGATACTTCGCAATGCCGCATAATTTTTTTTTAAGAGAAGCAAGAGGGACCCAACCACCTCCATAACCACTATCATTCCCAAGTTGAACATAAATAGACCTCTCTTCATCCTCATCCACTGGCAGATCAGTTCCTGTAGTCTTAGGAAACTCAACCAAATTCATTCCCGCTTTATGTGCCACCATACATTGCAATTCCAACACATTTTTTATGTTAGTTACTCTGTTTAATATAGTGTCTTCCCTTTGGGTTAATGGTGCTACTTGAGAAATTCCAGGAGAAACGGTGCCTACTTCATTGGCACTGTCGATGGGAGACTGCCCAACATTCATACTTGAATTATATAAAGTTCCTGGGACCCCTAAATGTGGATTAAGATGAGTTTCCATAGTATTTAATCTGACATCAACATACCTCACGATAACTTGCTGAAATTGTGGATAGAGCATTGAGTCTCCTTCAAGAGCACCACCCTTAGGTGGTATAGTTGGCTGCAACCATACTTGATCACTAGCAAAGCAGCACATCTCAACTGCAAAATTCTTGCAATAAATGATACGAATCCAATAGGGACTTTGTAATACAACAGAAACATCAGTAGGCAATAGAGAACTTGGCACTATGGCCGGCCCTCTACCTATACTCGATACAATGGATCCATTTTGTGTATTCAGATTGCTACTAGCCCCACTACTAGGTGCTCCACCAGATATACCCGCAGTAGCTTGAGGGTCAGAGGAAGATTCAGTACTTTGAGCCAGCCCTTGAGACACCGTCAATTTATTTGTTTTAGCAGTTATTGGAAATCCTGAAGGTACTAAACTTAAGCCAGTGCTCTTCTTGTCCATCAAAGAATTAGGATGTCATCATGATCACTTCAAAGATTAATTTAGCATATGAAATCCAACTACAATACATATCCATAAAATAAAAACCTAATAAAAGACATGACATGTGCTTGCATAGTTAGTAAACCATGCTATAAAATGATTGTTAATCTGTCAGTATCCTAGAGGACCATGTCTCTAATAAAGATAGCTGGTTCTATCTTGGCTACATGGTCATATTTGGAGGCAGAGTATTTCCTGTGAACATTAATAAGCTTCCCTTCCCCTGCCTTCTGATGATAATGCACCATCATCTTGGCAAATTCCCAAAGTTGCATTCAATACTTCCATTCCAACATGGAATTCTTTTCAGGATACATTTTGCAGTATAAACTACGGTCACCGCAAGCATGGAGTGTTGATATCTCAACATAGCGTACTCCACCAGGAAAAGCTCCATGCAGAAAAAAAAGACAATCTCTTTGTCTCTTCATCAGATTGAGCTACCTTCAACAATATCTTCATAAAGACATAAGGAGTTGGCACTGCCATATTGAAGTGCAGAGTACTAAGTATCAATCTCTCCATTTGTAAAACTTATCCTTTAGTGTACGCATTGTCAGAGATAAGAACGAAGTTATCAACCACATGAACAGAGGCCTCCTCATACTTGCATGCCAAAAGCATGGCGGTGACACCTACAAGCTGCAAATGCTTTCTCATCACTTTATGTCTTGAAATTTGTCTGTCAACAATGTTGACAGTCAAAAATAGAGTTTAATCCATGAGCTCAAACTTCATGTGCAACTCAATGAGCCAGACAATCAGGATAGCCCTCATTCTCTCAGTTATGTCTGATTGCTGGGACATGTAGTCATGCGGAACACAGCTAAAATTCTCCCTTGTTTTATACAAACTGTAAATGTCTTGTATCTATTTTGAAATAGCCATTGGGTCTCCTGCATCAGACTCGTCGATGTTTGACATCGGATCAACTGAATCTACCATTTCCACTTCATAGCTTTCCTCATTCTGAACCACAGAAGGTATAGTCGGTTCTAATGTCATCTGATCTTCCATATCAATTTCATGCACAATTTGATGTTTATTGTTCCCTGTAAATGAGAGTGTCTTTTTTGCTTCGCTCCCACCCATAGATTCTCATAAGGTCTATTCATAGGTTGGGAATCCTGTACAAAATGCTGATTGTTTGCTAATGTGGCAACATATTTCCTTGTCACTGGACAATTGAACAAAAAAAAATTCTTTAGAACAAATAGCACGTGGATTCCTTTGGGGCATGGCATAAACAACATTCCCAATGTCACCTAGAACTTGATGACCATTTTCTTGTCCTAATGGCGTTTTTGCTTTGTTGCCTTCCATTTCAGGAGGACCTTTAGTGGTGGTGGGTTTGGCCAATCCAGGTTTGTTTTCAGCAAATCCTACCATTTGCTGCCTCATGTAACATTGTTTTGAAGAAGGGTTTGATGGGTTTTCTATCTTAGTCCAATAGAATAGATAGGCAGATCTGGACTCTACAGGGAAGCTTCCTTGGACAAAAAAATATGAATGAAGAACATTGTATTTACGTCAAAATGGGGAGAAGCCCAATAATTGCATTTGCAATGGGTGTAATCAAATTTATCAGTCTCATAACTCAAAGAATAAAGGGACTGTATAGCATGGTTGATCTTATACTATATATACATTCTTTGTCCCTGCAACATGAAAAGTAGTGATAGCAGCACCACCATGCATCATGGGTATTGTTACAATAAGAGAATGAAGATGTCTGGCTGCACCTGCGCACTGCTCAGCTATTTATCAAATGAACTGGTTATGATGGACACATCTAGTAGAGGTATTGAGGGTGAAATATAGTAGAGTTGTAACTCCTTCAAGGCATTTGAAGTAGTTCAATGTTACTGTATAGCATTAAAGGTTTAGTTGTTGACACATTTAAGCCCTGTGGCTTGTTACAAAATTTCCATGGTGTATGCTATAATTGAAATCCATGTATATCATAGCATAGGTGACGACAAGCCCAAGCAAGAAGAGAATGCAATACAACTGAGAAGTGAGATATTCTACCTTGAAAGCATGACTCATTAGGTATGTAGCTGAAATGAGAGATAGCACAGGAGATATTTTTCCTCTCGGATCCTTACATTGACTATGAAATTTTTTAGTAAACGTTGATTTTTCATAGTGACATGATTTTTCATAGGAGTCTAGTAGTTATTTGTATGTTAGAATAAGAGGCATCTCGAAATTTTTAACAGGAATTGAGTTCATCGAATTCTGGCAAAATCAAACAAGAGGCCTAGTATTGACTTGATTCCTATACTCTGAAAAAAAAGGATTATTGTTGTAGTACCACTATAATAATGAAATGCTAAACTTGCCCGTAGTCCTGAAGCAGTTCTTTGGACCTCCTTAAGGACAAAAGGTTTTGCTTGATCTTGGATTCTTCATTTTGTATTTCTGTCACTTCAAGTGGGTATGCTCTGAAATATTTCAACTTTTGGAGAAGTGATAATCCTATTATGGTGTGGGATTCGTTGGATACATGAAGGTGTATTAAAGACTCTAAGGGCTCAGTCTACAGGCATTTGTTGACAACTATTTGACACCTGGCTATATGATTCATAGCTATACGTTGATAAGACTTCATGCCTGTCCAAGTTTTGATAATGACTTCAGCTCATGTTGATCCAAGTTTCAAAGATTGCAAACCATTCTTATATGATTTTTAATGGAAGATTACAAATATAGGTACAAATGTCCTTCTGTCCGAGTTTGAGGATTTATTTATTCACTCTCTTCTGCCCTATAACAAAACGACCTGTCTTGCGGATTGTTCACTTGAAACAACCTCAATATAGACCGAGATCTATTTGGCCTGAATTCTCTTAAATTTGATTTGAAGTTCTGAACTAGATTACAGTTTGTTGTTGTTTAAGGTTCTCATTAGCATTTGTTGGAAAGCTGTGGCCCCTCCTCTACTCTTTGAACAAGACCATTAAACATAAGTAGGATAAATATTTGTTATTAGGACTAGGGCCTAAAGAATAGAAGTGTCATTGGCATATCTCACTTAAGTTTCATGCATGCATATTTTACTATTTGAAAGGCTAGTTGTCTAAGTATACATCTGATGTAGAATGAGTTAAAACTTGCAAGAAGACTTCTCTATTCCAAGGGTTTACAACAAAAGTCTTGATCAAGACTCAGTTCCTAGTAAGACCATCTCAAATATTAGCTCTCCAAGGACTTGAATTGCGAGCAGTAACCTATTGTGACATCTCCAAAGTTTTAATCTTCATAATGACAAGGCAGAAAACATACATCTTCAGGACATCAGAGGTACATCAACTTAGTTTGATTTCTATCTTTTCTCATTTGAAGGAATTATCATCAGTTGAATTAAGTGTAAGGCTGGGTACAGGTCAGATTAGCAGCATCCAATTCACAGATCCTTTCAAGAATATAAGTTTCACATTTCTTCACATTACAAGACATTCGTCCTATAAAAGGTAGAAAAGCTAAGATATTGAACAACGTTCAAAACCCATCATGACCGTCATTATCTAGTGAAGGACCTCTCCTTCATAATTTTTAGGGTGTCTGAAGCATATCATTTGATTTTGAAAAGCGCAACATGCAAAGTAGTGATAGCAACACCTTCAGTCATCATGGGTACTGTTACAATAAGAGAATGAAGATTGTGTGAGTCTATAATGGAAACACCCTTATTCGAGATTGACTATGAATCAAGCATTCTTGATCCTTAAAGCAAATGAGAGGCAGAAACACCTTATGATTTGAAACAATATTTGTTATGGCTAGTTAGCTGAGGAGTTCAGAATGATGGTACTATATAACCTGGAAGTGACATTTTCATAATGAAAAATTTCTTCATGAACAAATTTGTATAACAATAGATGAATTTTAAACATGATTATGACCTCTAGGAATAATATGTAGTCCTCGTAAGTCTAACCATATGTCATTATAGTAATAGTATGTGATAAGTAATTGGATAAATCATAAAATTTCTCGGGGACAGTTCACTCTATGATGATTACATCTACTAAAATCATGAGCACTTGTTTACAGAGTTTATACTCTGAATGGAGAACATGATTGTGTCATAAATTTCGTCATTTTGTTTTACAAAGTAATTGAGATAGTTGTTTACAGCACACGAGCTTTTGAAATTCCAAATCCACTTTTTCTTGATTGAATTTTACAGAACTTGAAAGGATTACAATGAAATGTAATTAGCCTATCGACCATCTCATGCAGATGCCACATATGACTTCAAATATGGCGTTCATTCAGTTCAGGTATGCTTAAGCATGCCTATTTGCTGAGTACTATGCCTCTCTTTAAATGCTTCTTGCTTTTGAAGATACAGCTTAGTGATTTATGTGTTATAACTGCATTTCTATAAAATGCAGGGAGGTGGCAGATCTTCAGCACGAGAAACAATTGGAAGAGTAGTAGCTGGGGCTGTGTCAAAGAAGATGCTTGAGCTAAAAGCTGGGACTGAGGTACAGTCATACTACTTTCAGTATTGCAATTTGTAGAAATGTGTTGAGGCTTCTCGTATAATTTTTTCCTCTCTAGATGAACTAGACATTTTTAATTTCTGGGAACATTATTTCTCTACTACCTTAAATATATATTGTTGATTGTTAAATTTCCAGAAAATAATATAGTGTGGAATACCTCATTTAATTGCAGAAATTTCCAATTATTGAAAGCAGTGCTGTGAATGCCATGTCAAACTGTTTTCTCTGTTGGTATCTATGTGAAAATGGCTACAGATAATCATTAAAGGACTCATGATAGGCACGTGGTAAACAATATCATGTACGCATACTGATATTGCTCGGATGTAGGAATTTCCATTTTGTAGTTATTCATAGGATGCGAGCAAAATAATTGTTTGAAGAATTGAAATTATGCCAAAGATATGAACTCGTGAATTTTACCATGCCTAATTTTAGGCATGTGGCTTGGGCAATACTAAATATTAAGTTGGATTTCGTTGACACTTAAATTACAGAATTTTAAAATCAAGACATGTAAGTGCTCTAAAGCCATTAGCTTCTAGCCATCCTCTAGTTAACCAACAAAATAAGCAATGGAAAATTAGTGGAAGTCATGAAAACTAATGAAAATGCATGTTATCAAAATGTCCAGTCTGATAGTATGTGTTAAAATTTCTTTGAAACCACCATCCTGGAAATTTACCACCTATCAGATTACAAATCTACTGAATAAATATACAACTGGGATGTTAAATTATCCTAAAACCAACTTTCTAAGAAAACAGATCAAATCTAGTTACTTGCTGGAATTATTAACTCAAAAAACTAGTTACTAGTGTTCTTACACATTCATCACCCAAAGATATATCATAGCCACCCATTTCAATGTCAAACACGTGGCTTCCATTTTGCTAATTTAGGGAAAAATTCCTTGTAAGCAAGGAGGAAGAGGTGAGAATAATACTAGGTGACAAGTGGCAAGTGGGAATGTATCACAGTGTATTTGTAAACATCTAATTGCAACTCTCATGTTTAGGAGACAAACAACTACCAATGAGCCCATTGATTTCTCCAACAATTGACTTCATTATATTTTGGATTTTATGTACTACAATATATCTGCATTTGTGGTATTCCTCTTTTGTAGTCTTCCTTTTATTTTTAAAATGCCACTTATATTACTTACACTTATGCAATTAGTTACACTTGTTATCATCATCTTATTTTCATAAGTCTTATCATCTTTGTTTGTAAGAACATATAAGATATTGGGCAAAATCTTGTCATCTTTTAGTAACAGTTTGATCTATTGTCAACTGATTAGCACAAGCTAATGTGCATCTTTGAACCATCCAAGGTAATGTGAGTTGGGATGAGTTGAGGTTGGTAACTTAAGTTCCTTTTCCAATTGAAGCAAGAAAAGGTTATTTTGGTTGCCATTATCAATGACCATATATGCTAGTTTGTGCTTGATTTGACAGTTTTATGTACAAAGAGATTTCTTGTTGCTGGTAAGTCTATCTTGGGGCATTATTATCAAGTGTGGGTCAATATAGTTGGGATTGTTGACATCAACCTCTAAGTCTCCAACCTCTCAATAATTCTTATAAAGGAAGTATTTTTCCTTTTGGAGCTCTTTTGGCATAAATGTTTGACATTCCTCATTGGAATGGACAAGCTTCCTATGATAGGTGCCATATTTCTTCTTGCCACAGTGGGTAGAGGATATGGTATTGGTTTCTCCTTTGTTCTACCCAATATTGTTGGGTTGAGTAATTATTAGAAAGAAAATGAGGACTAAATTCCCTTCATCTAAAATAATTGAATGGTCTTATGTAACTTGGCTTCAATCTTGGAACCAATTTGCATAAAATGCCCTGAGGAGGAAATAGAAGAAACTCTAACTTATTTTTAACACTAGGGAACAACCCACAAAATAGTTTGGTGTATAGGGTATATTTTGGGCCTTTTGAGACTCTACCTTGAGTTGGGAGGGAGGTCCATTTCTGGCTCTCCATAATTATAAATATCTCGTCTCCTTCGGTCATTATGGTCGAAGGAAATATTGAGACTTTAGTTCCAATGTTTCTGGATGAAAGAGAGGAACATTTTTATCTTGGCCATGAAAATCAATGTTGCTGACAAGGGGCTATTTTGTATGGGAAATTAGAGCTAACCGAATATAATTTGTAGTTAGGAGAACAACCTCCTTTGAAGATCAATTATCATAACTATGAACAATAAGATACAAACCTGGAAATGATTTTGCTCACTATGTAAATCAATTATGGGTTTGCAGATGTCCTCTTGTATTCTTGGATATCGGTTAGTTCTTCCAATATGACCAGACTGTTCATCTTCAATACGGATGCCTTCAAAAAATGGAATCGACCTTTCTTCCTTTGTCTCATATGGTTCACAAAACAACTTGATGATATGATCAACGTTCTTTTATTCCTCATTAGAATCCATGTCATATGTAGGATGGATGTCAAAGCAAAAAATATAGGATCTTGCACTGTTCTATTCGAACTTAATAGGTAATGTTGATTGGAGATGCACATCATTATGGGTGCCAAAGTTTCTACCATATTCAAAATTGCATATAGGACTGTTGGTCTCTTGAACCCTAGGGGATCTTGAAGCTTTCCTTTCATTAATGAGTTTATTATTACTCTCATTCTCAGAGAAACTATAACTATAGTTTCATCCATTATCTCCATATGCACTCAAGATTTTGTCATATGTTGGCTGAATTTCAATTTTCCAGTGTATAAAAAAGGCATGGCATGATACCCCTGTCATCACGTGCTAAGTCTTCTCGGGTGATTGCAAGATTGGTAGAAAGTTGTTTCCTACCCTCCTACTGATATGGGTGAATCAAATGAAGAGAAATTTCCAAGTGTAGAAAGCCAGCTGAGCAGGCCAAAGAACTTGTAGGAAACTGTTCTTTGTCTTCTTCAACATGGTGGTCATTAACACTTGCCTCAAAATGAGTACTGGCTAGAATGAAGCATCCCATTGTTCGCACTTCACAATCTGTCTTAGGAATAGACCTCTCTTTATCTCTACCACACTCATCATCGACATCAAAATGTAGTGTAGGTGTTATATTTATGTTTTGATCAAACTTGGAATGCAATTTTGAGTTGCCAAATGTGTTTCCAGGAATGCCCATAGCTGTATTACCCTCACAGCCATTTAATTTTTTAAATGATACTTATATTACTTACACTTATACAATTAGTTAAACTTGTTATCATCATCTTATTTTCATGAGTCTTCTCATCTTTGTTTGTAAGAACATATGAGATATTAGGCAAAATATTGCCATCTTTTAGTAACAGTTTGATCTTTTTCAACCGATTAGCACAAGCTAATGTGCATCTTTGACCCATCCAAGGTAATGTGAGTTGGGATGAGTTGAGGTTGGTAACTTAAGTTCCTTTTCCAATTGAAGCAAGAAAAGGCTATTTTGGTTGTCATTATCAATGACCATATATGCTAGTTTGTGCTTGATTTAGCAGTTCTATGTACAATGAGCTTCCTTGTTGTTGGCAAGGCTATCTTTATGCATTAGCATCAAGTGTGGGTCAATGTAGCTGGGATTTTTGACATCAACCTCTAAGTCTCCAACCTCTCAATAATTCTTATAAATGAAGTATTTTTCCTTTTGGAGCTCTTTTGGCCTAAATGTTTGACATTCCTCATTGGAATGGGAAAGCTTCCTATGATAGGTTCCATATTTCTTCTTCCCACAGTGGGTAGAGGATATGGAATTGGTTTATTCTTTTTTCTATGGTCTACCCAATATTTTCGGGGTGAGTAATTAGTATAAATAAAATGAGGATGAAATTCCCTTCATCCACAGCTTCTTGAACCACCATTTTTTTGTTGATGTTTCTAGGTTTTGCATTGCCAGATAATACCCCAACTTAGTTAAATAATGTCCACTTGAGGTGTTATAGGACCAAGAAATTTCATCATTCAAATCATTTAAACGAATGTGGGCCTTGCTTTCTTTCATGTCCCAAATTTTGTGCTTGGACCCATCCCTATCACCAAATTTTTATTCAATTGACAACAACATTTCTATTAAGTGTGCATTGACGTGTCTCTGGAATTTGAACAATAAGTGTCTCTAGCAGGAAGACATTGTCCCCAATCACAACTATTTCATCTGTGCCAATTTTGACCCATGGGCTTGAACCCAACTTCCATGCTAGGTATTGTCCAACTATGAGAAAGGCTAGAGTTAAAGCCTTCCATTGGTTTGATACATTCTGGTATTTTTTTGGCTATTGCAGATCCAATTCGAACTTGATAATTTTGAGGATTAGGCTTTAAGAGAGGGGGTGAATTTTTATGTTATTTTTCTTTTGGTTTTTATGCATTTTGGTGCTCTATGGGTTGCCTAGTTTCAAATGGATTGGTTTGAAATTAGATCATAAGTGGGTAAGTATTTTTCAAATCAGTTGGTGTTTTAACCACCCAAAATAGTGGTCTTGTCAAGGTCTTCATGAGATTAAATATACAAATTAAATATGACTACAGAAAAATGCAAATCAGCAAGCATAAATACACTCAAAATACTAGACATAACTCTTCGAATAGCACCAAGGTGACTGATAGGAGCCCTTACAAATTGGGAGGTGAATAACTTGCTATAGAATTTAGTAAATGGTTGTAGATGATAAAGTAACTTGCTGTTATGCACCTCTAGATCTGAGAAATGTAGTAACACGTGGAAAATAATAAGCTAAACCACCCCTTGGGGACCACCCACAAGTGTAGAGGCACTTTTAAGTGTTGGATCTATGGGTAGAGAAGCTAGGGAAATGAATAGATAATAAAAAAAACCATCCCATCATTCAGAGTAGATGAGTAAAGCTAATGATAATACAATTGATTACCCTACAATTGGGGTCAAATCCCCATAGGGTCAAAACCCAATTTTATTTTTATTTACACTTTTTTTATTTACCCAAGTTTAAAATTGTTTATCACTTCAAATGATGATAAAATATAACGCGGAAGTGAAGAAAAGAAAAATGATCATGAATACATACCTTTTTTTATCAAACCCTTGAATGAAGGTTTCACTTACATAGTAATTAGTACAGCAGCATTTGTTGTTAAATATATATAAATAGGGGACATGCAATTTAAAAACAATATTTGAGGGGAAAATGGCACAGATATTTCATTAAGAATTATAGTTATTACATCCAGGAGCCAAAAAGTAGTCAAATAAGAGTTTATTGCCTACAAAACAAATAACAGTTAACACTCCTTGACCCCAACTTAAAGACTACCCACATCTTACCTAAAAATGGAAATGTTGGGCAATAATTACATAGTTAAACTTGATCTAAATAGTAAATACGTAAATTTCTTCCAAATTGAACAAAGTGTTCATCTCATGAAACGTTTCCTAAATGTGTCACTTCTATAAGTAGGAAGGGATTGTTAGACAGATAACATCCCACAGTTCTACATGCTTCTTGAACCATCCGTTTGGTCCCAAATAGAGCATTATTCCAATGAACACAAGAAACAGAAAAATTAAATATTAAAACAAAGATTTATATTAATGGCTTTGAAAGATAGATTCAAAGTTGTAACATGCCATACAATAACCACTCGTTACACCTATTACAACATAATATTTTGGAGCATGTATGATTCATTTTGGAAAGCATGGAAATAGATTGTTAGTGGTTATTCTTGGTCAATAAGTCATGTTCAAGACAGCAGAGGTCTTTCTATGGGATGCCTGGCCACCATTAGTTTTTCTGGGCAGCAAGATCTTCTCTCTGTGATCTGTCTATGGTGCACCCAATCTCAGACCATTGGTTAAGGAAAGGTAAGGTTGTGAGGGGTCCTTTCTAAGGCACTAAAGCTAAATAGGAGGTAGTGAGGTTGTTCTCAACCAAACAGGAGATCAGTAGGTTACTAGGTGGTTTTTACGGCCCAGTTTGAATCATTTACGGCATCACCTGTAGGCGGCCTTCCTCCTAAGTGTATTTAGGGCTACAGAAGATATCTCTTTCAGGATTCTGTGATCACATGAAGCTTTGAAACCACTCCCCAACAATTACAAGCCTCCAATTATAGGCCAACAATTACTAAACATCCCAAGCAGGCCTCCAGAACCTATAGTTTGTTGACATGATGTAGCAACAGGATCAAATCTCCAACCGCATGTGAAATTTGGATCAAAAAGGGACTATCATAAGATCTAACCATCCATTTGACCAGGTTAGGAGACTACTTCAACTGAAAATTGAAACTCCACTAAGAAAGGGTTGTCACAAGCTCTTCCTAACAGCAAACAAGTTTGGAGGCAACACAATTAGACAGTGAGCTGTTAATTAGTATATTACCAACTAGACTTGGATAGTGCTAGTGTGGGTTACAGTTGGAATATTTATCTATTGAATATTGACATTACAGTCAGAATTATATTGGTGGATTATTGGTTTTATAGGTCTACTGTTCCTTAGGTAGTTAGCCCTAACTTGTGGTGGTTTGCTGAAGAAACAAATGACTGTTAAATATATCTTATATCATTAGTGAATTATATAGAAGGGTACTTACTGTTATATGAGTTGATAAATGTGCACTGCTGTTATGATTATTTTCATGATTGGAAAATCCTAGATAAGGATTGAACCCCAAGGCCAAAAATTACCTAGGGACATTGCATACTTCCATTAGAGAATTAGTAAAAAATGCATTTCAATCTACTTGGATCATAAGCTATAAACAAAGATGTTGTATTTTCAAATCCATGAGAGGTTGGGGTAGGATGATGGCCTGCAAAAGGCAGAAAGGAGTTGCAGCAAGGTAAACTTCAGTAGGTGTGCATTGCTATTGAAGTGGATCTCCATAATGTGTCCCTCTATGGTGAGGATGCATGGTAGGACATAATGGTTCAAAGGGAGGTGAAGCAGAGGGGAATATATTTCCAAGGGTGTCTGAGTTTGTTTCAGGCTACAGTGGATTAATAAGGGATATGAGGGCTCAAAATTCTATTATGACTTTTTGAAAATAAAAGTGGCAATGAACAGGATCTTGGATTACTCCATGCAAATGGTTCTTTTTTTGGCGGTCCAATTGACATTATGTTCAAATTTCAATTTCAAAATAATTTTCTCCTTATACCATGATGGATCATGTAGTGGCTGCAAGAAATGCTTATTGTAGGGTCAATCTTCATAAGGTTTTTATTGGTCACTAGAGTAGGTTGAAGAAAGATGACTTCTCAAAAGAGGAGGATTTTGTAGTACTTAGCTACATGAAGAATGGAAAGTCTCTGGGTATAGAATCTAGATGGAATTCTGTGTGAATTTTACAAGGCCATGAGCCATGATTAGTGACAATTTTAGTCATTTGGCAAACACATTCCCAAAAAAGCAGCCACCAACACAATTGATGATTGGCATCCAATTACATTTCTTAGTGTGGCACATAAGATCATGGCTAAAAAAGAGACTCTAAGGATCGAGGAAATGCCATGGAAGGTTGTCTAATGATAACACAAGTTTTGTGTACAAAGAAGTAATATCAATACCATGTTTTCAACATGTAAAACCTTCAAATGTGCACAAAAACTAGCCAGCAACCCCTTTTCTTTGAAATTTCATTTGACAAAGATTTTGATTGAGTGGATTGGAGTTTCATTATTCAGATGTTGACTCATGTGGAGTTTGGTCCTAGATGATTCTCACGCTTGTTTAGACATAATCAACCTGGCATTAAGTGATGTGTTTAGTGAATAAAAAACTATTTTTTTCTTGGTGGGGTTGGACTCTCTTCCTAACTAGAATCCCTTAGCTTGGACATTTACCCCACCCTAGATGGTTGTTAGATATTTGTGTATTCCCTTTAGTCTAGATCTTTTGCCAATATCCATGTAGAATTGGTAACTTCAACAACTACAAAGGAAACTTCCTGTTTAGCATCATCGAGACCTTCCCTTTACGAGGAAGTTCACCATGGTTGCACAATCCTACTAGACTTGCAAATATATTATGTGTCTTGTTGGTTGCATAGCAAGGCCCGATATCAATAGTAGAGCAGATTTTGGCATTGTAACCATGGTCTCAATAAAACAAAAGGGTATTCCATTGGCCCCTTGGGATGTGTTACTATCCCCAAGGATGTCAAGGGGATTGGTTTGATCAAGCTTCCCACTCAAGTGTCTATTTTGGCTACCATATGAGTGTCAAGGGGTCTAGAGGGTGATGCTCCATGCAAGGTTCTGTTTTGACCTGTAGGATGTCAACAAGTGGGGAAAGTGCAGGCGGATTTTTATTTCTGTGATATAATCTCCTTCATCCTCCCCTTGTTTATGATAGTAGCACCAGACAGGTACTTCCAAATAAATTTGAGTGTCTAGACTCTAGACATGTGATTGGATGAAAAGGGAATTTCATCCAAGTGATATGTTTTGAAATCTGCAATGTAGCAGAGTGATTTCTGTAGCAAGGATCATTCCCAATAAGGTTGTACAACAAAATTATGTAGATCATCCAAAAACAATGGCACAGTGCATCCATATTCATCTTGAGAGAGAAACACGAGTTGTGTGGAGGGTTCAAAACAATAATGTGTGTTGCATTAGGGACACATGTGCTATGCAAAGTGAGCAAAGCAGTCACACATGCCACCTGAAGCAGTAAACTATTTCACATGTTGTGGGCAAGGGTGTAAACAATCACACAAGTGACAGAAAGGCTGCACTGCAGGTTGAGCAGATGGCAAGTCGTGTGGTTTCTTAGGAGAATTTGGGTAGTACAACCTGCACAGGTGCCCAGAAAATTTCTATAGTTGTTGGATATTGTAATTTTCCACAAAGGACCATGTTTCTAGTAAGGAAAACCTTGTACGATAAGATATTATTTAATGAACACCAAATTTTGATGTGCAGATTTTCTGTGTATGCATGTGTGGGATTGGTGTACAATTTGCAACCGCTGATTTTATTTTATTTACTTTTTAAACCCCAATAGTGCTTTTTATTTAGTAAGATGAAAATTTAAATAATCTACAACAAGTAAATTTACTAGAAACTAAACTTGCCAGTTGCTAGGTTTAAGAAAATTTGGCACACCAAATTCCAGGTCTCAAGCTCACTTATTTGAATTTCCTAGAGTAATTGGTTAGCATGGAAAGCAATTGTGGGCTTGGCTAGGTGGAACATGAAAGAAAAATTGGGATCTAGCACGCAGTCCATTTGGAGTTGGAGACGTAGGGTGATTGCCTTCGATAGTTGTGCCACCTTCATGCTCTCACATTCAACAAGAAAGGCATCCTCTCTTGGGGATACATGCGAGATGAAACTAATTGATATTAGATGAATTGGTAGTGCTTGTCTCAAGAGAATGACCTTCTTGGCCCTAATAAAGATTCAATTATGGATTTGGTCAATCCACAGCAAGATCTAATGAAAATAAACATTGAAATGTCAACTCCATTTTAGAAGGATTGGGAGTGGAGTTTTGGTAAGCCTTTGTAATAATATTGCTCTTCTCAACTATATTCAATATTGCATCAACAATATCCAATATCCCCCTGAGCTCAATGGAAATAAGTTTCCAGTGAATCATCCTATTTTTCGATATCTTTAGTAGAAGCACTGCTTTCTCTTGTAACAACTATAGTTTCTTCTTCTTTTGGTTGCACTGCATTATGGGATGTGGGTTTAATGCCAACTTTTATCCCTCTTCTCAAAGATTTGGATCCACAACATATACACTTGGTAACATCTATTGTGCACGTTCTTGAGCCTTTTATGGACAATATTAATCCTACTAAAACCTCCTTTATGGGTTTTGGAGCCTTGGACAACACCATAACACATTTGAAGTCTTCCATCTTGAGGAGAAAGGAAGTAGAGTGGAGAATCACAATCAGGTTCCAAGGGAAAGTCTCTTAAAAATGCTGCTAGGTCAGAGGAAATGCAAACTTCTTAACCTGACACATTGTTTCCTTATCATAGAATAATTATTATGAAGGCTTTGCCTTCGGCTCTATCTCTTGGCACATATTCTCCTGGAAATACTACCAAACTATAATATTTGAAGAGTTCTTTGCCATTTTTCTTGTGCAATATATTCAGAAGATCAAAGGAATTTGGTGTTGGGGTCTTTTCACTTGCAACTATAGTCACAAGTGATCTTATTTACAAAGATACAACTTGCTATTCTGCTCTAGATGTTGTTGGTCTGCCTACTGATTTTTTGGATTTCATCGTGGTTGGTATCCTCCCTTCTGCAGATGCAGTAGATTGTATACCATAATGCTTAGATGGTTTGTGACTTAATAACCTCAGACTTCAAGCTATTAATGATTGTGGTGCTCTAATATCTTTTGTGATTTTTTTTACATCAAAAGCCTACTTACAGGCTTTGGCAAGTGACACTCTTAGTTCCTTATCATCTGACTTGGATGAGATGATACGACATGCTCCTTATTTGAGGGGGCATGGGGTGGATGTATTGATTGAAATATTAAATACTATTGTAAAACTTGGATTTGGTGCTGAAGTGTCTTCCCTGTTGCAAAAAATTGCCAGCTCTTATGTGCCTGTTCCCATGAAGACTGATTTAGAACAACAAACAATTAGTTCAGTGGATGGAGATGAATCATCGATGGTGACATCTGAGTTAGGGGTTGGTACTTATGCTGAAAAATTGTCTTCAAACATGGAATTATTTCTCCCAGATTGTATAAGAAATGCTACATGTCTCTTAGAGAATATTCTGCATAATATAGATACATGGGTGTTTATTGAGAAAAAGGGTATAGAGGCTATGCTTCAACTGTTTGATTTATTCCTCTTACCATTGTCATTTCAAGGTGCCCATAATATTGTTGTTTCATTTAAGAAATTTTCACGACAACACTCATCTCCTCTTACAAGGGTTGTTTGTACTACTTTGAGAGAACACATGAAACCTGCAAATGAATTCATGGATTTGTAGGCTACAACAAAGCTGGAAGATATTGAGGTAGCACAACACATATGAACTTTGAGATGACTTTCAATTCTAGATGGTATTTTATCCTTTTCAACACATTTACTGAAAATAACAACAATAATTATGCTTGAAATTTGTTCTGGGGATGCAAACATATTGAAGCATGTAGGGATGGTGTACAAAGAAATAGTTCGGTATAAATCTCTTGTTAGTGATTCAAAAGTAGATGCGAATAAAGAGGTTGAAAAGGACCCGCAATTGAAAATTTGGCACCAAATTCAGCGGCTACAGAGGTTGGCAATGACACTAACACAGTTTCAGTTGTTCGACATGTGAACCCAATGTTTATGAGGAATGGGCTTGCTTCTCAATAGTCCATTGAACCCTAATATATTTTTGTTATAGAAACAAGACAAAAACATACCATGGTATCGAAGTGATTTCAAGAATGTGTCTTGGTTAGCTTGGGCAACATGCAAATGCATCAGAGGATGACATTGGAGGCTCTGTAAGTGTAGGAGAAACATCTCAAGCCCCAAAAGTTAAAAGGATGTCATTTGATCTCTTGGACTTTGACAATATGAATAAGGTTGTGTCTGCAATGTGATCATATTATGTGACTCTTGTGAAGGTTTTTGTAGTTCACAATCGACATCGTGATGATATAGGATTGCTTAGTGCAGCAATGAAGAATGTAATACAACAATGGTGAATTATTTCTATGATCATGGTATAATTAAAAGTCTTTTTGAATACTTTTGAAGCAATAGTTCATTTACTCTGGATGGTACCATTATCTCATAGCAAGGAATGGAAACAGACAATGACAAGCAAGAGCATGCACCTTGGTAGTGGAAGAAGCTTTAGAAGTTCAAAAATCTTCAAAAAACTAAGTGACTAGATGCATATATACCTATGAGCAATATCATATTCAATTTTAAATACTGGGCTTTGAATAAAGACTTAAAGGGTTGTAAGGCATTGTGTCTTATAGTGTTTTGATGTATTTGGCTTGCCAGAAACTATGACATCTTTCAAGGTAAGTATTAGCCATTGTTTCAGTATGTCTCCAAGTCATGACTGAGCTTTCAAAGTAAAAAAACCCCTAACAATGGTAAAGGAAGGACATTGATCCATCTTTCTATTGTTAAGAGTGGGAATGGTGTTATTTCAATTTTCAAAAGTGTCAGTCAAGGTCAACAAGCAGAATATGTTGTAGGAGGTATCCTATACCATAGTGATTCTATTATACTCATATCTTCAAAAATTAAAGCATTTATTGGTACAAACTCTAACATTTCTGATGAAATAAAGGCACTAAATTTTTTGTTAACAGTAGAAATAGAGGAGAGGTCACTGAATTCTAGGTCTTTGGGGATTCCTTGGTTATCAATTGGTTGAATGGAGGTTTAGGATGGAATGAATTTTTTTGCAACCCATTCTAGAGTAGTTGAAGACAATCAAGTCACAGTCCTTGAAGATATCATTCCATCATATTTCTAGATAATTTAAGTCAGAGGCTAATGGACTGTCTAAAGAAGGCTTGCTAATGACGCAAAACAATGGTTTAACATGAGAAAGTAGTTATGGTGTAAGACTCTAGGAAAGGTCATTATAAGAACTAGGCCCATGAATTTATATATATATATATATATATATATCACCTATAGATCTCAGTCAAGTAATTTCTTGTGCTTTCGTTCTTTAGTCCCTCAGGTCCATCTTATTTAGTATCATTTCAAACATTTGTACAAAATTTGTCAGTTGATAGGTACCCCAATAAGAAATTGAGCACAACAACATTAACACTTGCAGATTCAACATGTACGATTAGAAAAGTTCGCATGAGTCCTTCCTATTATCACTTTGTACTTATTTTGATGCATGCGAAATAAACGTTTAGGTTGACCCTAAGCACCACCAATAGAACTACTGAATTTATACCATATGCAAATACTTGAATTCTATTGATGGAAAAATAATTGCCTCTTTTATTATTCGAAGCATCCATTGTATCTATATACTATTCATAAACATTAAAATTTTAAAAATAGGAGTGAAAAAACATCTTGCACAAAGCAATAATTAGATCATACTAGCAAGCCAAGAACCTTCAAATTATTAATGACACCATTGTGCAAAAATGCAAATATTTGGAAATTAACACATGCCTCAATCTTGATATAATATAAAAATTTGAATGATTGGTTTCATGTAAATGTACTCCACAACATGCCATATTGTGATATGTTTATGCACATATTTTCTCAAGCTCCACATAGAAGAAGGTTTGAAAACTAAGGAAAAATATTTATGATGTTACTTGTTTACAAATTTGAGAAAGCCTCAAGGGTTACAATCAAAATCAAAAAAAAAAATTCCTGGTGGAATGTGAGACATTCTTGGATTTGTATAGCTGTTCAATGCTTGTTTAGGATCTAGGTAAGCGTGAATGAATAAAATCTTTCTGTCATTGTTCTATATTGGATTCTTATTCTCTCTAAGTTATCAAAGGCAAGTTAAAACCTGTTTAGACTAAGGGACAACATATTCCATTGCCAAACTTTAACCTTACAGGGAAGTGCACTACACTTGTTTGATACTTCCACACATTTTGAGCGCATGCCAATAGAAATGTCAATGTTGTTGAATACACGGGCGTTAGTTAGTTTTAGAAAAGTTCTCTTTGTCAAATATGTTGTTTTCATGAAGTAATATTTCCAACCAAGAGGATAAAGACTTGGCATGTCTAGGACATAGTGGTGTTATTTCTTGCTTGTATTTGTGATTTTTTAGTATTCCACCACTAATAACTTCATTACGTAGTTGTCTGTTTAGTAGTATATTACAACAATGAATTTTTAAAGGAAAACGATTCTAGTTTGTTTGAATATCATAAACTGTAAGGAAATCTAGCTTTGAATTAGAAAAATGGAATATATTTTGAAAAATATGTTTTTTGATCAAATATAGGCCAGTTCCCTAATCATTAAAAAAAAAAATCACGAAAATAAACAATGGTTTTGGACACGATGAATTGCATAACTCTCCAGCTCAAAAACAAGTTAGCATATTCAGTTTTGTCTGCATTAGAGAAAAATGAATGAGTAACATCAAGTTTTCTTTGAATATTTATAGAATCATTTTAGAGATTCTAAATGGAAATTGTGTGTGCTAATCTTGCTCAATTAATTACAGGGAAAGCAAGGGGAATACATAATTTGTTGGCTTATGGGAATTGGATTCCTTTTCCCTTGGAATAGTACATTGATAATTGAAGATTACTATATTGAAGCTATATTCCCGGTTAGTATCACAATTTACAAAGTCTTGTCTTATTCTTTTTTAGTTTCTTGTTGGTAATCTCGTGTCAGCAATACTTTGCTGCACCCATTAGATTTCTACTAATCAGTTTTATTGTTGAAGTGTCACTACTTAGAGATAACTAGAGGAAATGATACAACTACAAAAGTGGAGCATGAGACATTCTTATTAGAAATTTCTAGCTTTGTTGTGTTTATTTGTGACGTTTTAATTTATTTGTTTATAGAGGTCATATGGCCACATTGTAGCCACTATTTCCCAAATAAAGAAAACTTGTTCGATTTTCTTGATTCTATGGGGAAAAATGACATTAAAAATATTGCTAATGTTGAGGTATATATCGTATAAATCCTTTATTTTATTTTTTTCCCAAAGAAAAAAGCGTAATTTTATTACTGCAGTTGAGTACAAAATTACAATGAGAATCACATGTACTATGTGTTCTATGAAGACAAACCCAAGAGTTTGTATACAAAAAGCATTTACAGAGAAGAAAAAACATTCCTGTTCTGAATCAAAATCTGTCTTTAACCCTATTCGAATGGAGAATCTGTTGTTCAAATTTTAAAATGTATGAGTTGCTGCTATCTCCTTTTAAAACAGTCCAGCAAGAAAACATGCTGAAGTAGCACTACCTAGAAGAGAAAAATTTTAAGAACACCGAGCCAATCAAAGCCCACAGTCAAAGGACTAGTAGGTTGCTCCAATAGTTAAATATGCCTCACAAAATAATTCTGTAATAGACATATGACTGGGTATGTCATATTAAAGTGGGACATATGACTGTGTATGTCATATTAAAATAGCACCGCCCAGGTAATAGACATATGACTGTGTATGTCATATTAAAATGGGACCAGCCCGCTGTAGTAATCCTTCATGCATGAAGACCAGGCAGAATAACTGTGTTGTGCAGCCACCATCCCAGAAATAAAGTTTTGATAACGTTATCCAAGCGAAAAAAAACCCACAGCAAAGCACAGCAAAACACTACCACAACAAATAAGGTGTTCCGGCCCACAGCAAAGCACAACCACGAGACTGCATCCCCAGATAAAATAGTTGTCTAAGGTGTACCAGCCCATAGCAAAACTCTACCACGAGACTGCATCCCCAGACAAATACAAGATAATAGTTGTCATAGTAGATAAGGTGTTCCAGCCCACAGCAAAACACAACCACGAGACTACATCCCCAGATAAAATAACAGTGATCACACCCAACTTCATCTAAACTATTGTGAAAAAGAACTCACACCATGTGTGTTCGTTCAGTTGGCCATTGTTTGTCATTCCAACAAAGGAACCCTGAAGCCTCTCAATCAAATAAGGAAGGATGAAAGTATTCAGTGATATTCCCATCCTCATGTTCTCTAATAGTCCAGATTCCATCTTCCTGCTGAATCCCCCTCTTTGAAGCTCGATCAGCCCCTTCATTTTTTTCTCGATATATATGTTGACAGGAGAACGATTCAAAAGAGAGGAGGATCTCCCTAATAGAGCGCATCAAATTTTGTAAATGGAAAACTCTACAATTCTGAATACCTTTTATCCAATTAATCACATTCAATGAGTCCCTAAAGAGATTTATCTTTCTGCAACCTTTCTCCACAGCGAACAACAAGAGTATCTTGAGGCTCAGCAATTCAGCATAATTATTTGTTCCTTCCCCAAGCCCAGCTGAGATCTCAAACCAATGTGAATCAGAAAGAAATAGCAGAGCCCCTCCACCACAAATATTTTGCTGCATAGCCCCATCGAAAAAACCCCAAGGAATCCTCCTATCAATGTCCATCAGTAGAACCTCCCTCTTATTGGCTGCATGTAAATGAATAGGAAGGGCAGAGTGCAGACCTACAGTCATGGCACCAATGATCTCTGGTGTACTGACCGACCCATCAAAAAGAAGTCGATTACAAGCCAACCAACAACCCCAGATTACAAGGATAGGCAAAGATTTTCGTTTCTGCTCGGCATAAGCCACCCACCACAAATCCCATGCATGTGCCACTGTTAAGCCCTCCCATCTACAATGAATACCCAATAACTTGGAAACTTCCAGCCAAACACCTTTAATGAAGGGACATCTGAGGAAAAGGTGTTTAACTGATTCCTCGTCAGATTGTCACAGACAACACCAGCCAGGGCCCTGAAAACATCTGTGTTGCAGCACCTCCCAGGTAGGAACTTTATTTTCAAGGACACACCACATAAAAAGGCGAGTCTTAGGAGGGCAATTTAGTTTCTAGAGTTTCTTCCACCACCACCACTCTTCACCCAAGTCAGCTCCAGCACCTAGTTTTGTGTATCTCGCCCGAGGAGAATAGATCCCCAATGAATCAAAATCCCAAGCTATCATATCATCCCTATCCTGAGGGAATATATGGGCCTGTTTTAAAGCTAGGATATAAACGGCCAAAGCCCTCTCATCAATAGCATCCAGCCCCAAGGAAGAGGCCAATATCCATGGCTAATTGCCCAACCTTCTCTGAGCAGGATCAACAAGATGGGAAAGAAAGGTAATCCCCCTCTGCCTTAAAGCCTCAACCGTGCGCCTGGGCAAGATGTGTTGATGTTCACTTCCCATCCAAGGATCCTCACCAACCCGGAGCTTCCTGCCACTACCCACATCCCAAGCCAGACTTGATTCCAGAATGTGAAAGGATTTAACAAGGGCCTTCCAAATTATCAGCCCACCCACAAAAGATTTCCTTGGATTCCTTATCCAGTCAACAATAGAATATGGAGAAATATATTTCTGAGTGATCACCCGTGTCCAAAGACTGTCCACAGTGATGAGCCTCCACCCACCTTTTGTAGCAAGAGCCTGAGCAAAAAGGAAGATATTTTTTAGTCCCCATCCTCCCATCCCTTTAGGGACAACAATTTTTTCCCATCGCACCCAAGGGGTCACCAACGAATCATGTTTCCCACTCCAAAGGAATCTAAAGTAGATCCTCCTCGCTGCCTCCAAGATACCCTTGGGAATCCAAGAGAGGGACAACCAATATACAGGAACAGCCTCCATAACAGACTTAACTAAAATCAGCCTCCCAGCTCTGGACAGCCATTTATGACACCAAACTCTCAAGCGCTTTTCCAGCTTTTCCAACAACCAGCTCCAATCATGTTTCCTATAGTCATTGGGTTTTAAATGGAACCCCAAATAATTCAGCCCAGCATCCAAACCAGCAGAATTATAGGGAAAGATCCTCACAAATTCATGCCTCTCCTTATCCCTCAGAAAATGAGTAGTTAAGGAAGACTTCCCAGCATTCACTTCCATACCAGTAGCCTTGCTAAATAGGTCCAAAATCTCTCCAATAGTGGTTGCATCACGCACCGAGCCAGAGTAGAAAATTAAAACATCATAAACAAAAAGTAGATGAGTGATGAAAAAATTAGGAGCAACCTGTATACCCTTTAAGGAGCCCTGCCTCTTGGCCTCCTGAAGAGCTCTACTTAAACCCTCAGTAACCAATAAAAACAGAAGGTGAGAAAGGGGGCACCCCTGGCGCAGACCCCTTTCAGCATGAAAAAAGGGAGATGCAGCCCCATTAAGAAGAACAAAGAAAGAGGCAGTTGTAATACAACTCATAATCCATCTTATGAAACCAATGTCAAAACCAAGGTGAGTCAGAAGCATACGAATATATAACCATCTTACCCGGTCATATGCTTTGGAGAGGTCTATTTTCAGCACAGTCCCTTTCAGATTCTTGGTCTTCATGCTATGGAGAGCCTCTTGAGCTGTCCCGATTGCTTCATGTATTTGTCGACCATCCAGAAAGCCAAATTGTTCACCGGAGATATGTGAAGACAGTATGCATTTGAGCCTTCTCGCAACCACCTTGGCTACCACTTTGTAAATATAGTTACACAAAGAGATAGGTCGAAAATCAGCCAGAGTAAGTGGGTTATCCACTTTCAGGATTAAAGCAATGAAAGTGGAATTGAAACAAGCTGGAATCCTCCCTGAAATTATGGTATCCTCCACAACTTTCAGCAAATCAGCCCCTAACACATCATAAAGTGCCAAGAAAAATTCAACCGACCATCCATCTGGCCCAGGACTTTTGTCTTTTGGGAAACTATGAAGAACCTCCTTTAACTCCTTCTAAGAAACCTCAGCCATTAATGATCTGTTATCTGCCTCCTGCACAAATCTTGGAAAGAAATGAGCAACTCTTATCACTTCCGTAATAGATGCCTGAGCTGGAGCCTTATATAGAGCCTTGAAATGATCAATCCCCAGCTTTTCTTTAGCCTCAAAGGTAGTATTTTCCACGCCCTGTCCATCTCTTAAGCTCCAAATAGTATTGGCCGCCTTCCTTCCACGAGCATATGCATGAAAAAACTTTGTATTATCATCCCCACTTGCCAACCATGTGGCCCTACTTTTCAACCTCCATGATTCCTCCTTATCCATAAGTAGGGAGTGTCTTCTTTTTTCAAGTGAAACTAGAGTGTCTTTATCTACCTGAGATTGAAAACCTCCACCAATCCCCTCATAGATCTTGTGAAGATCCTCTTCTACCTGCTTCAAGTCCAGATCCTCCCTCTGTCTCTTTGCAACCGACCAAATGTTAACAGCATCCTTGATGCGTTTAAAGTTTTCTGCAAATTGAAAAGCTACAGAAAGAGGACTATCTGCCCTAAAGGGGATCCACCTAGCAAGAACAAGTGCTTTAAAAGATTCATCCCTAAGCCAGATTTTGTTGTATTTTAAAGGGCTAGGAGGTTGCCTAGGCCCGATCTTAAACTCAAGAAAAATGGGAAAATGATCAGATGCACCCCCACATCCAATCCACTGCCTAATCTGAAAAGGCTTGTCCACAAACTGTTCAGCCACCAGAAAAAAGTCAAGTCTCTTTGCAATTCTACCTTCAGAACACCTATTGTTCCTCCAAGTGGGTTTCATCATTATGGGCTCGATATCAAGCAAATGATTCTCCTCCAATTTTTGAGTGAAGTACTCAGTCAAAAAATCAATTTGTGCATGAGGACCCCATACCTTAGACTGTCCTAATGTAAAATTCAGATCCCCACCCAAAATCACCGAGTCCCCCTTGAGTAAAGAGTTTTCCAGGAGTGTGTCCCAGAAAGGAACCCTATCTTGATAAGGTCTGTAAATATTAAATATGTTAAAAGCTTCACCAAGCTCCAACGACAGAAAATTTAATCCTAGGACCGACTCCATACCCCAGAAGTTCAGTGGTTTGATTTCTCTTTCATTCCAGCCAACAGCCAATCCCCCCGACCTCCCTCTAGCATCCAACGTCTTAAAGATCCATCCCGGCAGCCAACCCTCCAATCTAGCTTTGACCACATTCCCATCACCTAAGGTCTCTTGAAGAAGAATAATATCCAGACAGTCCAGAGTTATAATCCTCCGGAAAGCAGGTTTCTTAAGGGGGCCTGCCAATCCCCTGCAATTATAGGACAGAATCTTCATCACACACCAGGCCTCAGGGAATGACGTGCTCTAAGTGCCCTATCTATTGACATCTGCCTCCCATCATGTACTTCCATCATAGCTCTATCCCGAGCTTTTTCCAACAAGGAGATCCTTCCCCTGCCCCGTATTGCTGGGGATTTCCCCCTCCCAAACCCACCAGCACCTTTTTTTGCACTGGATCTCAAATTATAGCCAGAGACCAGAGGGGCAGCAAAATCCAATGTAGCCAACAACCCTTCACCTAGGTCAAAAACAATAACCTTCTCTTGTAGCGCTAGATGAGTAGAATGAGTAGAAACTGTACTAGATAGTTTATCACATTCAACCTTCTGGACCGAAACTAAAGACGAAATCAAATTAAGAGAAAAGTTTGTTATGGGTGAGAATGGGAAGGATCCCAAAAGAGATGTCTTACACAGAGTTAAAACAGCCATCATCAAACCATCATTACAAAGTCTACTTTAGTTTATATTCCAGTGTTCATCAACTTTCATGTCTTATACTTTGCATTGTAACTTTTTTTGTTTTCTTTTTGCAGAAAATGCACTTAGTATTGATGGTAAGAAGCAATGATTGAAGAAAGAGGGGAATAATAAAACTACAGTGACAAAGAGAGAGAAGTGTATTGGTCTAGTGTTACTTGTAGAGCCAATATCTCGCATAAGATACACACATAAAGATTGATGGTCAAGTTTTTAGAGTTGGTGAATTCACTTGAAATTCCTTGGCAAGATAATGATAATGCTTTGAAATGATCAACAATATTTTATCTATAAATTGTACTCCAACCAATATTAAGTTGGAAACTCATATTGTAATACTTGACATTTTATATAATATAATTTATGTGGTTGGAATTATTTATAGTTGCACTTGATATTACTTGGTATTGTAATTAACATATGTAACTTTGAGTTTTCATATTAGATGAACATATGATTTGTATGACATTTTTTTAAAATTTAGTTGCAAATTTATACTAGTTAATTTATGTTGATTAATAATGAACACATAAAATCAATCTAAAACTATTAAAATAGTAGTTTATAGTGATTAATGAAGAATACAAATAAAATGAATATACAATTAAATTATTCATTTATAATGATTATTAGTGAAAGTAAATTAAATAAATATAAACTACTAAATTAGTCGTTTATATAATGAATAAATGACTACTACAAATGATAAATTTGTGACCACAAATGACAACTAAATTTTGCATATATACGACTATTAGTAGTTAATTTACAGTATCTTATAACACGACTAAAATTTAGTCATATTTTTTCAGTCATTAATTTATTTCAAACGATGACCAAAATTTGCATATATATATATGACTATTAGTAGCTAATTTACATTATCTTATAACACTACCAAAATTTTGGTCATATTTCTTTGGTCATTAATTGGTTTTGTCGGGTGATCGTATAGTAATATATTTTGTTGTATATTTGGTTATTAATTGTGATAATTAATGACTAAATCAATGATTAAATCAATGGCCAAATTAATGACCAAACCAAGGACTAAATTAATGATAAAATCAATGACTAAATCAGTAACTAAATTAACGACCAAACATACAACTAGACAAAAAAATTGAGATAACCAATTAATGGCTAAACTAAAAACGACCAAAAGTTGGTCGCGTTATAAGATACTATAAATTAGCTACTATTGGTCACCGACCGAAAAATAGTCGTTTATATGCAAATTTTAGTCGTTTTTTTAGTAACTAATTAGCCATTTTGTACTAGTGGAAGCCAAAATCCTTAGGAACATCATCGCAAAATTTCAAAGCTTGGTTCGCAATATTGTCAGAGATATGATCTGTGGAAGTTAGGTCATTTTGCAGGCTCCTGAATTTAACCTAAACAAGTCATCATGGAATTGTCGCTATAACATGTTTTCTATGGAGGTTGAGAAGTTGAAATTTTTAGAGTGTGAAGCTGAAATCCTGAGGAACATCCTTGCATAAGTTCAGATCTTGGTTCGCAATATTTGAAGAGATATGGTCTGTGGAAGTTAGGGCTTTTTCAGGCTTCTAAATTTCATCTCAAAGAGGTGATTGTGGGAAACTCTTCATAGCTCTCTCTCTAAGCATCGGATTGGAATGCTGTAAAAAGTGGCCACAAGTACACAGACTGTAGCTTTTTTTCTATCAATTTTAGAGCCAAAGGAGGAAACAGTGACATGTGGCAAGTCTTAGAAGTTTTCTCTACTGAACTAGTCTATAATTAGGTCATTGTGGGAGATTTGGCATAAACTTGCCTTGAAAAATCCAAATCGGGTCAGAACTGTGGCATTCGAAAGAAGATTTAGAGGAATAATTTAGGGCTGAATTTCATATATTGAAGATTCAGAATCACAAAGATAATTTAGTTTTAATATCGAGCTCCTAAAAAGAAAGAAAAAGGTGTGTATTTGTTTCAAATTACATAAGTCTCGTTTTAAAAAAATTAGTTTGAATTTATTGAAGAATAGATATTAGTTTGGGTTCTAAAATTCCCCGTAAAAATAATTCAACACCCATTAAGCCTTCAGAAGGCTCCACTATGACTCGTGAAGATGAAGAAATGAAACATGAGATATCAAAATTACAAGAACAATTACACCAAATTTCGCTATCGCAAAGAGAAACACAAAATGAAATGGAAGTTTTGAAGAAAGGTGTGGAAACTAAAATGGATGGTTTGAAGAAAGGCGTGGAATCTAAGATGAATGGTTTGGAAGCTAATATGGATGACATAGAATTCAGCATGGAAGCTAATATGGATGACATGGAAGCTAAGATCGATGACAAAATGAAAATAAAAAGGGAAAACATGAAGAATGATCTAAAATTAGACATCGAAGTTTGGCAAAGTTGATACAAGAAATGTTTCCTAATGGCAAAAGTATAGTAGAGGAAACTCATGATGAGAAAAAAATAAATGTTAGTCATGATTTCAGAAACTCTAAGGTTGGATGGAAGAACCACCATATTCCAAAGCTGGATATGAGTAAGTTTGATGGCAAGGATCTTGTAACATGGATACTACAGATGGAGAAATATTTTGATCTCAATAATGTGCAAAACACACAAAAGGTCTGCATTTCAACTTTACATCTAGAAAAAAATACATTTGTATGGTATCGATGGCTTTTCTCCTGTAAAAAATTGTCACTTGGTGAATTTTTACGAAGGATGATAGCACATTATGAGGATACAAAGAGCAACACCTTCTTTAGCCAATTCATAAATCTCAAACAAAAGGGTTTACTGGCGGAGCACATTGAGGACTTCCAAAAATTGAATATAAGGGTAACTGATATTCCAAAGGAACACAAGATTGATGTCTTCATAGGGACTTTAAAGGATAACATCCAACATGAAGTTCGCATTTGGGAACCAGATTTATTAGAGAAGGAATTAAGGGTGGCAAGAAAAATTGAATGTAAAATTATGGCGACAAGGAAGCCTACCACTCACATCTATAAAGATGGAAGTGTTGCTACTCCTATACTTACACAACCTACAAAGTTGACACCACAACAATTGGAAGAAAAAAGAGAAAAAGGGATTTGCTACAGTTGTGATAGAAAATACACTAAAGGTCATAAGTGTGCTCAGAAGAAATTATTTTACATAGATTGTGAAGAGGAGGAAGAAAATGAACAAGAAACTTCAAAAGAAGAGGATATACACCAGGAAGCAACCCTAGAAGAAGAAGAAATGAGTTTGACCATATCATGTAATGCATTGGCAGGAATTACCACTCCTCAAACTCTCACGATAGAAGGACATATCAAGAAGAAAAACATAATAATGTTGATTAATTTGGGTAGTACCCATAATTTTATTCATTTTAAGGTGGACAAGGAATTGAATTTTTTCCTATACCCAGCACCAGAATGTCAAGTGATGGTTGCAAATGGAGGAACTATAAATTTCTTTAGAAAATGCCATAATATCAATATATCCATGGGGGAATATGTATTGAATAGCCCAATGCTTTCCATACCAATGGGAGGTGCTGATGTTGTACTAGGTGTGCAATGGTTAATATCATTGGGGATGGTAGCTTTTCATTTTCAAGAAATTTTCTTGAATTTTTTTGCGAAAGGAAAGGAAATCGAATTACTGGGCTCATAGGGAAGCCGGGAAAGATAATAAGCTCTAATGTCATGAAAATTATTCTGAAGAAAGAACAACGAGGCATAATTGCACAATTACGCTCACTAGAAGTTCCAACATCAAAATCATATATTTCTCCAGATCTCCAAAGATTCTTGGACAATCATTCCAAGGTGTTTGATACTCCCAAAGGACTCCCACCTATTTGTGATCATGATCATGCTATTCATTTTATTCTAGGAAGGGTTCCTCCAAATATCCAGCCTTACAAATATCCTTATGTCCAAAAGAGTGAAATTGAACGTATGATTGCAGAAATGTTAGAGGTTCATATAATTCAACCTAGTCAAAGTTCCTTCTCTGCTCCAGTAGTATTGGTGCACAAGAAGGATGGATCATGGTGGATGTGTCCAGATTATAGGGAGCTCAATAAGCTCACCATTAAAGATAAATTTCCCATTCTTGTGATCGATGAATTATTGGATGAATTACATGGAGCAATTTATTTTACCAAGTTGGATCTTTGTTCAGGATATCATCAAATTAGAATGAAGACTGAAGATATTCCAAAAACAACATTTCAAACTCAGGAGGGTCATTATGAATTTTTGGTCATGCCTTTTGGCCTTACCAATGCACCTTCTATATTTCAAGGATTGATGAATTCCATTTTCAAACCCTTCCTTAGAAAATTTGTGCTAGTATTTTTGATGATATACTAATCTACATCATGTCTTGGAAGGATCATGTTCAACATGTTGACAGGGTGCTCAAACTATTGGAAGAGAAACAATTATATGCAAAAACCTCCAAATGTTTCTTTGGAGTACAAGAGGTCGAATATCTGGGTCATATTGTATCTCACGAGGGCGTTAAGGTAGACCCTAACAAAATTAAAGCCATTAAGGAATGGAAAGTCCCCACAACCATAAAGCAGTTGCGAGGATTTCTTGGGTTAACAGGGTATTATCACAAGTTTTTTAAGAATTATGGGAGAATAACAGCACCTCTAACAACATTATTGAAAAAAGATGCATTTTCATGGACTCCAACAACATTATTGAATAAAGATTCCATTTCTATTATCCAACTGGATTGGATAACCAAAGCAATGGATGAATGGAAGAAGGACGAAGAAGCTTGGACACTTATTCAAAAGTTGCGGTAAGATCCTAGTACATCTGATACATTTAATTGGAAAAATTGTTCCTTATGGTACAAATATCGCTTATATATTTGCAAGAATTCCTAACTAAAACAAAATATTCTTTTGGAATTTGACACTTCTCCTTTAGGAGGGCACTTGGGATTTTTAAAAAATTACCACAGGGTGAAGAAATAATTTTTTTTGGGATGGCCTTAAATTTGATATTCAAAATTTTGTGACGGAATGTTTGGTTTGCCAACAAAATAAAGTTGAGACAATTAAGACCCCGGGTCTTCTACAACTTTTATCCATTCCAAGTCAACGTTAGGAAGAGATTTCAATGGATTTTATCACAGGTTTACCCAAGTCTAAAGGAAGGAGTGTCATCATGGTGGTAGTTGATAGAATTACCAAGTATGCACACTTTTGTGCATTATCTCATCCATTTAAAGCAAGTATAGTTGCTACTACATTTATGGAAACAATTCAAAAGCTACATGGAAACTCGAAGATTATTGTAAGTGACAGAGATCCCATTTTTACAGGAATTTTTTGGATGGAATTATTTTCTTATTTGGGTACTCAACTAGCTCATAGATCATCTTATCATCCTCAATCTGATGGTCAAACAGAGATAGTAAATAAAATTTTGGAAGGATATATTCATTGTTTTGTATCTGATAAATAAGAAAAATGGGTCAAGTGGTTATGTCTCGCTGAATGGTGGTATAACACTTCCTTCCATACTGCAACAAAAATGACCCCATTTATGGCACTTTATGGATATCATCCACCGTCCATCACATATTCTTTAAGGGAAAATTATAGGGTTCAAGTAGTGGAGGATCACATCGAGCATCAACAAGAAGTTCTCCAACTCTTAAAGGATAACCTAAATTTGGCGCAAAATCGTATGAAACAATAGGAAGATCAACATTGCAGTGAGAGAAGTTTTGATCTGAGAGATTGGGTATTTTTACAGCTACAACCATACAAAAAAATGTCCCTCAAGCAAGATAAGAAGGATAATAAATTATTTCCAAAGTATTATGGTCCTTACAACGTGTTGCAAAAGATTGGTACTATGGCATACAAGTTGCATCTTCCTACTGAGCTTCCTACTTCGTGAGTGCATCTAGTTTTCCATGTTTCATGATTAAATAAGGTTATAGGTGAAAATATTCCAGTTCAAACAATATTTCCAGAACTTGATGAGGAAGGAAAAATCATATTGGAACCTGAAGCGGTCACAGAAACAAGAACTCGACATCTACAGAATCAATAAATTTCGGAGTATCTCATCAAGTGGAAGAACTTACCCACAGAAGATTCTACGTGGGAGGATGAGAATTTTATACAAAAGCACCCAGAGCTACTCAAGCGTTGAGGACAACACTTTTTTGACGGAGAGGGGCATGTTAGGTCCCTATATTACTAGTATAGTCACTTATTGTTGTTAGTGTAACCCCCTTATTGTTATTAGTGTACCCTTGTAACCCCCATATTATTATTATTGTGCCCTTAAATTATTATTGTTAGGTCAGCTAGGATTACATTGTGGCCCCACTAGGATTACATTATGGCCCCATGGACTCCTATATAGAGAAAGGAGGTTTTGTAAATTGTATCATCCAAGAATTGTTCATTCATGTAATGTATTGGAGGTTGCCCCCTCGAAGTGGCTTGTTTCTAAGGTGTTGATATCTCTTTTCTTCTATTTTTGGAGCTGGTTCCACAACAATGTTAGGTCCCTATATTAATAGTGTAGTCTCTTATTATGTTATTATATTCCCCCTTATTGTTATTAGTGTACCCCTGTAACCCCCATATTGTTATTATTGTGCCCTTACATTATTATTGTTAGGTCGGCTAGGATTACATTGTGGCCCCACTAGGATTATATTGTGGCCCCATGGACTCCTATATATAGAAGGATGTTTTTTTCATTTGTATCATCCAAGAATTGTTCATTTATGTAATGTATTGGAGGTTGCCCCCTCGAAGTGGCTCATTTCTAAGGCGTTTATATCTCTTTTCTTCTCTTTTTGGAGCTGGTTACACAACATTTGGTATCAGAGCTTTGGATTCTAGGGTTTCGCTGTTCCAAACAGGTCATCGTGGCATTTTCGCTATAACTTTTTTTCTACGAAGTTTCAGAAGCTGAAATTTTTAGGGTGCGAAGCCGAAATCCTGAGGAACATCGTCAAAGAATTTTAGAGCTTGGTTCGCAAAATTTTTGGAGATATGATTTGTTGAATTTAGGTCTTTTAGCAGTTCTTGAATTTAACCTAAACATGTCATCATGGAATTTTCATAATAATTGCTGCAGGTCAGGATGGCGACCAAGGCTGAATTTAGAGCACGAAGCTGAAATTTGGAGGAACATCATTGCAATATTTCAGATCTTGGTTTGCAATATTTTCGGAGATATGGTTTGTGGAAGTTAGAGCTTTTTTAGGCTCCCGAATTTCATCTCAAAGAGATGATCGTGGTAAAATCTTCATAACTCTCTCTCTGAGCATCAGATTGAAATTATGTAAAAAGTGGCCACAAGTAAACAGAATGTAGTTTTTTTTCTATCAATTTTAGAGCTGAAGAGGAAACTGTGACACGTGTCAAGTCATACAATTTCACTCTATTGAACCAGTCCATAATTGGGTAGTTATGGGAGATTGGACATAACTTTGTCTTGAAGAATCCAATTCAAGTCAAACCTGTGGCATTGAAAAGAGGTTTCAGAGGGCTACCTCAGAAAAAAATTTCAAATATTGAAGATCCTAAATCATAGATATAGTTCAGTTTCAATATCGAGCTCCTCAAAAGCAAGGAAAAGGTGTGTATTTGTTTTTTTGAATTGCATAAGTCTTGTGTGAAAAATCAATTTGAAGTGATTCCAAGGGCATATTGAAGCATAGATATTATTTTTGGGTTATAAAATTCCACCTAAAAGTAATTCCATACCCATTAAGCCCTCAGAAAGCTATACTATGATACGTGAAGCGGAAGAATTGCAGTATGAGATATCAAAATTACGGTACCAAGTGTAACAAATTTCGATCTTATGAAGAGCAACCGAAGATGACATAAATGGCTTAAAATCAGAAATGGAAGCTAAGTTGGATGGACTGAAGGATCAAATAATAGCTAATATGGATGATAAACTAGTGGAAGATCAAATCGATCATGAACAACAAGTTATCCAACTCTCAAAGGATAACCTAACTTTGGTGCAGAATCAAAAGAAACAACAGGAAAATCAACATCACATCAAAATAAGTTCTAAAGTAGTCACAGAAACAATAAATCAACAAGTAAAATCAATTTGAGAGTATCTCAACAAGTGGAAGAACTCTCCTGTAGAAGATTCCACATGGGAGGATGAGAATTTTATACAAAAGCATCAAGAAATAATCAAGCTTTGAGGACAACACTTGTTTGAAGGAGAGGGGCATGTTAGGTCGCTATATTACTAGTGAAGCCCTTGTTTTGTGTTAGTATATCCTTATCCTTATTGTTCATCCTCTATGTCCCCATATCTATATATCTATTATTATGCCCTTACATTATTATTGTTAGGTTGGCTAGGATTACATTGTGGCCCCACAGACTCCTATATATAGAGAGGAGGTTTTGTCATTTGTATCATCCAAGAATTTTTCATTTATGTAATGTATTGGAGGTTTCACCCTCGAAGTGGATTATTTATAAGGCATTGATCTCTCTTTTCTTCTATTTTTGGAGCTGGTTTCATAACACTCTCACAATATTATGCCAAAAGTGGTAATGGAGATATTAGGCCTAGAGATTACTAAACCTTACAAGGACCTGTATTCCTTTTATTCAAGCAAAGTTAAATGTTTAGTTCTGATCAAGGATTTATGTGTCAATCTGCCACAGATTCCTGTTAAGGGTCTAGTTATGGATATCATTTTTCTCAAATATAGCTTGGATATAAGGCCAAATATCATTAATAGAGTTAATGATATTGGCCCATAGTTGTTGCTTTGCTTGGGCTAAAGGCTCTATGAATGCCAATTCCTTTTCTAGCTTTTGGATCCTGTCATTCAATCTGTTACATTTTTGTGTTTCAACCTTATCCATTACTTGAGATAATTTCTTTTCATATTCTATATTTTTCACTTGTTCTTTGAGCCTATTGATCTTAGTTTTTTGAATTTACATATGCTGCGTTCCCTTAATAAATTTACTTGCCTCATTAGTGGGCTAGGCTGATGTTGTTGTTGGTGTAGTAGCTAGTGTAGTTGCTGGAACTTATGTTGTCACTAGAACTTTTGTAGTAGTTGGGAATATTGTGGGTAATGGACCTAATGTTGAAGCTATAAGAATGGTAGTAACGGGAACTGCTTCCACGCTGGCTTGCTTTTCCTACACTAATTTTTCCAAATGTTATGAAACTAGCTCCAAAAATAGAAGAAAAGAGATATCAATGCCTTAGAAATAAGCCACATCGAGGGGGAAACATCCAATACATTACATGAATGAAAAATTCTTGGATGATACAAATGACAAAACCTCCTCTCTATATATAGGAGTTCATGGGGCCACAATGTAGTCCTAGTGGGGCCACAATGTAATCCTAGCGGACCTAACAATAATAATGTAAGGGCACAATAATAACAATATGGGGGTTACAAGGGTACAACAATAACAATAAGGGGGTTAAAATAATAATAATAAGGGACTATACTAGTAATATAAGGACGTAACATGCTCCTCTCCTTCAAAAAATTGTTGTCCTCAATGCTTGAGTAGCTCTGGATGCTTCTGTATAAAATTCTCATCCTCCCATGTAGAATCTTCAGTGGGTAAGTTCTTCCATTTGATGAGATACTCTGAAATTGATCGATTTCATAGCGATCGATTTCTTGATTCCGTGACTGCTTCAAGTTCCAATATGGTTTTTCCTTCCTCATCAAGTTCTGGCAATATTGTTTGAATTGGAAGTTTGTCCCCTATAACATTTTTTAAGCTTGAAACATGGAAAACTGGATGCACTCACGAAGAAGTAGGAAGTTGTAATTTGTATGCCATAGTACCAATCTTTTCCAACACCTTGTAAGGACCATAGTACTTTGGCGATAATTTATTATCCTTCTTAGCTTGCTTGAGGGAAATTTGTTTGTATGGGTGTAGCCGTAAAAATACCCAGTCTCCCACATCAAAACTTCTCTCACTATGATGTTGATCTGCCTGTTGTTTCATTCGATTTTGTGCCAAATTTAGGTTATCCTTTAAGAGTTGGAGAACTTATTGTTGATGTTCGATGTGATCCTCCACTACTTGAACCCTAGAATTTTCCCTTAAATAAGATGTGATTTACAGTGGATGATATCCATAAAGTGCCATAAATGGGGTAATTTTTGCTGCCATATGGAAGGAAGTTTTATACCACCATTTAGCGAGAGGTAACCGCTTAACCCATTTTTCTTGCTTATTAGATACAAAACAACGAAGGTATCCTTCGAAACATTTATTCACTAGCTATGTTTGACCATCAGATTGAGGATGATAAGATGAGCTATGAGCTAGTTGAGTCCCCAAACAAGAAAATAATTCCGTCCAAAAATTTCCTATAAAAATGGGATCTCTGTCACTTAAAATAATCTTCAAGTTTCCATGTAGCTTTTGAATTGTTTCCATAAATGCAGTAGCAATTGTACTCGCTTTAAATGGTTGATATAATTCACAAAAGTGTGCATACTTGGTAAGTCTATCAACTACCACCATGATGACACTCCTTCCTTCAGACTTAGGTAAACCTGTGATAAAATCCATTGAAATCTCCTCCCAATGTTGACTTGGAATGGAGGAGTCTTAATTGTCTCAACTTTATTTTTCTGGAAAACCAAACATTCCACCAAAAAATTTTGAATATTATATTTAAGGCCATCCAAAAAAAATACTTTCTTCACCCTGTGGTAAGTTTTTAAAAGCCCGAGTGTCCTCCTAAAGGAGAAGTGTGCAATTCCAGAAGAATATTTTGTTTTAGTTGGGAATTCTTGCAAATATATAAGTGATCTTTGTACCATAGGGAATCATTTTTCCAACTAAATGTATCATATGTACTAGGATCTTGCTACAACTTTTGAATGAGTGTCCAAACTTCTTCATCCTTCTTCCATTCATCCCTTGCTTCGGTTATCCAATCTGGTTGGATAATAGAAATGGCACAAAGCAATGCTTCCACCCCTTCATCCTTTCTTGAGAGTGCATCTGCAATAACATTTAAATTTTCCTCAGAGATGATTTCAAAGTCATAACCCAACATCTTTTTGACCCATTTTTCTTCTTTCCGAAGATAACATTTTGTTCCAAAAATTGTTTAAGACTATCATGATTAGTTTTTACCTTGAAGTGTCTTCCCATTAGGTAAGGTCTCCATTTCTTTAGTGCATGTAGTATTGCCAAAATTTCCTTCTCATAAATAGCCTTTTGTAAATAATTTCCTTTGATTGAAAAACTTTCAAAAGCAATGGGTCTTCTTTCTTGCATTAAAGCAACACCAATTCAATTTCCTGAGGCATCACATTCCACAATAAAGGTTTTTGTGAAGTCTGGCATAGCTAAGATTAGTGCTAGGCACATTTCCTCTTTAAGATTTTAAAATGCCTTAGTTGCTTCAGGAGTCCATGAAAATGCATCTTTTAACATTTGTTGGGAAACCAGCTCCAAAAATATAAGAAAAGAGATATCAATGCCTTCGAAATAAGCCACTTCGAGGGGGTAACCTCCAATACATTACATTAATGAACAATTCTTGGACGATAGAAATGAAAAAACCTCCTTTCTATATATAGGAGTCCATGGCGCCACAAAGTAATCCTTGTGGGGCCACAATGTAATCCTAGCGGACCTAACAATAATAATGTAAGGGCACAATAATAACAATATGGGGGTTACAAGGGTACAACAATAAAAATAATGGGGGCTACAGTAACATACTAAGGGACTACACTATTAATATAGTGACATAACATGCCCCTCTCGTTCAAAAAAGTGTTGTCCTCAATGCTTGAGTAGCTCTGGGTGCTTCTTTATAAAATTCTCATCCTCGCATGTAGAATCTTTCGTGGGTAAGTTCTTCCGCTTGATGAGATACTCTGAAATTGATCGATTTCGTAGCTGTCGATTTCTTGTTTCTGTGACTACTTCAGGTTCCAATATGATTTTTCCTTCCTCATCAAGTTCTAGAAATATTGTTTGAACTGGAGGATTTTCTCCTGTAGCCTTCTTTAAGCATGAAACATGGAAAACTGGATGCACTCGTGAAGAAGAAGGAAGCTCCAGTTTGTATGCCATAGTACCTGTTGGAGAGGTAAATCCCCTCTGCGGACAAAGGCGATCCCTACTAGCCTAGATTTGATCTAGCAACAATCAAACACGTTACAGTGCAGGTTCCTAATCGTAAATAAACCGACTTGCGAGGAAGGCTTACCTAGAATCCAATGCTGTCATTTGTAGAAGAGGTGGTGCTCCCATTCCTTTGCCCTGGCAGATCACAATCCTCACAATCTCCATGATCAGACACCTGCACATGCAAGAAACAACACAAACGCAACCATAAAACCCATAATATAAAACTATATGTCAGTCGAAGAGGAAATAACTCATGAACATGATCAAGAACAAGAGTGGAACCATAACCAATAGTCGCTTAATATTAATGAGTCAAAAAGAAGAATATAAGAAAAGCTTCAATGCCGAATTCTCCTTTGGCGGGTCGTCAGCAGTGGAGTCGCCAAATTGTTGGAGAGGTAAATTCCCTCTGCGGACAGAGGCAATCCCTACTAGCCCAGATCGGGTCTAGCAACAATCAAACACACTACAGTGTAGGTTCCTAATCGTAAATAAACCGACTTGCGAGGAAGGCTTACCTAGAATCCAACGCTGTCATTTGTAGAAGAGGTGGTGCTCCCGTTCCTTTGCCCTGGCAGATCACAATCCTCACGATCTCCGCCATCGGACACCTGCACATGCAAGAAACAACACAAAAGAAAGCATAAAACCCAGAATATACAAATATATGTCAGTCGAAGAGGACATAACTCATGAACATGATCAAGAACAAGAGTGGAACCATAACCAATAGTCGTTTAATATTAATGAGTCAAAAAGAAGAATACAACCAAAGCTTCAACGCCGAATTCTCCTTTGGCGGGTCGTCAGCAGAACATGTCTCGATAAAGCCTGTCAAGGATGGGACAAGCCTCTCTCTCCAGATACTTGGAAATAGTCTCCTTGCTTGGATTTTGCCTTAAGGGAATCAAGAAGGTTCTTGCAGCATAAGGATGTAAAAGCTCTTGGGAACTTGGAGATTTTGGAACTCTTTTGCACTATCTATTCAGCCATTCAGCCCTTCATCCCCTTCATCAATGGATGAAGGATATATTTATAGAGGAGAGGAGGAGGTTGGGATCCCTACAATAGTGGAAGGGAGGCCTTATCCCTTGGGAGGTTCCCCATAAGGTGGAAGCAAGAGGCCAAAGGAGGAAGGCCGCGGTTATTCAGGCGAAACCACTCTTGATGACTCATCCACAAAGTTGTTGTAATCAAAACTTTGCCTCTTTTTTTAAAAAAATTTCCAAAAGTAGATTGGCGCAGGCGTTTAACTAGGAAAGAGCACCAATTGGCGCAGGCTCAGTGTTAATTTCCCCCCATTGGCGCGAGTACATAACGAGCTACCAGCGCCAAGGCAAAAACAGGCGTTTTTAGGGGTCTGCTCAGGAAATGATCAACAGAAGAAATGTTGTCCTCATGGAAAGGGATGCAATGATGGTATTTGCAAGGCATGAAACTACTTATTGGTCATAGAAACGACCCTCCAATGGGCGAGATGGGAATTGCAGGGACGGTGACAAATTACTGTGTAACAGATGCCCCCTAAAGCATGAGGCCCGAAAGAGAGAGAGGGGTGAAATGCTTTACGAGAACATGCCAACTGAAAACACTGCCATCAGAAAACTTGTGGAGCGAAGTACAACTGATGTCTCAGATACATTATATATATACGTGGTATGGGCGCAGCCATCCATAACAGAGTATACAATAATCGAGATCCAAGGCATGGGCGCAGCCAACAAGAGAGGATCGATAAATAGACTTAGGTATGGTCGCAGCCATCCAATCAGTGAGTCATGTAAATAATCATAATAATCCACAATATCGTAGCCTGGATTACAACAGACATAATCCAGGGTCTTGCGCTCCATCTTGACCTAAACAAAGTACAAGTTCAAGCATGCGAATATGTGAGTTGAAGTCGAACATGCAATAACATCATCTGATTACCAGCCAATGATGAAAGCTGTTAACAGACGCGAGAGGAACCACCAATAATGACAATGGCCCTCAAGGTACTATAGGTACAATCTACGGCATGTGAATCAATGAGCTGACGTTGAACTCCCGTAGAATCACTCGATCAGAGGCCAATGATAAAAACCTCACGTCGAATGCGACGAACCTGCCATTGAGGCATGCAGGCTCCAAGGTACCATAAGGGAGTCTCTAGATCAGCTTCCTGGATAATGAGCTGAATTTGACAGGAAGTGACCTTGATCGAAGGTGGGCCATAGTGTTTCCCACATCATTAACACAAGACAGAGGAACATGATGTTTTTTTGAATCAGGATCAAACGAGAATCAGAGGGAGGTTGATATGTGTAGAGGTCAACTTCTCTTGAACATATTGACGACACGACAGTGGATTTGGCAGTATTTGACATCAAAAGATCAGAGGTCATAGTGACGAGGCAAAGAGAAGATGAGAGGTCAAAAGGGATTATCCAAACCCACGGAGGCAAGTGAAAGAACGAGATGAGATGTCCCCAACTCAACACAAATACAGACAAGTGCCATGTTCAAGAGAGACATACTGCCGACACGACAATGATGATGGTTCCATTTTCCCCACCATTTCGGTGAGTACCTCTTTATTTTTACACGAGCTTGAAGAGGATACCATATGCTTGTCATATAAGTCCATCCTTCGGATGAACCCATCCTAGTACATTTAACGAGCCCTAGGAAGGAGCGACTCGGAGAACGTCATTTCGACTGAATCTGATGTCATCAGGGTTTAACGAGTCTGACAAAGGAAGAACTCACCGTCTTTTCATGTTTAGAGAGTTTGAAAAGACAGCAGAAAAGTAAACTCCAAAGGTCCCTTTTCGTAAATAGTTCCTCAGATCCGAAAAGGTAGAAAACAATATCCGAGAAAACCTCCTAGTTGTGATAGGCTAGGGTATTCCTTTTTCGTAAATAATCCATCCCAGCCTGAAAAAGGGGTAAATGTACACTGGGTAGATGTCGATTCGTGTCCACTTTAATGAGATCGAAATGACAAGGGCCTCGGCAATATTTTCATGTTTAGAGAGTCAGAAAAGAGCTGAAAGATGACTCCTCCTGTAGGAACGAGTGGTATACAGGGTAGAAACTGGTTCCAGTAATGGTGGAACTTCTCAACACAAGATAAAGGTTAAGAGGCTGGCTAACAAGACCACTCATCGCAGCAGTTCCTCAGGAACAGGTAAAATAACCAAGTGAAGGCATATGATCGGCCAAACAGACAGTGATGATGGAGTGAGAAAACAAAGGCTCATCTGGAAAAACAAGCTGATAAAATGGTAATCACAAGAGGTAAAATGGGAAAGGTTTCATTTTTACACAAGCTTGAAATCAGGAAAATTTTCTTGAAGTTGGTTTCATTTTTACACAAGCTTGAAACAAAGATAAACTATGCTTGAAACCAGTTTCATTTTTACACAAGCTTGAAACGGAAACAAACTATGCTTGAAAAAGTAAGCATTCCCCCCAGCATGGTGACTCAATTCGAGGTGCATGCCCCCCAAGCTTCAATCCATATGAAAGGAAGATGGAGTGAAGGTTCAAGTTATGAGATCAAGAGAAAGACTCGACTGGGATTTTATGAGATCTTAACAAAGACTCGAATTGAACAGGAATGTGTTTCATTGTTTTAACGAGGTTGACACATTTAAAGAACTATCCTCAGGAAACCTTGTTTCATGGTTTAAGGATCTTGGCACAAGACAAGGAACTCTGCTCCGACAACCTTGTTTCATTTTTTAAGGAGCTTGACACAAGACAAGGAAATCTGCTCTGACAACCTTGTTTCATTTTTTAAGGAGCTTGACACAAGACAAGAACTATGCTCTGACAACCTTGTTTCATTTTTTAAGGAGCTTGACATAGGAAAAGAACCATGCTCCAACAACCTTGTTTCATTTTTTAACGAGCTTGACACAAGACAAGGAACTCTGCTCCGACCAGCTTGTTTCATTTTTTAAGGAGCTTGACACACGAAAACGAACTATGCTCCGACCACCTTGTTTCATTTTTTAAGGAGCTTGACACAATACAAGGAACTATGCTCCGACCACCTTATCATAATGAACGAGAAGTCATCGCTTCCAAGAGTTCCACTCCCGATGGAAGGAAAACATCCTAGAAGTCAGGACCCAATGCCCCCAGCACCTGATGCACAACGACACTATCACTGAGTACAGGCACGGGGTAGGTAGCCACATAGTTGACCTGTGGTGGGGCAGATACAATGGGTGGATAAAAACCAGGAAGGGATGATGGCAGGCCAGCTGCCACATTAGTATCAAAGAACGAAAGCTGACCAATGGTCACGATCCATCCTTCATGCGGAAAACAGACCACACGAAAAAGAGAGGAGACAAGCGCTCCCATGACATAGGTCTAATAACTTCCCAAGAGAATATTGAAATCCAAGGGGCCTAGAACAACCATCACGTCCATGTGGACGGTTTTACCTCCCAAAGTAACAGGTAACCTTGGAAGGATCCCTACCTGTTGACTCGTTCTTCTGTTAAATGCCAACAAATTCTGCGTAACAGGTGCAAGCGGCGGTGAACCAAAAGCTTGCCAAGTAGTTGAGGATAAAATACTAACAGATGCGCCTTCAGCTATAATGGTGCTGGGTACGACCAGACCAAAATCCTGTACTACGATATCGAAAGGCACATAAGACGGAAGGCGGTATCCTGCAAGTCGACTCCAATCAAAGGAAGCAACCAAACTACTAGGAGGGGCTACAATCGAATCGAGATGGTCTTCCCCTGGTGTTACGGAAGAAGAAGAAGCATACTCCACGACTTCCATCACGGAGTCAGGAAGAGTATCCTCCAGAACCTCCATCACGAGAGGCGGAGGAGTAGCTTCTTGAGATATGGGGACAGGAGAATCCTTCTCCAAATCTGAGGAATCTAAAGAAACAAGAAGAACTTGAGGGATATGAGGTCCACTCTCAACGGAAAAGACCTGGTGCACCGTAGATGGCGCCAATTCAACCGATCCCACGACCAATGGTTGGTCGGATATGGATTCCTGAATATGAATTTCCGAGGGAGCAGGATCGACCAAGGATGAATTTTGACCAATCGTAGGATCAACCAGTGGAGGACTCAAAGACAAATGCTTATAACCAACCGAGAGGCATGGTATAGAAACAGCTGAATTGTCCAAAACTCTCTTGGCTTCATCCATATAAGGACAAAGGTGAATGGCATGATGCCCTTCACACAACTTACAGGGATTGGTAATCTTACCCTGCTTCTTAGGAGCCTTACCAGCACCAGTTGAAGACGTGCCCCCAACCTGATTCCCGGAAGCCAAAGGCAACGGCGGACGACCATTGGACCATACTTCAGGCACCTTGGGAATGCCAGGGAAATCTCGAAGAAGATGGTCTCCCGTGCACAACATGCAAGGGAACTTGACTTTCCGTGGAGGGTTGGAAATTTTATCAAGAGGATACTTCTTAGGCACAATAGCCGCAGATATAGCCTCTCCTTTATCGGACTTCTTCTTCTTTATCTTCTTCTTCTTCTTCTTAGCCACCTGGTTACTCGAATCTAGACTTTTACTAGGCAAAGTAGAAGAGGAGGACACAGAAACAGGCGAAGAAAGGGAGAGGTCCACCTTGGAATCAACATGATGTTACTCAGGTGGAGGAACTGATTGGACAGTAGCCGAGACATTCGGGACCACAGAGGTTGAAAACAACCAAACAGGAAACCCAACAGTTAACCCAGGAAGGGATAACGTTGCCATATAAGGAGCACCAACATTTCCAAAAGGAGGAAATGGACCAGGATTCCCATCGAAGGGGATTCCTTGGTTGGTGAACTCCGGAAAAGTTGCCATTGGAAAAAAAACTTCAGAACAGCACCCTAAGGAAACTAACTTTAACCAGGAATATTTCTTGGGCAGTTAATTTTAAAACATCGAAACAAAATCTGTTGTTTCATCTTTTAAGAGTCGAGAAATAGGCAAAAGGTGACTCTATCACTTTCATATTGGAAACAAGCGTGAAAGGAAAAGCGCTTGATGACCTTTTCAAATTTAACGAGTAAAAAAAGATCGAAATGACTACTCAGGAATTCTAGGCAAAGGGTGTACCAAATAACCGTGAGCTGCAATATACACCCTGGCTTCAAAATGAAAGAGAAATCAACCAAGGACTTAACGTACGTGCAGGAAATCTCCCCGAATGCTGTGTTCGGTGTATCACGGGTATAGGGCGGCACACTCGGCTTCCTATGGATAAAGGATTGAAACCTAGTGGTCTCTCCCTTTATATACGCGACGGTACGGGGAGCACAAGTCCGTACTAGCATTGTCTAAGGCCAAGAGGCGAATGACAGCTACTAGGTTTAACGACGCTGGAACACGTCTCTAACCTAGACCTCTAAATGTTTCGTTAAGTTTCAATGCTTCCTTAAGGTAAATTGAATGAATTTTATGGTTGATCTTCAATTATGTTTCGGGTTCAAGGCCCTACCATATATCATCTGACAATCTCCTATATGCAGCTATATGAGAAAAGAAAACTTTTCAATTTGATGAATGCTATCTAGTTAAGGGAAGAGCTTCAAACAATGATGCAACAAACAGCAAAACTGAAAACGAAACTTTTTCCAAACTAGATGACTTTCACTATCAAAAGTAATTTCAAACATTCAACGATGCAAATAATGCAATGTAATCTATGTAAAATCCTCTTTTTCTCCGAAAACTATGTAGTTGTAATGTATGCACAATTTCCTTTTTCTTTTCAAATGATAAGAATGCACTCAATGCATTTTTCGATGAAATGAGAATCTACTTAATGCATGATTTTAATAAAAGAGAATGCACTCAAAGCGATTTTTAGCTTTCAATCATTAAACAATGTGATCTAAGTTCAATGATAAATCTCAAAAGTACTTTCGAATGCAATGTGATCTAATGCATTTCAACAAAAAGAACACTTTGAGGCGAAAACTAAATAAACGCAAATCTTCTTAATGAAGGATGAATGCAAATGAGATGTAAACAAACACTAAGAATGCAATCGTTTTTTCAAACACTTTGTAATGAAATCCCTCAAAAGGCAGCAAGACATATGAGATCAAACACAAAGAGGACTTCCAAAGCAAGAGGTCAAAACAAGGCATTCATTCCCTTTTACATCAAACAATCATGGAAAGAAGACATCCCAAACAATGAGCAATGTAATCTATGCTCATACAGTGAAAAGACCGGAAGGGAAAGACACACTGGTGAAGGATTAAGGGAAAAAATCTCAATTTTCATACACCCTGAAATTGGCTCGACTTGTACATTGAAAACTAGCACCAACAGGCGCGACTTGCACATTGACAACTAGCGCCAACGCCTGAAAATGAAAAAAAAAAAAATTTCTCCCAACCAAGACCAGACTTCCCACTTCAAGATGAATCTAAAACAAACCCAGAAGCAAAGTACTGACCAAAAGAAACTTTCGAACAAGGGTAACCCTACCACCTACAGGAAATGGCGCGACTGTCTGGCTGTAATCCGCGCCAGACAGGGGATGGCGCGAGTGATGAACTGGCAACCTGCATCAATTGGCGCGACCGCCAGGCTAGAAACCGCGCCAATCAAGCCAACCATTAAAAGGTGAAAATTTGGAAAAGCAGAGGTCAGATCTGATCCTCTGGGGCTGAACCAAAAGCCAAAACACAAGAAGAGCCATCCCAAAAGAGCCGATCAAGAAAGGAAGGCCAAGAAATTGACCGAAAAGAGAAGACAATACTCCAAGTTGTTCAGTCCGTAAACCAAACCGAAGATTGACTGAAGCAGCATTGATCTACTCTACTAATGCAGAGAAAAAGAATTTCGAAGGCTATTTGGCTGCACTTAAGGCTTCCTCTATAGTTTTGTAGATCAAACAAAAAACTGATTCCCCAGTGGAGTTGCCAAATAGTTGGAGAGGTAAATCCCCTCTGCGGACAGAGGCAATCCCTACTAGCCCAGATAGGGTCTAGCAACAATTAAACACGCTACAGTGCAGGTTCCTAATCATAAATAAACCAACTTGCAAGGAATTATTACCTAGAATCCAACGATGTCATTTTTAGAAGAGGTGGTGCTCCCGTTCCTTTGCCCTGGCAGATCACAATCCTCACGATCTCCGTGATCGGATATCTGCACATGCCAGAAACAACACAAACGCAAGCATAAAACCCAGAATATACAACTATATGTCAGTAGAAGAGGACATAACTCATGAACATGATGAAGAACAATAGTGGAACCATAACCAATAGTCACTTAATATTAATGAGTCAAAAAGAAGAATACAACCAAAGCTTCGACGCCGAATTCTCCTTTGGCGAGTCGTCAGCAGAACATGTCTCGATAAAGCCTGTCAAGGATGGGACAAGCCTCTCTCTCCGGATACTTGGAAATAGTCTACTTGCTTGGATTTGGCCTTAAGGGAATCAAGAAGGTTCTTGTAGCATAAGGATGTAAAATCTCTTGGGAACTTGGAGATTTTGGAACTCTTTTGAACTATCTATTCATCCATTCAGCCCTTCAGCCCCTTCATCAATGGATGAAGGCTATATTTATAGAGGAGAGGAGGAGGTTGGGATCCATACAATAGTGGAAAGGAGGCCTTATCCATTGGGAGGTTCCCCATAAGGTGGAAACAAGAGGCCAAAGGAGGAAGGTCATGGTTATTCAGGCGAAACCACTCCTGATGACTCATCCACGAAGTTGTTGTAATCGAAACTTCGCCTCTTTTTTTAAAAAACTTTCCAAAAGTAGATTGGTGCGGGTGTTTAACTGGGACAGAGCGCCAATTGGCATGGGCTCAGTGTTAATTTTCCCCCATTGGCGCGAGTACATAATGGGCTACAAGCGCCAAGGCAAAAACAGGTGTTTTTAGGGGTCTGCACAGGAAATGATCAACAAAAGAAATGTTGTCCTCATGGAAAGGGATGCAATGATGGTATTTGCAAGTCATGAAACTGCTTATTGGTCATAGAAATGACCATCCAATGGGCGAGATGGGAATTGCAGGGACGGTGACAAATTACTGTGTAACAGTACCAATATTTTTCAACACTTTGTAAGGACCATAGTACTTTGGCGATAATTTATTATCCTTATTAGCTTGCTTCAGGGACATTTGTTTATATGGTTGTAGCCGTAAAAATACTGTTACACAGGAATTTGTCACTGTCCTTGCAATCCCTCACCCTGCATATTGGAGGGTATTTCTCGTGACCTATGAGTAGTTTCATCCTCTGCAAGCACCTTCCCTACATCCTTCTATACAAGAGCATCATTTCTCTTGTAGAATAGTTTCTCAAAAAGCCCATAAAAACCCATGTTTTGGCATTGGCGCAACTAGCTAGTTCATCCCTCGTGCCAATGTGGAGAAAGTACACTAGAGGTCGTGCTAGATGGCGCTATGTTCCTTTTTTGTACCTATGCCAACCTTTCTGGGAATTCTTTTTAACAAACGAGAGGCGGAAGCTTCCTTCAACCACCTCTAGGATGAGTCACAGGAAGTGGTTAACCAGTTCAACCATCGATCTCTCTCTTTGGGTAGTGGTTTCCTCCTCATATGGGACACTCCTAAAAGATAGGTCTCCCTTCCATGATTATAGGGATCCTAACCTCTCCCTCTCCCCCTATATAAATGTGGTTTCTCCCATCATGAAAGCTAGCTGAACAAAGAGGATTATGTAGCTGAGATGCTAAACTTGGAGAAATAAGCCATAGTCGAATAACTGAGAAGGTAGATAAGGAAGGAATTCCATCGAGAGGTCCCTTATCCCGTCTGAATTCCATGACAAGCTTTAAGATGTGCTTTTCCCGAGCCCCACTGGAGGAGATCGCAACGTCATAGCATGGTTGTATCTCTTCCTTCTACCTTAATATTAGTGACTATTGTCTGGTTCCCGTATTGTGTTTTGTCTGTATTGAATGCAATATGCAAGTCTTCTATGACTGATTAGTAGATGTTCAATGGAATTAGTATATTGTATGTGGTTGTCATTTTCTGATCTTTGTGCAGGTGTCCAAGCGCAACAAGTAAAAGGATTGTGACTTGTCTTCGATCAAGGGTGAGCGACTCTCACCATCACTGTAGGCATAGAAGATAAATTCGGACCACAAGTAGGCCACCTTATCGCTTCCTTTTCATTCACGTATCTAGGAACCTATACTCTAGCATGATTCCTTATTTCTAGACCCACCCTAGGGCTAGTGTGACTGCCTCTATCTACAGAGGGGATTTACCAGAGTAACAAGTTGGCAACTCCACCGGGGATCAGTGCGAGTTTGTCTTTCGTCTATTATATCTTCTTCTTGGTCTTTGATTTCTTAGATTTTCTTTTCTGGTTGTTTTTCTAATTCTTAGACCCCTGTTTTTCCAAAATTTTAATCTTTTCAAGGTTGGCTTGGTTGGCACAGTTTCCAGCCTGACAGTCGTGCCCACTGGCATGTGATTCCAGTTCATCACCCGCGCCATCCCCTGTCTGGCACAGATTATAGCCAAACAGTCGCGCCAATTCCTATAGGTTCTAGGGTTTTCCTTGTTTTGGAGTTTTTGGTCAATCCTGGTGTCTCTGGGTGTTTTCTTGGCTTCATTTGAATGCTTTGGGTTTGTTTGTGACTATTATCAGTCTTCTTCCTTTGGTTGTTTGTCCATTTCTTTCGGCATCATGGCTTTGGGTTTTTCTAGTGCTTTGATATGATGAGCCTCCTGTAGGAGTTTGGGTTTCTTGTTTCGCGCTCACCTTCATTATTTTCTTGGTTGCATTTAGATCCCTCGATCCATTTTGAGTGGTTTATTTTGGTGAAATGAGTCTTGAGTGAGTCTTGTCTCTTTCATTCATTTTTGCTTCCTATCACTCCAAGCATAGCTCACATTGCTTGTATGGGTTTGTTACAACATCTTTCTTCAATTTGAGAGATTGTGACATTGGTTTGAGTCTTTTTTTTGTTTGCTTGTGAGTTTACTGAATTGTTTTGTTTTGACTCTTACATTAACATTCTCGAACTAGTGTGAAGATTTGTTTTTCATGTTATTTAGTGCACTCTTTGCTCTATTACATTGAAAAAATATATATATATTGTTGCTTACGTCTTTTTTTGCATTGTAGAATTGGAAAATCTTTCTCATAACTAGCATTGGGCATTCTAGGAAAAATTACTCGTTCTCATTAGTTTGCATCAGGTTCTGTAGTGAATTCTTCTGTGTGTTATCATTTGTTTCTATCGCCTGAAAAATCCTAACCTTCTCGTAGATAGCTCTTCATTGAACGAAATGGTATTCTATGGCATGTAGCTTGAATTCAGGGATTTGTGAGATCCAACATTCGGTAGGACCTTGGAATTGAAACATAATTACAATATCAACTTAAAATTCATTCAATTAACCTAAGGAAACATTGGAACTTAATGAAACATTTAGTGGTCTAAGCTAGAGACGTGTTATGGCATCTTAAAACCTAGCAGTTGTCGCTCGCCATTTGCCTTCAGACAGTGCTAGTATGGACTTGTGCTCCCTATACTGTCGAGTATATAAAGGGAGACCCCTCTATGTTGCAATCCTTTTATCCGTAGGAAGCCGAGTCCACCGCCTTGTAACCGTGATACACTGAGCACAACATTCTAGGAGACTACCTGCACGTATGTCAAGTCCTTGGTTGATTTTTCTTTAATTTTATAACCAAGGTGTATATGGCAGTTCACGAGAACCTGGTACACCCTTTTACCTAGACTACCTAAGTAGTCATTTTTTGTCTTTGCTGACTCCATAAATTTGAAAATATCATCGAGCACTTTTCCTTTCATATTCATTTCAAACTGAAAGAGACTAGAGTCATCTTTGACTGTTTCTCGACTCTTAAAACATGAAAAAACAAATTTTTGGTTTCAATTTGGTAAAATAAACCACCTACGATTACACACCTTTTAAATTTTGATTACATGGCTTGTCTTTGTTTGCCTTGGTTTTGAGCCAAGAGTGTTCCTTTTTTATCTTTTTCCTTCTTTTTTTTCGTGTGCTATAGTCACAGTGGTGGAACCATCGATTTCGTCTACTGGTAGTCCTTACACAGACAATTCATCTAAAACTTCGCATACTTTTAGGTCTATCGAGCTTGAGCAGCATGTCATCCCGTCAAAGTACCCCTTTGGAGAACCAGTTGAGTTCCATTGGCCTCTTTCCAACACTTGGTTTAGGTTTGGGGTTGGGGAACACTTTCCCCCTCTTACGTCAGGATCACCATTTTTGGCTGCCATCATACCTCCTAGCCCCCGTACTCTTTTACAAGATCTTACAATGGGTTAAGATATGGACTCATCTGGTCCTAAAGGCAGTGAGGGCATTCCAGTTTCTGATGAAGAATACCAACTTTTCCCAGAAGACATCCATCCAGACCCTGCTCAATCTTCACCATCGGTGTCACTTCCAACCAGATATAGGTCCTTGGGTCAAATTATAGCCGGTATTGCCTCAATGGCAACATCAACTCCGTCAAGGGGGACGGTTCTTCTGTAATTGCGTATGCCGCCAACAACACCTGTCTCATCGACACCCTTCGTTTCATCTGTGCCCACTAAGCCTACTATCTGTGTGGCTTCATCAGCACTGATCGTCACCGCTCAGTCGTTAGAATTTTCTACTTCAGTAGAGACTTCGATTTCCATGGTAATCCCCGATGACCTTTTTCCGGAGGAGTATCGGCTGAATGTTCAGTAGAAGAACTCCTAGACTTATGAGTCCCCTCAGGATCCTTATCAGTCCTATTTTTCTCATTATGGTGTAGATGGTACCCTAATTTATTCACTTCTATTCCAACATGATGAGCAAGGCAACCCCATCTATTTGACTGCTCCTGAGGCTTATCGGTTCATTAACGGTATTATACCAACCTTGCCTAGGAAACCATCTAACCAACAAGGAAAACCCTTTCAGGGACAACCTTCGGTTCAGCAAGGGTATGCTTTCAGCCCATGAGGACAACCATTTTAGGGACAACCTTTGGCCCAACAAGGGTATGCGTACGACCCACAAGGGAAACCCTCATAGGGACAACCTTCGGTCCAACAGGGATTGTTTTACGGCCCGCAAGGGCAGCCTTACAATCCTAAAGGTCAACCTTTACAAGCTCAGCCTCAGGTCCAACCAGGGCAACCTCAAGGACCAACTGGACAACCGATATATGAACCCAGACCTTCATACGGTCCTAGGGGGAAAATCCATCCATCTCAACCTTTGGTGAAACCACAGTAGCCATATTTTCCGATTGGTCAAAATGTTGCACAAACAAGGCCATCCCATGGTCCTACCACAGGTCAACCTGGTTATCAAGTGCAACCTAGCCCACCCCAACCAACAGGCCAAACTGCTCCGCAAGGACAACCTGGTGGCCCTCATCAGTTAGGTCAACCTGTTAAACTAGGACAACCTGTTAATCCTACTCAACCGCCACTCTATTCCATGCTGCAGATGAATAAACCTGTGTGCCCCACTTATCCGGCTCAACAGGGCCCTACTTATCAGCTGCCTATTCGACGCCAAGGCGGTTATCACCATCAAGGTCAATATCGACCAGTTTACAACCCGCCTCAAGGTTCTGTTTATTACCCTCAACCGCCTAGCTATACTTATACTTTGCAGCAAAATCCCTACGCTGCTCAATCGAGGCCCTCGTATACTCAGACTCAATATCCTGGTTATCAACCCCCGTATCCTGGTTCTCAACCACCATATCAACCGAATTATCCGGCTTATATCCCTTATGGTCCAAATCCTCCGAGACAGAACCAATGGCGGCAGATTTTTACTCAACCAGGATGGACTATGGGTACGGGTCCTTATCGAGGACCTGCAATGTTGTTTAACCCTCAATTACCTTTTCTCACCACGTTGGAGTTTCCGGATGTGTCCAAATTGACAAATGATCCAATTCTCCATAATTCTTATTGGCCTTTGGTCCCAACGAAGGTTCCTGGTGATTGTCCCAAGTTTGAGGGAAATTTTGGAGAATACCCCCAAGCACACATCATGACATACCATTTGTGGTGTTCTTCCATTTCTTGGGTGGATGACTCTATCCGGCTCCATGTTTTCCAGCGCACTCTTACCGGTGCTACTTCTAAGTGGTATATCGAACTGCCTCGTGGTATCTTTCAAGATTTCAACACTCTTTCTATGGCATTCCTAACTCATTTCTAGTTTTCGGTTCATTATGAATCCGGGACGCATCTCCTAACATCCTTGAAACAGGACCGAGCTACCCATATCTCAGACCACATTCATGAATGGAGATGGCGTCACCCCCTGATCAAGTTCAAAATTCCTGATCAGCTTCTTACTCATTAGTTCACTACCTCTTTTGTCAACCAGATTGTGAAAGACATTTCCAAGGGGGCATGTGTAACTGAGGAAAAAGCCATCGCCCGTACCTAGTACCTTGATTTAGTGTACTCTCAATCAGCCACTTTTTATGACATCTTGACTGAAGCCTCGCAACCTGGGACCTCTAAGGCACCGGCTACCCCATCAGTCGATGGTGTTATTGGTTCTGTGTCTTAGAATTCATGCAAGTCTTCCAATGGGAAGCAGAAATCAAATTCTTCCAATAATTCTGCTCCTCAGGCTACCCCAGATTTTGGTAAAACCTTAGAGGTCAACGCCATTCAAGCCAGTCTTGCAGACAATACTTCCAAAGGGAAAAAGAAGGGAAAAGGAAAGGCCAAAGCCGATCCCATGAAACCAAAATCATCTAAACCTCGTGCTAATGATGGTTCATAGTGAAAGCTCAAGTATCTCTATCTGATTTGTGAAAAGGATCACTACATTGAGGATTGTCCGTGATGATATGAGGTTAATCAACTACTCAAAGAAGCTAAGGGAACTCCAATGGTCCTTAAAGAACCTTTCCCATCTTAGCAGACCCAAATGGTCAATCAATCAACACCATATACGTCATTTGGCTCTCAATTTTTCATGATGAATGGTTCTGCACCCGTTTCTATCGCTACTCACTCAAAGGATTATGCTGGATCATGCTAGGCAGCCGGGAAGGAAGTCGTTGATGATCCTCCTCCCACACCTGCCTCTGGTCCCCTTGAAATTGAAAGGTCTAGTGCTGAACCCATTGTATGGCCACCTTCTAAAGGTGTTCTCCAGAAATATTCCTATAATCCTAATGCCCGTGCTGCTCAGCATTACAGTATTGTTGAGGACTTAGCACAGGCGCCTTCTGTGATGTCCACGTTGGAAGTTCCCCAGAGTTTTCCATCTCAACAGAAGGCGTTATTATCTGCAATCGACGGTATCGATCCTGCTAATTCTAGCCTTCTCTCTTTCGACTTAGAGAATTGCACTTATCATACAAGTCGACATTAATGGTCTCAACATCCATAGAGCCGTTGTGGACGAGGGTGCGTATAAATGTGTCATTTCATCTGCTTGCTAGAAAGTTATCGGCTCTCCAGATCTCACATCATCATCCAATTCCCTTGAGGCATTCGATGGAAGGGAATCAAAACCCTTGGGTGTTCTCACTAGCCTACCATTCACATTGTAAGGAAAGATGGTCAACGTTGAAGTAGAAGTCATTGATGCCAAACTCAATTACAATCTTCTACTTGGTCATAGTTGGACTCACACCATGCTGTGCATTCCATCCACCCTCTTTCGACTTCTAAAGTTTCCTCACGAGGGAAAAATTATTACTGTCAATCAGTTGTCATTCTTTACCTCGTCTTCCGAGAACAACGTGCCATACGTGGATCATATTTCTAATCCCCCTGATAGCATAGGGTCGGGTCTTTTCAAATATGTTGCTCTTATAGGTATTTTAACCTTTCCACCACCAAATACCGTTCAATTTAATATGATCTCTCAGTCAGATGACCCATGGATCGTCCCTTTACCTGAACAAGTTGATTCATTTGGAGATTCAATGCTGCTTAGTCCAATCGAAATCAATTATTGTGAGCTTACAACTGCATCTGATTCTCCCCCTCCTAAAGGTGCTCCTTTGAGCATGTCTCTTGACGTTTATTCTCAATCTCCTTAGCTTGGTGATGTCGATTCATAGGATCCTTAGAAAGAAGTGTTTCCATCCGACGGGGCTATCATGGAAACTATGTCTCTCGAAGATCTACTATGGAGCAATGGGCATCATTTTTCCTCATTTATGCCCTACCTCGGGGCCATGTTTGACTGTCTTGAGCGTTTTTCATCCCAAGTTCCTTCTCTACCACTTCAAATGCCTATTTTGACTCATGAAGTCTTTACAGAGGGTTACTTTGGTAACATTACTCAAACAATGCCTATCGAAATTTCCGTGAAACCGGGGATTGTCGAGAACATCCATTTGGGAGTCACTTGCTCTTCCGAGGAAGTCCAAGTGTACACTAGTCTCTTTCATGAATTTCATGATGTTTTCGCCTGGTCTTGCGAAGAGATTCCTGGAATCGACCCCAGTATTGTGGTACATGAGATTCCCACCTACCCAGGTGCGGAGCCTGTTTTCCAGCGTCTTCATCCTGTGCATCCTTGAAAAGCCGCTGCTATCAAAGCTGAAGTTGAAAAACTTCCTAAGGTAGGTTTCATTTATCCGATTCCCCTAACTGAATGGGTTTCTAATATTTTTCCTGTGGATAAGAAGTAGGGAACCATTCATGTTTTTTTTTATTATCACGATATTAATCGGGCCTGTCCTAAGGATAACTATCCCACCCTGTTTATCGATCAGATCATTGACGATTGCATGGGGAGTGAGATATTCTCCCTTATGGACTATTTTGCTGGCTATAACCAGATTAACATTCTCCCATCAGATTAACACAAGAAACCTTTTATGTTTCCATGAGGAAAGTTCCCTTATAAGAAACTCCCTTTCAGCTTAAAGAATGTTGGGGCTACATTTCAGCGCAGGATGTCCTATGTTTTTCATGATATTCGGCATATTGTCCAACCATACCTGGATGACCTTTTGGCTCATTCAGTTGTGTAGAAAGAAGACCCGGAACATCTCCCTCAAATCTTTCTTCGTTGTAGATTCTACAACATTAGGCTCAATTCACATAAATGTGTCTTCTGCGTCGACTCCGGCAGACTCTTAGGGTTTATCGTATCTAAATATGAATTTCACCTTGACCCTCTTAAGGTTTAGGCTATTGTCAATCTCCCCTCCCCGTCCTCATTACACTAGCTCCAGAGTCTTTAAGGGAAAGCCAATTTCCTATGTCGTTTTATCCCGAACTACGGTAAAGTAGCCAAAGGATTTACACAGCTTTAAAGCAGGATGTCCCTTTTTGTTGGGATGGGATTGCTTAGTAATATTTTTATAGACTTAAGACATTTCTTGTCAATGCTCCTCTATTACGTCCTCTGAATTACCATCGTGATTTCACCCTCTATATAGCTGCCACCTTCAGTACGATCGCCATGGTGTTGGTCCAAGATGATGATGATGGTAATGAGCATGTCGTTTACTACTTGTCTTGAAACCTTCTCGACCTTGAAACACATTACACACATGTCGAGAAGTTAGAATTGGCTACAGTCCATGTCGTCCAACATTTTCTTCATTACATTCTTTTATGCACGGTGACAGTGATTTCTGATTGTAACCCCATGAATTAAATTTTGTCACGGAAGTTACTGGGGGGAAAATACTTGAAGTGGATCGTTATCCTCCAGGAGTTTTATTTGGAGTTCACTACCACCAAATTGAAGAAATCACTAGTTTTCTTTGATTTGATTTGTTCTCTCCTCGCCGACTCTGCTCCTTCCTGCCTCTGAAGATCATATTCCAGATGAAACTCTCTCTTCCCAATCAACACCCTCGATCTGTGGTAAGGTGATATCATCGTGTACCTCCAAACATCTACTTTCAGGTCTAACTTAACGAAATATGCTCAACGTCGCATTCGGCATCAATCGCAACCTTATCGTATTGTCGGAGATACCCTTTATCAGGTCAGAGTTGATTCAGTACTCCGTTGATGTTTGACCCTCGAGGAAGTGGAGAAAGTTTTAAATCACTGCCACAGTGGCGCCTGTGGTGGTCACATGTCTGGTTATGCCACTGCACAAAAAATCCTTCGTGTTGGCTATTTCTAGCCCTCCATTTTTAAATATTGCATTGTTGCAGTACGTAAATGCCATGAGTGCCATATCTATCAATGCAAGATGCATGCGCCACCTATTCCTTTGCACCGTTTCAGTACTGTTGGCCCTTTTTTCGAAATGGGGCATATATTTTATGACGTGTAACCCTCGTTTGGCCGGGGGGCATGCCTATATTATCGTCGCCGTCGATTATTTTATGAAATGGGCCGAAGCAATGCCTACACTGGATGTGAATGGTAAGACAATGACGAAATTCATTTTCAATCATGTTATTACTCGGTTTGGTGTTCCTTAGGCCATCGTCACTGATCATGGTTCTCATTTTCAGGATTATATGATGGCAGAGCGGACATCTAAGTTTGGCTTGCATCACAACAACTCAACGCCTTATTACCCTCAAGCTAATGGCCAGGTTGAAGCCATCAACAAAGTCCTTGTTATAATGCTTCAACTAACAATTGGGATCCATAAATCAGATTAGCATCTCATGTTGTTCTTAGCTCTTTCGGCTTACCGAACGTCAGTTAAGAGTGCGACCGAATTTACCCCATTTCAATTGGTGTACGGTCCAGAAGCCACTCTTCCGATTAAATGTGAAATCCCTTCACTTAAAATAGCTGTGGAATTACTGCCTGATACTTCATCTGAATAAGAACATCTTTTCTACTTATAGATATTGTATGAAAAACGTCTCTTGGCTACCTTGTTCATCGAAGCACAGAAGAAGCGATTTAAAGCCCATTTTGACCAAACAGTTTCCCCTCATTCTTTCCTCAAAGGCGATCTCATTCTTCTGTACAACCAAGGTCATGACAATCCAGGGGCATGAAAATTCCAACCCATGTGGCACGGGCCCTACATCGTCAAACGTGTGTTATAGAATGGGGCTTATGAGCTTATTTACTATGAAGGTTGTCCTTTATCGCAACCCAAAAATGGGTTCTATCTAAAAAAATATTATGCTTGAATCATTGACGCATGATATGTGTACATAGGTGATTGTTTTAATTTTGTGTGCATGCTTTGGTTTGATGTGCTTTGTGAGATTTTTTCTACTTAATGGGTCTTGTTTGCTATGCATGTGTCTATCTCCCCTTACATTGGTTTCACGGATGGTGCTTCCCGCAGTACCAGGAACTTGTCTTCAGCAGATTGGGTAATATATGATCCTATTAGTGAGTTGATTAACTTACAAGGTATTTGTTTAGAACCAACTACAAACAATGTCATTGAATATAGTGCTATTTTGGAAATATTAACCAAGGCAGTTAATCTCAGCATACGCACGTTGCTTTTGAATTTGGATTCGCAACTTGTTGTTCGTCAACTTAACAGTCATTATTCCGTTCGAAACCCAAGCATTTTGAGATTTTATTTTTGTATTCGATTACTTGAAGGAAATTTTGACTTCTATAAATATCAACATATACCAAGACGAATGAATAAATTAACAGATGCAATAGCTAACATGGTGCTAGATAGAAATTTTCACAATTTATGAAAACATCATCATATATAAATAGACCCATGTAGAAAATAGATGTATATATCATTTGTTTGAAATGTGTGCATCATATAAAACCCACAAAAAATAATATATGTTTGTTTCAGTTACATCGTCAGATAACATGTCTGTAAAAAATGTGCAGAAATAAAGCCTAAGTGCCTAGTCAGTGTGGTGCTCATGATAGCACGTCACCGCCCATACTAACTGCCTCAGAAAGCAGTGGATATGGCTCGGCACTCCTATAGTGTGCCTCTAGTACGCTCGAGGTACATCACCAAAATGAGCGTAATCTGGGACCCCACGGGTGATTCCATCCAGGTTTTGCACTAACTCCTCGTCAATGCCCTCACCCTGAGGATCAAAGTCACAAGGAGTCCGCCTCGCTATTGGAGACATACCGGTGGGACGCTCTAGGCCAACATATGCACACATATAAGAATAATTTTCAGAACATGCATATATGTCAAAAAAAATTATAAACTCATGAAAATACAAAATGAGTCTTACCAAGTTCTTCGTCCCAATCCTCTCCCTATGGGAGTGGGAGGTCTGGGTCTCTGGTGAAGTCTGTGCCGCCTTAGAGCCAATCCTCCACGATAATTAGCTGTTGTCGGAGCCAATCAAAAATATCTGGCCTCTAGGACATTTGTTGGCCACCCCCTGCTCTAGGCATCAGTGCCACCCATCGCGCCATACGTGGCTCTCTCAGTGGTGGCTCTGGGACTATAACCTCCTGACACTGAAATACGGGTAATCATTCCAAGAAGAATGATACCAGGATTGACCCACACCCAAATTGCTTTACTTTGGTCTTCTTGCATTTGGTGAGCTACCGTTTGATGTTCATGGTTACAACCTTGGCCCAGTTGAAAATGGTCGGGTTCATGCACTCTGAAGTAAGGATTGATTGCATCTTTGTGGCCTCATGCGGTGCCTGCAATCCCATAGCCTGCATGATAGTGTGTAGCACTACTCTCAGTGCTAGATCAGGGACAGTCTGGATATCCACTTTACTGCTCCCTGTTCCTTTTCGTGCCCCTGGGCACACCCTGTTCATTACCATTGTCATGCTTTCCCCGAAAGGCCGGGTACCAGTCTAAATAGGGAATGCACCCCTACGCGATAGTCTAGTGATGAAGTATACATCAGATACTTCGAGCTCAAGCTATTGGTCCCGAAGTACAAACCTTTCCTGATCTTCGTCCCAAATGATGATTAGATACTAAAGCAACTTAGGCTGAGCTCGGAGACATGGTGTTAGGAAGAAATTTTTGAGCCCGCAATTCCTGAGGGCATTCATGCGTTGTTCATTTTCCATTTCTTATTCATCCTCTTCACTTTGCTTTCTCTCCTTCCATCGATAACCATATTTTTGCGCTTTGTACATGCATGAATTGATCATAGGAACATTAGAAACCCCCTAGGGTGTTGAAATATACAGTATATTGGTTGTATTTTCTTAAATTTAAAGCGGATTTTGGGTTGCGTAGTTGGCACGACTGTTTCGCTAACAGTCGTGCCACCTGGCATGACCTCTGTGTAAAAAGGGGCCAATTGGCGTGGGTCCATGCCCAAAACCCGCGCCAACCACAATGCCCTAGAATTCGGAAATCCTCCCCTAAGGGATCCCAAATGATAATCAAATGCAATGAAATATAGCTTAAAAGATGGCAAATGGAGTTGGCTCTTACCTGAAACAGATAGAATCTGGATTGGTCCACTGGATTGTTCATAATCGTCGCCTGAAGATCGCAAGAGAATCGGGTCACTGTTGCTCTGCAAAGAGTTAAAAGTGAAAAGTAAATATTTTTTACCATTTATGGTCTTTTATAACTTTATATTATTTATGAGGAATAAATTTTACACGCGTCCTTTTGTGCAGCGACAATTTTTTTCACACGGTTATGATGAAGAGACGAGTTGTATTTTATACTTTTTCAGAGTTGGTAAAAACACGAAAAATTCACTACTGGAGTCATCTTTCAGCTCTTTTCTAACTCTCTAAAACTGAAAATATCGCCGAGTCGCTTGTCGTTTTGAACTCGTTAAATTGTCTGCGAAACGATATCTACCTAGTATATGTTTACCCTTTTTCAAGCTCGGATAGATTATTTACGAAAAGGGAATACCTTAGCCTATCGCGACTAAGAGGTTCTCTTAGACACAGTTTTCTACCTTTTTGGATTTGAGGGACTATTTTAGGAAAAAGGCCTGGTTGGAGTTTCCTTTTGCGCCTTCTTTTCAAACTCTCTAAATATGAAAAGATGTCGAGTTCTCCCTTTGTCAGACTCGTTAAAAAATGATGACATTGGACTCTGTCATCATGACGTTACTCGAGTCCCTCCTTCCTAGGGCTCATAAAATGTACTAGGTTGGATTTGTCCAAATGAAAAACGTACATTGCAAGAACATGCTATCCCCTTCAAGCTTGTTTTAAAAAATAATTGGGGTACTCGCGAGAAATGGTGGGGGAAAATGGAACAAATATTGTAGTTATGTTGGCAGTATGTCGCTCTTGAACATGGCACTTGTCTGCATTCGTGTCGGGTTGGGGACATCTCATCTCGTTATTTGTTTGCCTCCATGGGTTTGGGTAATCTCTTTTTACCACTCATATGCTATTTTTCACGTCACTATGACCTCAGATCCCTTGATGTAAAATACTGCCAAATCCAGTGTCGTGCCGCCACTATGTTCAAGAGAATTTTGCCTCTGCAGTTTTCAACCTCCCTCTGATTCTCTGTTGGTCTTGATTCACAAACATCATATTCCTCTATCTCCTGTCGATGATGTGGGAAAAATTATGGTCGACCTTTGATTAGGGTCACTTCCTGTCGACTTCAGCTCATTATCCAAGAAGTTGATCTAGAGACTTCCTTCAGGTACCTTGGAGCCTACATGCCTCAATGGCAGGTTTTTCACATTCGACGCAAGGTCTACATCATTGGAATTCGATCGAATGAATCTGTGGGTGTTCGACGTCAGATCACTGGATTGTAACTTTTTTACCTTGAGAGCCATTTTCATTATTGGTGGTTTCTCTCGTGTCTGTTAATAGCTTTCATGATTGGCTCGTAATCAGACGATATTTGTGCATGTTCAATTTTAGCTCACATATTCACATGCTCGAATTTGTACTGTGTTCGGGTTGAGATGGAGTGCAAGACCTTGGGTTTTGTTTGATGAAATCTAGGCTATAGGTTCTTTTGTGGATTACTATAACTTATTATATGACTCTTTAATTGGATGGCTGTGACCATACCTGAGTCTATTTGTAGATCCTTACTGCTGGATGGCTATGTCCATAACTCGGATCTCATTTTTTATGTACTCTATTATGGATGGCTGCATCCATGCCACATGTCGTATATCAGATGTATTAGTTGTATTTGTACTTGTAGGTTTTCTGATAGTAGTGTTTGGGTCGAACGCATTCTCATAAAGCATATCACCCCACCCTCTCTCTCTGACCTCATGCTTTAGGGGGCATCTGTTACACAGCAATTTGTCACTATCCCTACAATCCCTCGCCCCACATATTGCAGGGTATTTCCCGTGACCTGTGAGCAGTGTCATCCTCTACAAGAACCTTCCCTACATCCTTCTATACAAGAGCATCATTTCTCCTGCAAAAGACTTTCTCAAAAATCCCATAAAACCCCATGTTATGGCATTGGCCCGGGTAGATAGTTCATCCCTTGTGCCAATGTGGAGAAAGTACACTAGAGGCTATGCCAGTTAGCACTTTTTCCCTTTGTTGTACCCACGCCTGTCTTTTTGGGAATGTTTTTTAACAAACTAGAGGCAGAATTTTCCTTCAACCACCTCTAAGATGAGTCACAGGAAGTGGTTAACTGGTTCAACCACGGATCTATCTCTTTGGGTAGTGGTTTCCTCCTCATATGGGACACTCCTAAAAGACAGGTATCCCTTCCATGATTATAGGGATCCTAACCTCTCCCTCTCCTACTATATAAATGAGCTTTCGCCCATCATGAAAGCTACCTAAAAAAAGGGGATTATGCAGCTGAGATGCTAAACTTGGAGAACTAAGCCATAGCCGAATAACTGAGAAGGTAGATCAAGAAGGAAGTCCATCGAGAGGTCCCTTATCCCATCTACATTCCTCGAAGAGCTTTGAGACGTGCTTCGCCCGAGCCCCACTGGAGGAGACTGCAACGTCAAAGCGTGCTTGTATCTCTTCTTTCTACCTTAATATAAGTGACTATTGTTTGGTTCCCTTATTTTGTTTTATCTGTATTGAATGAAATATGCTAGTCTTATTTAGCTGATTAGTAGATGTTGAATGGAATTATTATATGGTATGTGCTTGTCGGTTTCTGGTCTTTGTGCAGGTGTCCAAGCACAATAGGTGGAAGGATTGTGACTTGTCTTCGATCAAGAGCGAGCGACTCTCACCATCACTGTAGGCATCGACGATAACTTTGGACCACAGGTAGGGCACCTTATCGCTTCCTTTTCATTCAAGTATCTAGGAACCTACACACTAGCATGATTCCTTGTTTCTAGACCCACCCTAGGGCTAGTGGGATTTCCTTTGTGTGCAGAGGGGATTTACCAGAGTAACAAATACCCAGTCTCCTATATCAAAACTTCTCTCACTCTGATGTTGATCTTCCTGTTGTTTCATTCGATTTTGTGGCAAATTCAAGTTATAATTTAAGAGTTGGAGAACTTCTTGTTGATGCTCGATGTGATCTTCCATTGCTTGAACCTTTTAATTTCTTCTTAAAGGCGATGTGATGGATGGTGGGTTATATTCATAAAGTGCCATAAATGGGGTCATTTTTGCTGCAATATTGAAAGAAGTGTTATACCACCATTCAGCGAGAGGTAACCACTTGACCCATTGTGTTTGTTTATTAGATACAAAACAATGAAGATATCCTTCCAAACATTTATTTACTATCTCAGTTTGACCATCGGATTGAGGATGATAAAATGAGCTATGAGATAGTTGAGTACCAAAACAAGAAAATAACTCCATCCAAACATTTCCAGTAAAAATGGGATCTCTGTCGCTCACAATAACCCTTGGGTTTCCATGTAGCTTTTGAATTTTGTCCATAAATGTAGTAGAAACTGTACTTGCTTTAAATGGATGAGATAATGCGCAAAAATGTGCATCCTTGGTAAGTCTATCGACTACCACCATGATGACACCCTTTCCTTCCGACTTAGGTAAATCTGTGATAAAATCCATTGAAATCTCCTCCCAACATTGAGTTGGAATGGATAAAGGTTGTAGAAGACCCAGGGTCTTAATTGTCTCCACTTTATTCTGATGGAAAACCAAGAATTCCGCCACAAAATTTTGAATATTAGGTTTAAGGCCATCCCAAAAAAATTCTTTCTTCATCCTGTGGTAAGTTTTTAAAAATCCTGAGTGTCCTCCAAAATGAGAAGTGTGTAATTCCAAAAGAATATTTTGTTTTAGTTTGGAATTCTTACAAAGATATAAGCGATCTTTGTACCATAAGGAATCATTTTTCCAAATAAATGTATCAGATGTACTAGGATCTTGCTGCAACCTTTGAATGAGTGTCCACACTTCTTCATCCTTCTTCCATTCATCCCTTGCTTCAGTTATCAAATCTGGTTGGATAATAGAAATGCCACAAAGCAATGCTTCCACCACTTCATTCTTTCTTGAGGGTGCATCTGCAACAACATTTAGCTTCCCTTTTTTGTAGATTATTTCAAGGTCATAACCCAACATCATTGTGACCCATTTTTGTTGCTCTTCTGAAGATAGTCTTTGTTCCAAATTTTTTTTAAGACTATCATGATAAATTTTTACCTTGAAGTGCCTTCCCACTAGGTAAGGTTGCCATTTCTTTAGTGCATGCAGTATTGCTAACATTTCATTCTCATAAATAGCTTTATGTAAATAATTTCCTTTGATTGGATGACTTTCAAAAGCAATGGGTCTTCCTTCTTGCATTAAAACAGCACCAATTCCATTCCCTGAGGCATCACATTCCATAATAAAGGTTTTTGTGAAGTCTGGCGTAGCTAAGACCGGTGCTAGGCACATTTCCTCTTTAATACGTTCAAAGGCCTTAGTTTCTTCAAGATTTCCTGAAAATGCATCTTTCTTCAATAATGTTGTTAGAGGTGCTGCTATTGTACCACAATTCTTAAAAAACTTGCGATAATACCTTGTTTACCTGATAAATACTCGCAATTGCTTTATGGTTGTGGGAACTTTCCATTCCTTAATGGCTTTAATTTTGTTAGGGTCTACCTTAACACCCTCGTGAGATACAATATGACCTAGATATTCCACCTCTTGTACTCCAAAGAAACATTTGGATTCCTTTGCATATAATTGTTTCTCCTGCAATAGTTTGAGCACCCTTTCAACATGTTGAACATGATCCTTCCAAGACCTGCTGCAGATTAGTATATCGTCAAAAAACACTAGCACAAATTTTCTAAGGAAGGGTTTGAAAATGGAATTCATTAACCCTTGAAATGTAGAAGGTGCATTGGTAAGGCCAAAAGTCATGACCAAAAATTCATAATGATCCTTATGAGTTTGAAATGTTGTTTTTGGAATATCTTCAGTCATCATTCTAATTTGATGATATCCTTAATGAAGATCCAACTTGGTAAAATAAATTTCTCCATGCAATTCATCAATAATTCATCAATCAAAGGAATGGTAAATTTATCTTTAATGGCTAGCTTATTGAGCTCCCTATAATATAGACACATGTGCCATGATCCATCCTTCTTGTGTACCAATATTATAGGAGCAGAGAAAGAACTTTCACTAGGTTGAATTATACCAGCCTCTAACATTTCTGGAATCATACATTCAATTTTGCTCTGTTGGACATAAGGATATCTATAAGGCCTGATGTTTGGAGTAACACTTCCTGGAATAAAATGAATAGCAAGATCATGATCACAAATAGGTGGGAGTCCTCTGAGAGTTTCAAACACCCTGGAATGATTTTCCAAGACTTTTTGGAGATCTGCAGAAATAAATGATTTTGATGTTGGAACTTCTAGTGAGCATAATTGTGCAATTACACCACGTTGTTATTTCTTTAGAATATTTGTCATGACATTAGAGCTTATTATCTTTCCTGGCTTCCCTGCAATACCCCATAATTCTACTTCCTTTCCTTCTGAAAAAAATTTCAAGAAAAGTTCTTGAAAATTAAAAGCTACCATCCCCAAATATTGTAACCATGGTACTCCTAGTACAATATCAGCACCTCCCATAGGAATGGAAAGCATTAGAATATTCAATACATATTCCCCCATATTTATCTTGATATTATGGCATTTTCTAGAGCAATTTATAGTTCCTCCATTTGCAACCATCACTTAAGATTCTGAAGCTCAGTATAGGAAACAATTCAATTCCTTGGCTACCTTACAATGAATAAAATTATGGGTACTACCTGAATCAATCAACACTATTACCTTTTTCTTCTTGATATGTCCTTCTATCTTGAGAGTTTGAGGAGTGGTAATTCATGCCAATGCATTACATGATATGATTGGACTCATTTCCTCCTCTTCTAGGGTTGCTTCCTGGTGTATATCCTCTTCTTGTCTGTTTTCTTCTTACTCTTCACAATCTATGTAAAATAATTTCTTCTCAGCACACTTATGACCTTTAGTGTATTTTCTATCACAACTATAGCAAAGCCCTTTTGCTCTTTTTGCTTCCAATTGTTGTGGTGTCAACCTTGTAGGTTGTGGAAATTTAGGAGTAGCAACACTTTGATCTTTATAGAAGTGAGTGGTAGGCTTCCTTGTCGTCATAATTTTACATTCAATTTTTCTTGCCAACCTAAATGCCTTCTCCAATGAATCAAGTTCCAAAACGCGAACTTCATGTTGGATGTTATCCTTTAAAGTACCTATGAAGATATCAATCATGTGTTCCTCTGAAATATCAGTTACCCTTATATTCAATTTTTAGAAGTCCTCAATGTGCTCCCCCACTGAACACTTTTTCTTGAGATTTATCAATTGGCTAAAGAATGTGTTGCTCTTTGTATCCTCATAATATGCTATCATTTCCTCCATAAAAATTGACCAAGTGACAATTTTTTTATGGGAGCAAAGCCATCGATACAATACAAATGTATTTTGTTCTAAATGTAAAGTAGCAATGCGTACCTTTTATGTGTTTTGCACATTATTGAGATCAAAATATTGCTCCATTTGTAGTATCCATGTTACAAGATCCTTTCCATCAAACGTACTCATATCCATTTTTGGAATATGGTGGTTCTTTCTTCGAACATTAGATTTTATGAAATCATGATTAACATTTATTTTGTTCTCATCATGAGTTTCCTCTACTATATTTTCACCATTAGGAAACATTTCTTGTATCAACTTTGTCAAACCTTCCATGTCTTCTTTTAGATCATTCTTCATGTTTTCCATCTTAACTTCCTTGTCATCCACCTTAGATTCCATGCCAGCTTCCATGCCATCCATATTAGCTTCCATACCATTCTTCAAACCATCCATATTAGATTCCATGGCTTTCTTCAAACATCCATCTTATTTTCCCCGCCTTTCTTCGAAACTTCCATGTCATTTTTTGTTGCTCTTTGCGAGAGAAAAATTTGTTGCACTTGCTCTTGTAATTTTCATATGTCATGTTACCATTCTTCGTCTTCATAATCCATAGTAGAGCCTTATAAAGTTTTAATGGGTGTTGAATTATTTTTAGCAGCCATTTTAGAATCCAATATTGATATCTATTCTACAATATGCCCTTAGAATCAATTCAACTTGATTCTTCAAACAAGACTTATGCAATTTAGGAAAAACAAAGACACACCCTTTACTTGCTTTTGAGGAGCTCGGTATTGAAATTGACTTATCTCTATACTTGAAGATCCTCAATATCTAAAATTAGGCCTTGTAGCATTCCTTTGAAGCTTATCTCAAATGCCATGGGTCTCACTTGATTTGGATTCTTCAAGACAAATTTATGTCCAATTTCCCACAATTACCTAATTATGGACTGGTTCAGTAGAGCGAACTTGTACGACTTGCCACATGTCACTCTTTGATCCTTTTTTATAGAAAGGAAACTAAAGTCTGTGTAATTCTAGTCTCATTTTACATAATTCGAATCTGATGCTCAAAGACAGAGTTATGAATATTTTCCCACGATCACCTCTTTGAGAGGAAATTCGGGAGCCTGAAAAAGACCTAACTTCCACAGATCATATCTCCAAAAATGTTGCAAACCAATCTATGAAATGTTGCAAAGATGCTCCTCAATATTTGAGATTCATGCTCTAAACATTTTAGCTTCTGAACCTTCATAGAAACAAAGTTATAACGAAAATTCTGTGATGACCTTTTTAAGTGAAATTCAGGAGCATGCAAAAAGTCGTAACTTTCACAGATCATATCTACGAAAATATTGCAAACCAAGCTCTGAAATTTTGTGACGACGTTCTTCAGGATTTTATCTTCGCACTTTCAAAATTTTGGTTTCTGAAACTTTGTAGAAAAAAAATTATAGCGAAAATGAAACGATTACCTGGTTGGAGTAGCGAAACCCTAGAATCCAAAGCTATGATACCAAATGTTGGGAAACCAGCTCCAAAAATAGAAGAAAAGAGATGTCAACACCTTAGAAATAAGCCACTTTGAGGGGGCAACCTCTAATACATTACATGAAGGAACAATTCTTGGATGATACAAATGACAAAACCTCCTTTCTATTTATACGAGTCCATGGGTCCACAATGTAATCCTAGTGGGTCCACAATGTAACGCCAACTGACCTAACAATAATAATGTAAGGGCACAATAATAACAATATGGGGGTCACAAAGGTACAAAAATAACAATAAGGGGGGCTACACTAACATAATAAGGGACTACACTATAAATATAGGGACTTAACATCTCAGTTGTTTGAATTGACATATCCTGTGTTGCCTTAATAAATATACTTGCCTCATTGGTGGGACAGGCTGATGTTGTTGTTGGTGTCGTAGCTAGTGTAGTTGCTATAATTTCTATTGTCACTAGAACTGTTGTATTAGTTGGGACTGTTGTGGATAATGGACCTGATGTTGAAGCTATAAGAATGGCAGTAACGTGAACTGCTTCCATGTTGGCTTGCTTTTCCTGCTGTAATTTTTCCATTTCATTTTCCATCTCTTTTAGTTGAGCTATCAAATGAATGATGAAATTCATCATTTCATCCTTTCGATTTTCATTTTCCAAAACTTCTTTAGTTTCTGGATGTTCTGTTGTAGGTAAATTTAGTTGTTTCTTCAAGGCAACTACATCTGCATTCTTCTTCTTGATCAGCTCTTATGCTGCTTTGATATCCTTTGGATTATATCCAACATCCATGACCAATTCTTCAAGTGATTTTATCCTATTATCCTTTTCTTTTGAAGAAGCTTTCTCTAGTTTTAACTATGTCCTGATATTTTCTAGAGAATTATATATTTTTTGTACACTTAAAGCCTTGTGTTTCATATTGGAATAGATCATTTCTCCAGCTTGCTTATGAAACTCAATATGATCCATGGGATGCACATATTTAGAAAGAAATTCAAAGGTTGTTTTCTTATAATCTACTGATGATTTTGGAGCCTGCATTGTTGGCTGTAAAAATGTCATTTGCATATTCCTAGTTTTGTAATCAAAAGGTGAAACTAATCTGTTTTGGTCACTGGGATTTTGTTTCCAACACTGGGCATAAGTTACAACTTTCAATGCTTCATTCTTGATTTTTGTTTCTTTGTATTTTTTGATTATATCTTTCTCTTTATCCACTGGTTTACTTGATGATGAAACCTATGCACTATGTTTCTTATGAATGATTTGTGCATTAGAGGTTGATAGTGGGTGTGTTTATTCTAAAACTATTGGAGGTGAATTATCTCTTACCACTATATCTGTATCAATGACTTCAATTGTATCAACTATCTCTCACTGTTCTATCACTGGATGCAGTTTTTCCTTTTTCCCATACATTAGCCTAAATTTGGTATCAGAAGTAGTCTCTGCAGAATAAGGGCCTTCCTCTCTTGCCCTATTTGAATTCTTGTCTTGTGGGGCTGGATTAAGAAGGAGGGAACTAGTAAAAACATTCCTCTCCACCTCTTGTAAAGTACCTTCCAACCATTCTGATTGGTTGGAATAATTTTCAAACTTAGGCTATGACTCATGAATAAAAGGGGTCAGTTTGAATTTGACTCTTAACTTTCTTATGACTCAAAAGGGACGATATTTCCATTTGAAACTATTACTAGACTTAAAATCTTGTAAATAATTGTCTTCTTTCTGACCAACATGCCTGTTATTGCAAATAAAAGGACCTAGCTGGTTCTTGATCTTAAATTGAGTTTTCTTCTTTGCTGAAAGGAAATTGACTTCATCTGAATTCAGGAATTGTCTGATGTATTCAAATGCAAATAACCTCATTGGGAGGTATTTGGGAAGTTTGCATGGAGTAAGCTAGCTTCCATACACCCTAATTTATCTATGATTCGGGTATAAATACCAGTCTCATGTTTTATTTTGATCTGAAAATTGTAACACCTTCTTTATCTCTTCACTAACTCTAGGTTGAATGCTACTGCTTAGCATATTAACTAATGGATAAAAAAATGATTCAATGAAGTCTTTAGAGATGAATTATCTAGAATCTATTCTAATAAAGGATGTCCAAAAGATTACATATTGGGGGTTACCCTCTGTGTCCATTTTTTGGAGGCTAATTGTAAGCCTTTATGGTTGGAAATATAAGAACAACTGGAACAAAACTAAGGAGTATTTAAATACTCCTTCCTCTGATAATTTGACCAATTTATCATGGATGTAATCTGATAGATATTGGGAAAAATTAAATGTTGAAGCTAGAGGTTGACCTCAGTAAAATATAGATAAGAAACCTAGGATAGATGCATCTACATGTTAATCAGTAAAATACCCTAAAACACATGACAACAATGTAACAATCTGTCTAGTTCTCTATGAAAATATGGATGTTGAATATGGAGGATTAATTTTTGGGGTTTCTACTGATGGAGGAAGGAAAGTTTGGAATATTTGGAATCTTTTGGCAAAGTCCAACTTCAGGTAGAGTTCAGTAAGGGTTTCCATGGATAATGGTACTTCATCAGGTTTTGGTTGAATCTGTAGCATCTGATTTATGGATTGAGGAGTGATTGTGAATAGGATCTCTTGGCTTGAGGTTACTAGAGCTCTTTCATTTGGAAAATAGTTGATCAGGCAGTGTCTAATAAGTTTAGGGAATTGAAAGGTCTGTGGGAATATGTATTTAGGAAAATTTGAATCCCATAGATGGATATCATCTACCTGGTCAATGAATTTGGCATGGCTCTTGGAGTGGAGCTCTAAAAGGTTGAAACCAATGATTGTATCACTGATTTTGATGTCCTTATCAGCTAGAGGGGTGTGGTCAACATCTACTAGAGGTATTTGTAGAGGATTTACGAATATAATACTCTAGGAGTCCATCAATTTCATTTAATTTATCAATTTATTAATTAATAAGCTCTCTTGACGGTGTTGGGTACTTTAGGATTACCTGTTAAATCGTTGAATTTGGTCGTGTAGATGGTTCAAGAAGAAATAGGGGCTTTCTTGGTCTGCAAAGGGTTCAATTCTCAGTCGACAATGGTTCTTTTGGTTTCTTTTTCGCAAATAATAGAAATGGTGAAAAAATGGTTTCGGGCGGGCTTTATTACTTTTAACCAGAAACAATTAATCATATGGCATGGAGGTTTGATTTCAAATAGCAGCTGGTTTCATCGCAATGTGGGGAGGCGGTTTAGTGGGTTATCGCACTGTGAAATGTTGTTTGGTTGTTTTAGGATGGGGGTTGCGATAGAATATGGGACTGCCACGCAGCAAGGGAGCAGGGGTGTGAAACCACCCATTTAGACCCCCCCCAAACCCACACACACACACACACACACAACTTTAAACATTAGACTATCGGGGGATGTGAAATGTCTTGTGGGCCGTTAGATATAATAGTGAACAGGATCGAGGTGTTAATAAAAGGGGTTAGGGAATATAATAAGCAGGGTTAATTAAAAGTGGGACCCAGGATTATATATGCAGGGATAAAATGATATAAAGGGGGTTTTTAATATGAAGATGGATTGGGGAAATGTAATAAAGCATAAGGATTAGCATGTAATGGGGGGTTTCATGAAATATATAAAGCGGGGGGGATATTTATAAACTATAGGCTAAAATATTATAAGGGGGGTATTGTATTGAGCGGGGAATTTAAATCAGAAAGAGAATTGGGGCCCGAGGATTTATATTAAGTGTGTTAAAACTATGTAAAAGTGGGTTTTGCAAGTTTTAATTAAATAAAGCAGAGTTAGTAAAGGGAAAGGGGTTTCTCAAAGGGAAATGGGTTTTAAACTAGGGAAAGGGGTTTTATGAAGGGAAAAGGAATTTTTTGGAAGGGAAAAGGGTTAGAATAAACAGAAAGGGGTTTTTGTCAAAAGAAAGGGATTTTACAAGGGGAAATGGTTAGAAATATATTAGTGATATGAGATGAACCAATTGATGCTTTCCATGACTTGTAAAAGTATTTTGCCTACCCTTTATTTACCCTAACATTTTTTTACTACATTTATTGGGTGCATTTGAGCTTACTGACCCTTTTATTTTATTTTGATAAGAAAACTAACCTATTTCTAACCTTACATCCTCCAATGACTCAAATTAAACTGATGAGCTCATTTTTATTCTCTACCTAACTATTGATCTGCCAAGATTAAATGCTTTGGTCAGATATTTATTCACTAACTATCATGACATTAAATTTAAAAGCATGAATGAATCAAGATTAAACTGTATGATCATCATGAATTATGGCATTTTGGACAAACTGCACACAAATTTTATTTGCATAAAGTAAACTAAAATAAGAGTAGCCGCATTTGAATGTGCAACACTTTCAGAATTTGTTTTTGTTTCTTTTTGTGGGGTTCATACTTTATATTAATTTTTCATCTTCTTTTATTTTAGTGCTTTGATTTTTCTTTCAGGACATACCCTCTTTTCATTTTTTAATATGGGAAATTTTTTTTAGAAAGAAAAGGTATGTACAATATTAAAAGAGTTAACATAGTCATTTAAAAATTATGATCCCTATTATTATAGGACGCTAACACCTCTCACTTGCAAACCATGTTATACTAGTTTGCATGTTGTTGTTGTTCTTTCTCTTGTTCTCTCCTTTCACGTCTCTGAATGATTGACATATTAAATACAATTTTTTTATTAAATGAGACATGTATTTAGGAATATACATATATAATTTTTTTTGAAAAAAAAAAAGTTGGTGCGCCAGAAAAACAGGCGTGCACTAGTAATGGTGTGTCTTTTTTTGTCGCACACCAGAGATAGTGTACTAGCAAATTTTCAGTGCACCGATGGCGGTACACATGGAAATTTTCAGCGCACCGCCCTCTTGGAATTGTTCATAAGTCAACGGTGTGGTGGTATAACAAACTGCATAGTTGACTATGGACTAGTGTAGGAGGGCGGTGCATCGACCAAACTATAAACCCTGGGGCGTATGGTCTCGTCAACGCACCGACCTCCTGACATCATTACTTAGTCAATGGTGTAGTCTTTTATCAAGCTGCACTGTTGACCATGTTGAAATGCCAGAATGCGATGAGCTGACAAAAATACCACCCCGAGGTGGATATTTAATTCAATGCACTGCATTTCCGTTATTCCACAGGGTCAATGGTGCGGCTGCGTAACCTACTGCACCACACCTTTTTTAGATTTTAAAATATCACGGTGCACCTTTCATTACCATCCTGGTGCGACCTGTAAATTTACAGGTAGCAGCGTGAGCCAGTGCGAACGTAACGATTTTTTTTTTTAAATGGTTAATTTTAAGTTAATTTCCAATTCTAATCCATTAAAAGCCATAATTATGGAAAAACAAGAAAAATAACTGTACATTTGACCATCAAAGAGGCATATTGGTTGTAGAATTTGCAAAAGTAAATTTTCCAAATGTTGTACAAAATTCAAAATGCAATTGGTGGATAATGCAGAGCAGCAGTGTGTGAAATGGTTGCAATGGGAGCACCGATGTTAGGGCGGATCAGAAAAGGATAAGTTGCACCAGTGTTTGAATGCTCACAAGCACTTAAAAGTGAGAAATGTGATTTTTTGGCCGTAATTTATTTTTTATTTACCCTGTTCCGGTGGAGGGGGCTTTATAGGCACACTGGTGCAGTTCCTTAAGACCGCACTAGGTGGTTTTAGTTTTAGCATGGGGTTTTAGGATGCAGCGGTGCTGAATCTTTGTAAGGAACTAGTGCACTACAATGATAAGATGCATAGGGGTGGGTTTGTTGTAATATTCCTAAATTAGCATGTAGCTAATTGGAATATTGATTTCTGCTTTTATCACTTAGGAGGAGAATAAATGAGTAACGAGGCCGATATATTTCACAAATAAGAATAAAATCCCTCATAGTATGAAAATGGATCATCATTGGAGCTGGATTTCACACCCTCATGTGTGAAAAGGGACCTTTTCATGTGGACATGGTCAAGTTTAACCAAGTCAACAGCACTGGGACAAGAGGTGGAGATCACTTTGAGAGACAACGTAGTATGAATGGGAGGAAGTTTCATTGGTGGAGGAAACCCTAAGGAGTGGGACCCATGATGAGAGGGCATTCACTTGTTTAAAAGGAGGGCAAGGCAACCATTTTTATTCATGTGATGGATTATTGATTTTATGGTCTGGTTAGACTTTGTGCATTCTCTTGCTATTTAGCAGGGTTGTTGTGTTGCTTAGCACCGGGTGTTCCCGAGTAGGAATCCCATCTCCTCTCTTCAAAGGCCTCTTGAGGGAGGTTTCACTTCATTTCTTCGCATCCAGGCTCCAGGCCAAGCCACCTCCTTTAGCTACAATGTTATTTCTGCTGAAGTATAATGTTGTGTTGTAGTGTGTTGCAGTGGAGGTTCGACAACACAACTTCCGGAGCTTATTTTCAAAGGAGGAAGCCTTATTTCCTTAGGAGGATCAGTGAGGAAGAATTTGGGCTGATTTCACCATCTTTGGCATCAGGCCAACCATTTTCCAGCATCTACAACATAGTTCCTCTCCTTGACTGCATTATTTTCAGTGAGCATCTGCAGTGACGGTTGCAGTGATTGTTTGAAGGGTCAGATCTTCAGTGTTAGGATCAATATTTCACTTGGAAGATCCATTGGAGGAGGTTTGTTGAGCTTGTGCATCACCTACAGCCATCTCCATCCAGTTCTTGAGTTGTAGCTACTACTCAGCCCTGCTGCTCCAAAATTTTTTCCATTTTGCATATTTCAGGAAATCCTTCCAAGATTGTCTTCAAATTATGTTTGGGAGTCTATATCTTTGCTGACCACATTGTATGAGTTGTATATTGTCATATTTGTGTATTTACACTTCTCAACAACGGTATATCTAAATAAACTGCGCTGTCATAGCCTTGAGCATTTTTTGAGTAGCACTGATCTTCATTTTCTTGTACATGTTCTCTTGAGGCTTGTATTTCCTAACTTGTGTGATTATTTCCTCAAGATGTTGTATACATTTGCTGCTATAATACCAAAATCATGGCTATTTGGTTCTTATTACATTTTATGATTTGATGTAACAATGCTCTTTCATTGTTATGTTCATGTATTGCTGGATCTCCAATTTAGGAATATCTTAATATATTCCCATTGTTGCAGATTTTCACTATTTTGGGATATTGCAGTGGTATTGAAGCATAATCTTGGCTCAGTGTGTGGATCTCAGCCAATATGCTATCTAGAAGACAAGAAGAAGAAGATATGAACATAAATAAGACTCCATTCTTTGGAGGAAAGAATGAGGAGAGGCTCTCAATGCTTCTTCCTAAATCTATACAGAGAAGTCATGAAGATCTCAAGAAGTTGAGAAGGGAGATGTGTATGGTATCTCCAAGAGGGATTGAATCAGAATAAAACTCTAGATTTTCCTATGATGAATGCGAGCATGCAGCCACACATTATTTTGTGTAGCGTAGTCACATGCCCATATTTTCCATGAGAGAGATGGAAGAAGAAGGAATGGCTAGGAGGAAAACTATTAGTGATTTTCTACAAGAGTATGAATCTCAAACTCAAAAGTTTAGAGATCACATCACTTTTCCAGAGTTTTGCAAGATGAAGGTGGAGAGAAGCAAGCAACATAATATGGATAGATTTATTCTATCTGCTTTCGATGGTTCACCTACATGTTCAGCTAGAGCTTGGGTGGAGGAGCTAGACTTCTATTTGCAGCAACACCAAATTTCTCAACATGAAGCCATCAAAGTTGTAGCGCTGCATTGTGAAGGTAAGGGCTATGCTTGCTGGATGTTTGAGTCATTTTCATTAAAAAATTTCAATACTTCTTCTTTTGCAAAGTTCACTAAGACATTAGTGAAAATATTTGATGGAGAAATTTCTGCAACACAAGTGGAGGAGCAAAACAAACTTAAGCAAACAAAAACCTTGCATGTGATGGAGGAAATTACAAACTCAGATCCACTTCAGAAAACCATGAAGGAGGCTGAAATCTTACATAATACCTTGTTATAGGCAAGGCCTCTATCTCATATTACTAAACCAAAGGACAAGGAGATCCCTTTCTCAAAAGAGGATCCAATCCTTGGGAGGTTGGCCATACACATTGATGAGGATGAGGGCAACAACGCTGTCATACCTAGAGTTGATATAGTACCACATGCAGAGGAAGAGAGAGCTCTTGCTCCATATAGATGGATTCTTGTATCTTTGCAAGGAATTCCCTAGGATCTCACATGTGGATATCAAGGCACAACTCATGTTCTACATGTGCCATTGATGATGAGGTGTGAAACTATGGAGATAAAAGGATAATATGGGGAGGATGAATAGTATCATGTTATGAGGATCACACACCCCTATGCATTTCAGGAGGTTGATGCACCCAAGAGGGAGACTAGATTGCACAGTGAAGGTTGGGACAAGTCTGTACATTCATATATGTAGTCTACTCTTGATGTTGATGTCTCATTGCATGGAGACATTTCACTGGGAAGACCACCAGATTAGCATAGGAGGATGGATGCTTTACATTTTGAGGCACCACTCATTGATTCCAAAGGAGTGGAGACCTTGGGAGAGCTTGATACAATGCTAATAATCTTGGGTAGACTCAAGGAGGGGAGAGGCATTCTCTCAACATCATCTTTATCCACTCACATTTCAGACTCTGCGTTGTGGAAGAAGTAGCATGGAAAGGATAACATCCTTCCAAATTGCATCTTTGGCATGGGAGATGTCAAAGAAGAGGACAACCATATGACAGATGTTCTTCAAGATGATTCATTAGTTCTGTCACTATGGAGGATAGATCCATATTGGAATTCCTAGCTATTGGTGGAGTATTCCAAGGATCTTTTTACTTGTATGATATTGGATGACCAGTTGCACGAGGAGGGATATTCAGTTAGAGATGGGGTAATCTACTATCATGGTAGGATCTTCTTATCTAGAGCTTCCAAGCCGAAGGAGAAGTTGCTACACACATCTCATGCGGATTTACTTTTTAGCCACAGTTATTCTATGAGATCATACCACACCATCATGGATGGGTATTTTTGGGAAGGCTTTGAGGAGGAGATATATTAGCATATGAGGAGATGCATGGATTATGTAGAGATGTAGGAGATACATGAATATTTAGAAGAGTTAAAAAAACCACCTCTTTTCTGTTTGAGGATGAGAGGGGACTCACCTATGAGCCACTCCATTTGCATGAGCAAGACATATGGTAAGGGTATTGTTTGTTCGCATAATTATTTATATAATATATATATGCATCCATTAACCATATATGTGCAGGATGTTTCTCCATGGAGGAGCATTCTTTCTTCTAGACCTCATGGTCTACTTGAGGCCATGAACAGTATTGATGGCCGCTCCTTCGGAGGACTTGAGGAGGAGATGTATTATGGAGAACATGCTCACTTCGCACCATACATCATTCACTTTCTCCGAACATATGAGGAGAGTGGGGCAGAAAGAAAATGGTTGACCACACTTTCTGTCACTCTCTATTACAGTTGAGGACCAAACTAAGTTGGTTACATCTAAAGGACCATTGTACTTCTCCCTTGCTACATATGGCAGCAAGTATGGTTCTCATCATGGTTCCCTATGTTGTTGTTGCTCTTATTTCTATTAGGAGCATGACTGGGGGAGAGACACATTGGTTGGATGTGTCCTTTGGGGAAGAGGATTCCCATAATTTTTGCACTACATGTTCTAAGGGGAGTATGGGAGCTAGTATGGCCACCACAGCAAAACACTTGTCTCTATATAAGGTGGGCCATGATATTGATTGGAGAACTTGGGATATGACTCCCACACTTCATTGGGAGAAACGTTTCTATGAGTTGCCATATCATGTTGTGCAACAGTAGTTAGGAAAATTGCACTGTGACCACTTGTGAAACTGTTGGTACCTTTCAGCTCTACATGAAACCCTTAGTATTCCTCTTTCTTGGATACCCTATTATGGTGATTTCATATCCATCATATGTGGGATGACTTGGGTGAGCATGATTGACAACGTTGGAGGGAAGATATTTGGGGATGCAATTTTCTTCTTGCCACTTGGAGGCAACACTTTTGTATCCCAAGAGCAGCAGATACTCTACGATTATCATAAGTGGAGAGGAGGATAGCATGGGGTAGGCTATGATGTCTACCATGATCTGATTTTCAGCCCACCTTCATTGCCGAAGCTCAAGGTGGAGGAAGATTTTCAGGAGTTGCGATGTTGGGAGGTAACTCACATTGCATGGATGATTGCTTGGGGATGGAGGATCCACATGGGAATGATGATTACCCATGCACTTCAAATCCCATTCCTTAAAGGGACCTTTAGACAACACTTTGTTACCTTCTTGATTATTTCACCTTTTTATGATGATAGCTTTATAGCTAACTTACATGCTTGGGAGGAGCATTGTGGAGACTTGTTGATGAGACAATATTCTTTTCCTGGGAGGAGATCATCATATGAGGATGCTACAGGGAGAGGAGATGAGAGTTCTCAGTTCTATCCTTGCAGTTGCTTGAGTACAAGCAACATTTTGGAGGGGAGGACTGTAATATTCCTAAATTATCATGCAACTAATTGGAATATTAATTTTTTATTTTATCACTTAGTAGGAGAATAAATGGGTAAGGAGGCCTATACATTTCAGAAATAAGAATAAAATCCCTTATAGTATGAAAAGGGATCATCATTGGAGTTGGATTTCGCACCCTAATGTGTGAAAAGGGACCTTTGCATGTGGACAAGGTCAAGTTTGACCAAGTCAACAGCGCTGGGATAAGAGGTGGAGATCACTTTGAGAAACAACGCAATATGAATGGAAGGAAGTTTCCTTGGTGGAGGAAACCCTAAGGAGTGGGACCCATGATGAGAGTGCTTTCACTTGTTTAAAAGGAGGGAAAGGAAACCATTGTTATTCATGTTATGGATTATTGATTTTATGCTCCGGTTAGACTTTGTGCATTCTCTTGATGTTTAGAAGGGTTGTTGTGCTGCTTAGCACAGGGTGTTCTGGAGCAGGAATCCCATATCCTTTCTTGAGAGGCCTCTTGAGGGAGCTTGCACTTCATTTCTCCACATCCAAGCTCAAGGCCAAGCCACCTCCTTTAGTTACAACATGATTTCTGCTAAAGTATAACATTTTGTTGCAGGGTGTTGCAGTGGAGGTTCTACAACACCACTTCCGGAGCTTATTTTTCAGAGGAGGAAGCCTTATTTCGTTTGGAAGATTACTGAGGAAGGATCTGGGCTGATTTCACCATCTTTTGCATTAGGCCAACCATTTTCCAACATCTACAGCTCAGTCCCTCTCCTTGACTGCGTTATTTTCAGTGAGCATCTACAGTGAGGGTTGCAGTGATTGTTTGAAGGGTGAGATCTTCAGTGTTATGATCAGCCTTTCACTTGGAAGATCCATTGGAGGAGGTTTTTTCATCTTGTGCATCATCTACAACCATCTCCATCCAGTTTTTGAGTTGCAGTTGCTGCTCTGGCATTTTTTTCATTTTGCATATTTCAGGAAATCCTTTTAGGATTGTCTTGGAATTTTGTTTGGGAGTCTATATCTTTGCTCCCCACATTGTATGAGCTATATATTGTCATATTTGTGTATTGACACTTCTCAGCAGAAGTATCTCTAGATAGACTGCATTGTCATAGCCTTGAGCATTTTCTATGTAGCAGTGATCTTCATTTTCTTGTACATGTTCTCTTGAGGCTTGTATTTCCTAACTTGAGTGATTGTTTCCTCAAGACCTTGTATACATTTTCTACTATAATACCAACATCATTTCTATTTGGTTCTTCTTACATTTTATGAGTTGATGTAACACTTCCCTTACATTTTTATTTTCATGTATTGTTGGATCTCCAATTTAGGAATATCTTAAGATATTCTCATTGTTGTAGATTTTCCCTATTTTGGGATATTACATTTATACGGAGAAAACGGTGTCTGTTGTGACAATGTTTTTTGTGCACCGGTGCTTTTTCTGGTTGAACACACTAGTGCGGGTTAGGATGATAAGCGCATCGGATGAAAAAAATCTGCAAAATCCTCCACCCGCCATCCTCCTCTACTAACCTCCACTACAAATGGATGTCTGTGGTATTTTTATAAGGGGTTCCTAATAAAAATTTTCTAGAAGGTATTTTCCTTGTAGTGGAAAAATATTCCTAAGGGTATAGTTGATTTAACCTCATTAAAAATCTTTGGTTCAAGATATTTTTTCCTCCAATGTCTAAGGTGGAGGGAAATCCCTAAATAAGAGACTATGTTAAGGTTTTCTTTAGATATAAAGTAAATTTGATCAGTTCTAATCATTTTCATAATAATTTAGCAATGTTGCACTCATGAGTGAATTTGAGATATTCATTAAAACCTAGATATAAGGATAAAAAACACGCATCATAAAATTGGGGATTTTCAATGGTTTAATGAAATTATCACCCTCTAAGTGTTTCAAAATCCATTTTGCTTAATACATCTAAAATTGAACTTTAAAGCCTTGTATATATTTTTATGCTTAAATATATCTTGATACATCTAAAATTGATAGGTAGAGCCTTTTATATATTAATACGCATAAATGTACTCTTCGTAACATTTTCTCTGAACAACATAACTTTAGTTAAAACTTTTGATTCCTTCACATCCAGACTCATCAAAGCTAAAAAAGTATCTCTTTCCTCATATTAACAAGACATGGGCCTTATTCCTTGTAACGTATGAAGGATCTCTCATCAAAATATCTCCAAACTTGTTCATGGAATTTGTTACTCTAAAACCAATTTATTTTTACTTTGTTTCATTTTGTTGAATTGATTTTTATATATAATTTTATATTAATAATATTTTCCACATAGTTATATTTATACTTATAGATTACTAATATGTATTTTCACTTTTATAAATATAAATTTACAAAATAATAAAAAAGATAAATTTACATAATTAAATTAAATTTGTGGCATGAGTACACGTGGCTAGCCCAGAGGCCACCAGGTGCGCCCTTCCAAGGTCCAAATTTCAACTATGGTCAAAGTCCAAATTTCCTATTTCAATTATCGAATGGCATGGTATTTTTATTATATGGTCGGATGGCTATATATACAATGGTCATATGAAATAATTTTATTAGATGGTCGGAGGGATGTATATACAATGATCGAATTATATATGTCATCGGGAAAAATGTTATACACAGGTGGAAGGGCGGAGTTCAGGTTCAACCCAGCAATCCCCCCCTGTAGCAACACAACATAACACTGCTAGACCACTACGAAGGTTATTAACCATAGTGGGTCACGACATATATTTATTGCCATACTATTGAATTGGCTGGGGTAAGGAGGGGGCCAAGACCCTCACCATAGAACCACCTGCTATGACCAGAAGGGGAGATTACTGCAATGGTGGTATTAAAGTTTTAATGCAGATTTATTAAGCACTAATTGAGGTTTAAATCACACTATTATTTATCATTAATTCAGATTATGGTAAGAGCACATTTAGCACTAACACCCACTTATAACCTAATTAAAACAATATTATCAGTTAATTAACCCCAATTAATTCGACAACAGATTTGGTAGAGTCTGCCAACTGCGCCTGAACTCCAAACTTGTTGGGGTTAACTAGATTTATCTCTAGATTTAGTGCAGTTTCCTAGGCTAGAATTAATTAGGCCATAACTTTTGTAAAATTCAACCAAATTGGGCTCAAGAAGAGTCTATCCTTGATGATTTGGACATTCTGAGTATGTTGGAACAGGTTTTAGGAGAAGTATAGGAATGTAAACATCACCTTTTTCCATTTCTATCTAATATAGAGGCCCAAGCCATGAAAGATGGGCCAATTAGATGTAGCCCAAGAGGGGTGAACTCCTTCATCAAAAAATTTTGTTAAGGGATCATTTGATGGTTTGTTGTACATTTTATTGTTGTTGTTCAATACATTGTTTTTAATTTAAAATGATCATGAATTTAAGATAAAACTTCATACATTTACCTGTTTAACACTCACAGACGCCTCAAGAAACATATGCACATGACGTAAATGATGAGAAAATTGTTTATAATTCTGAATATGAAATTAGCATAGAAAAGCAAACATTAAAATTGAGACCAAGGTGTTATGAGACAAATGGTTGCAAGGTTATTCGCGTGATATTTTCTTAAGTTTCGTGTGAGTGTTTTAATGGTTACAAATTTGTAATGCTTACAAGGTTAAAGTTGCAAAGAAGAAAAGGGAAGTCCTGAGATTAGGACTAGAAGAAGGAGAGACTCAAGGTCACCATCTCCACCCAAAGATCCACTCACAGCTGCACCTAAAGCACCTCAATTTTTATCTCTAGCTGAGATTGAGGAGGTACAAGTTGCACCAAAAGTTGACCTTAAATCCATAGCCATCGTCTCAAGTTTTGGAGACACTGAGGGTCTTTCAGAAGAGGAAGAATAGAAGAAGGCTTTCTATGACCTGACTGAGAGGGTTAGGATCCTATTTATATAGAGGGACAAAAAGGATGAATATAAGGATTCAAAGGGCATTTGAGGAAATCCTCCTCCATCTACACCATATTCATCATCATCCTCATCATCATCATCAACACCATATTAGATTTCCACAACCAAAACTACCCATGCTCACTCAAGAATCACAAATGGAAAGACTCTCTTACTCAAACTTGATGTCAAATTCGAGCTTCCAATGTATTATGGCGAAGTGAATGTAGAGACGCTGGATAATTGGATTCTTCAATTGGATTTTTATTGCAAAATACAAAACCTTCAAGAAGATGACATATAAATTTAATTGGATTCCTTAAGGATGGAGGGATCAACACTTGTATGGTGGGAATCAAGGTGTTATAGGTCAATTTTCGCACCATTCTGTTGATGGCCTTAGAAATCCATGGCAAAAACAAGGGGGATAACCACTCAGTCCAGAACTTAAAGTGGTTCCTTTTTCGTTTGGGGTAGTGGCTCCGACTGGGTATGATGGGACCAGTTTCCCAGATTTGTTTTTTTATGATAATCTGTTGGATTTATATCAAAAAATTTTAGAATGATGAATTACTACAAACTAAGACAAATTTATTTCTAAATGAAAATATTTGAATTAAATTTAATCTAACCCAGGGATAATATTTAAATGTGATCCAAAGAGATATATGTTCAATCTGTGATGATGAAAATCATCACATATTTAATAGAATTATTAATGTGTAAGATGATTCTCTTGAAAAAAAGTTAATCAAAAGAAAATGGTATATATATCGCATTTATCTGATGACCATGTATAAAATAACTAATTTCTATCTTTATATCGTACGATAGTGCAACTGATAGTTTAGACAAAAAATAATTAATTATATATATGATTCATGAAAGCTGAGTTCATCACTAACATTCAGAAAAAAAAATAACATACATGATAATAGTAACAGATGTGTATTACTCTGCTTATCAGATTAGTGATAATAGGCCGTATCCAAATCTTCAATCAAAGAATCATTCAAAGAATACAGAAGTGCACCAACATTGATTCAAAAAAATGATATTTATAACTGAAAAAGGTCGTGTTCCATTACTTCATCAATTCATCCACAAACTTACTTACAAATAAGCATTCTTTGCAAATGTTCTTAACAAAATCTTGGACCCTTCTCTAAATGAATGAGAAGGGTTTAAATACTAAAATTAACTAAAAACTAAATTAAATGATTTACAAAATTGTATAGGAGGTTTCAAACAACATTTCTCTAAAAACTTAACTTAAACAATAATCTAGGAATTTAGAATTAACAATCCTCACTTTATGGATCGTGCATTTCTTTCTGAGTGTGATCATGAAGTTCGTAGATATCTAGCATTGCCTTAAGCTGAGTTGGCTACAATATCCGTGATCGAATTTTCCCATTGGAGATAATGTTTGAAATTATCAACCGAAACCTTTTTGCTGACTCTGTAAGAAATAGAAGAGTTTGTTGCTGATGATAAGGTTTTATCAGAAAATTCCAGTAATTTTCTTGATCAAACTTATTGAATTTCTTGATCATTTCTTCCTGTTGTTCTGCTCTTTGTGTCCATTTTAATTCTAATTCTTTTGTTCCTGAAAACACATCAGGCATGCTTTCTTTAAGAAGTTCTGTTCTAAACAATTGGTCACATAAGAGATGAATAACCTCATTTGATTTGTTGGTTGTCTTGGTCGTTGCCTTTTCTTCTCGGGTGATCTATGTTTTCCATTCTATAAATAACAATTCTTTGTGAAGCTTATCTATTTGTGGTAGATTATCTTGTCTTCCTGCATCAGAATTTTGCCACTCAATTTTTTCCCCAATCTTCTTTTCGAATTTATCATATTCTAGTTTCTGAATTACTATTTCCTAAATCTTTATTAGAATCAAAATAAGAATCAATCATAGAAACTTGATGACAAAATAATTTTTTCTCTTTATTTATCATAGTATTTATATCAATTTCTTCTCTGATGAATTGCTCTACCTGTGATTGATTCTGTAGCTCGGCCATTGTTTTTTCTAGATGTGATTGCTTCTCATTAAGCTCTCTTTGATGTTTCAACTTGAGAATTTCAATATCTTTATAAAAATATGCTCAAATTTCATTGATATTCTCAATGGACTTGGATTTTTCTTCCTTTAACAACCGATCCAATTCTTGTATTCCGGTTTCCTTCTATTTCAACAATATTCTAACTTCAGTTGCCTTATCAACAGTGGTTGTGGCATATGCTCCTGCATATTGTGGCAAATTAGTTAGATGATCAGTGGGATCATCTGAGGAGGCTTTCTACATTACATCAACTGATTCATCTGTTGATTTTGGGGTTGTCTCATAATTCCTTTTTACTACAACCTTGTAGCTAGGACTATATAAAATATCCAATGATGGAATGTCTTTAATCTGTAGGATGATTTGATTTGTAGAGTAAGTCGGTATGATTTATTTATCATGTATTGCTAGGATTCTCTGTAGAGGATTGAAAGTTTCAACTATCTTCTGAGAAGTCTCTAGCATTTGAAAAATTGATGTTTGATCAGTGTTGAATTTTTTCTTAGGAGTATTTATTTCTTGGGAAAATTGTTCCCATTCATTTACCAGGTATTTTCCTTGAGATGATTTAGACTAATCTAATGTGATATGATCCTTTTGAACTGCTTATGAATTTGATTCAGTGCCATTGTTCTTTTCTTTCTCTTGCAACTCTATTTCTTAAAGAATTTTGTCAATTTCTAAATTTTCTTTCTTAGATTTAGATTCATCCTCAGATTGATCTGACTTATCAGACTCCTGCTGTGATTGACCAGATTCATTTTTAGAGCCATATTTCATTTCTTCATTGAGACTGACACTTGGATTGTGCTTTTCATCTTCAATAACTAGCAAATTCAAAGGGATATTTTTCAATCTCTTATTTTTATATACTTGAAAAGCTTCAACGTTTTCATGACTGGAAACCCTTTTGACAATATCAGAAAATTGTTTTACGCCTTGGAAGAAGTCATCAAATTTGTCTTCTTCCTTTATGAAAGGCTTTGTTTTGAGTTTTTCCATGTAATTTTAATTACATCATTGGGGTCATATAAAATTCCTGGCATGAATGCCAACTTCAATAACTGAATGTTAGGAACTTCTTTGTATATATAGCCGATATTAGCTAGAGCAAAGGTGTCGCACTGTAGAGGTAAAGAATGCCAAATAGCGTTTTTATCATCTTTTAGTTGCTTTGTGACACCATTGATGAGTTGATAAGCTATTTCCCTTGCAAGAAATTTATCTGGAACATAGTAGGGTAAAACATGTGGAAAAGAAGAACTTCCAAATACTTGGATATATGTGAACTTTTCTTCAACGAACCATCTCACTATAGGAAGAATATCTCCATTGGCTTCTTTGGAAACCCTAGGAGCCTTTCATTGAAAATCATCTAATACATGGGTAACATAAATCCATAGCATATTTTATAAAAATGTAAGTGGAATTTGGAGTCCCAGAGTTCTTCATGATAAATATGAATTGGGATAGGGTTTTTAGTGGTCCATTTCCAACCCATGATTGGAAATGTAGAAGTGAAACAGATGGAATCCATGACATAAGCAGAAATGTAAAAGGGAGAAGTTTCTTGGGATGAAGCACTCCTTTTATTCCTATATTCAGTGATATGTTGGGCTAGGTAATTGGATAAAAGGTTTGGCCAATTTAAGATAGACAAATTGATGGTTGCGTCAATTAGGGGAACCCAATCTCTTGAGAACCTAGTATTATCAGGTTTGGAAAATATTCTACATAACATACCAGCAACGTAACAATAAGGATTAAGAATTTGTGTAATTGGGTATGTACCGGATTTATCCTGCTTCAATTTCCCTTCATTATATTTTCATTCATGTATAACTTTAATAAGATCTAGATGTTTTGCTCTGAAAATTTTCACATATCTATTATCATATTTTTGCAGCGGAGTTTGTAAATGGTACATGGCTACTAAGTCTTCCACTTTGAAAGAACCCATAATCTCTCCTCTGGAATTCTTGAAAATCTATCTTCAATATTTAAGTTTTCGACTGCCCACTTAATCATGTCTGTGTAAGGTATAATCTTCAGTCTCGCAGCTATTCTATGAATATGCGAGCATGCAACGTTGAAAAGAGTTGCATCCGAAGTATAATCAATGCCTGTTGCAGAAATTTTATTTATCACTCTTGGTTCTACATCTTCAAAAATTTTGTGGATTTCTTCCCATGATGAACTACCACAGTCTTTGTTGCGGACAGTGTTTGAGAACAATGAAGATATGTCTATGTCTTCGGCGAATGGTACTTGAGACACCTCTTTACCCTTTTTACTCATTTCTGATTTCTTCAAATCGATAATTGATTTCCCGAGAGAAAAGTGAAATTATCATATAAGGAGTATCATAAAGATATATCAGTGATTTATTTCAAACTCATGCAAAAAACTGTCAATATATCAATCATCTCTTCATAATTCCTTATTTAATGTTTCACATGGCTTCGCATGCACTATCCATTACTAGCTTTAAAGCCATTAAGATCTTAAATCTGATATGATATGACATAAGCTTCTTTCACACACTGAGCTTATTGAATGCGCAAATCGAAATGATTCATCATAAAATTTCGTGATTGTCTCATGAAAGTTACGAAATGCGATATGTGCAAATCGCAGATCGCAACATTTATAAGATACGTTTAAAGTCTATATTATAATTTGTGCACGATGCGGTTTGTGAAAGCTCAAAGTGGATGCGATAGTGAAAAGGATTTATACTTTTTAGTTTATTTTCTTATCGGGTCCGTGTCTATCGCAACTTATATTACCTTTTTCTTAAATCTTTACTAAATAAAGTGCGATGCGAACAAAATGTTTTATTTCCTTGGAAGGCTATTTTAAGAGTGCATTTCACAATTCGTTGATTTTATGTTTTATGATTCTTTTTTGAAAATAAAATATGTGATAAGCGATGCGTTTTTTAAAGAAAAAGCAGAAAAATTTATTTTCTAAGTTTTTATTGTAAGAATTTAAATCGTAATTTCTTATTTATTTCTAAAAGGTCCCTATTTATAAAAATAAATGGGGGGTTGTTGTACAGTGCAACAATTGGTGATTCACTTGGACGATCCAGATGTCTCTAATAATTTTTTTTGAAAATTATAAATCCTTTTATATATAAAAATAAAAGAGTTAAAGGAACGAAATTTCAAATAAATAATATCTTTTTCAAATAATGAAAAATTTCATTTATTCACTTATTCATGAGAATTCTTCTATAAAGGTATGAGTATGAAAATCAATGTCAGTACTTTCCTAGTTAAAAATAAATAGCAAATAATCTTTACAGATAAGCTTTTTATAAATTTACTCTTTTATCAAAGATAGAGCCTCTGTTCCAATGGGCAGTTTTAAGCTTTTGGCAGGGTTACCTTTTACCCAGCTATGATTCATTTTTCCATCCAGTATTTCTCATTATTTTCATAAGTAAATTAAATTTTTTATTTTTTATTTTAATCTACTTAAAAGCCATTTTCTTGGCTTGGTGACCAAATAGTGACAATGCCATTCACAAATAGTAATTAAACTGATCAATTTGGCTCTTGATGACCCCCCTTGTCTTTATGATATAATCTCAAGTCAGTACACTGTTTTGGTAGATAGTATTAGTAATGTCAGTTCAACTATTTATTTATGAACATGGTAAACAAGCTCGTGATGAGACTTATTATCTTTTAATTTTTTTCTCTAAACATTTTCTTTTTAATTTTCTTTTGAATTTATTTTGAAAATTATAAGATTTACCGGATGGGATGAATCATAGTTCTTTTTAAGATGTTGGATGATAATGTCAAGTCGTTAGATTTCTTTTCTATAAGAATATTTCTTACTATATTAGAATTTTCTTTTCTTGACTGACAGAAGAATATTCATACTAGATAAAAATGAGAGTTCATCAAACAAAATAAGTGTTTTATTGGAATTTCGTTTTTTAAGAAAGATAAAATCAATTTGTGTTTCTAAATCTTTCAATTTTCTTTCTTTAACAGTTCCATTTTAAATAAGTGAAAAAAGAAAGATCAAAAAGAAATTATCTAAGACTTCCTCTTTGAAAGGCCAATTGTCAATACTAAACAAGTTTTTATTTCTATATTAAAAACAAAACTATTTTAAGATACAAAGACAGAAGAGTTACCTTCTACGAGAAATATTTTCTTAAAATTTTTCCATTAACATGTAAAAAATATTTTTTACCTGATAAATCCTGTAATATAAATGTTGATGAGCCAATTTTCTCAATTATCTGAAATGGTCCTAGCCAGAGTTTTTGAAACTTTGTATGTTTACCCTTTTCCTCATGAGCTTTATCCCACTTTAATACCAAATCACCAATTTGAAAATATTTTGAACTAACAGAAGTTAAATCAAATGAAGCTTTTATTATTTGTTGACGATGGGTATGAGTTTGTTAAGCTTTTTCTCTTTCTTCATCTACCTTAAGGATTTGATCTTGTCTAAGTTGAATAGAGGAAGAAGGATTTTCATCAATGAATTGTACTAAAGCAAACGATGGTATCATTACATTTGAGGGTAGAATTGTTTCTTTGCCACAAACTAACACAAATGGTGAAGTACCTATTGAAGCTTTTTGGGTAATTCTATCTGCCCAAAGAGCAAACGATAATGCTTTGTGCCAATTCTTATGATTTTGTTCTACAGTTATTTTGATGATTCTGATAAGGTTTTTATTTGTAGATTCAGGTAATCCATTTCCTTGTGGATAATAGTTAGCTGATTATTTTAATTTAAAACCTATTTTCAAAGAAAATTCTATCATTGCATTTCCAGAAAAGTAATATGCATTATCAAATATCAAAGCTGATGGAAGGCCAAACCTGGTAATTATGAATTGATCAATAAAATCTGTAATATTATGTGTATTGACCACCTTTAATGGGATAGCTTCTACCCATTTTGTGAAACAATCAGTTGCAGTTAGAATATACCTGTGTTGTTTTGAAGAGTTGGGGGTTATTTCACCTATAATATCTAACCCCCATTGTTCGAATGGTTGTTGGATATTTACTGGTTGTAATAAGAATGCTGCTTTCCTTTCTCTTCCTGTTGTAGTTTGAAATGTTTTACATTTTCTTGTATATTCATGTGCATATTTAAATAGAGTCGACCAATGATAACCAACATGCAATATTTTATGAGCTGTGGTATTTCCTCCGAAATGACCTCCAACTAATCCATCATGTAATTCTTGCAATACTTTTTCGGCTTCAGTTTTTTCTAAACATCTTAATAATACAGAATCATAATTCTTCCTAAATAATACATCATTTATGAGTTGATATTTATTTTCTTTAAGTCTCAGAGCACGCTTTGCTGTATAATTGAGTTATAATGAAGCATGACCATTTTTTAGGAAAAAATTCAAATCAACATATTGTGATTGAGAATATTTTAGGCTTACCTCGGATAACTGTATTTCATTTGATTGATCTTTTTCTGTTGGTGATTGAGAGGCTCCAGTTAACATCCTGCAAAGACCTTGTCCTTTAACAATTTTAGCTGGATGTATCTCTACATCATATTCTTGAAGTGCAGTGACCCAATTTGTTCCCTTCTCTCCTACTCCTCATTGTATTAATAATTGCCTTACTGCTAAGTAAGGTACTATTATCTTGGTATGTGTTTTTAAGAGAAAAGGTCTAAAATGTTTCAAATATTTAAACACAGCATAGGCTTGTTTTTCCATAGCTGAATAATTTAACTCGGCATCTTAAAGATTAGAGCTAAAAAAATCAATTGGTGCTTCAATGTTTTGATTATTTAACTATGTTAAAACCGCTGCATATGATGTATCAGAAGAAAATGTGTACAACACAAAAGATTTAAGAAAATCAGGAGTTGTTAAAGAAGGAGCTTCAACAATAGCTTTTTTATAACTCAAAATAATTTCTTTCTTCTTTTCCCCATATAAAAATTGAATTTTTCTTGATCATTGACTATATGGGTAGGATGATTTGGGAGAAATCTGGAACAAATATTTTTACAAAATTATTTTTTTCTAAAAAAGATTGCATTGTTTTTTTGTTATGTGGCAGAGGAATATTTCCAATCTCTTGAATCCTATCAGGGTGTATATGAATTCCTTTTCTAGAAACAATGAATCCCAATAATTTACCTTCTGATAAGGCAAAATAACATTTTTTTAGATTAAGGGAAATGCCATATTTTCTGCATCTTTCGAAAATGTTTTTTAAGTGACTAATATGATTGTTCCTATGCTTAGAATAAACAGTGATGTCATCCAAGTATATAACAACCGAGCTATTGATTAGTCCTTTGAAAGCTATATCCATAACACGCTGAAATGTGGCACCAACATTAATCAATCCAAAAGGAATTTTTTGATACGCGTATGTTCCCCACTTTTTTATAAACATTTTTTTTAACCTATCATCAAGATGTACCATGATCTGATTATACCCTGAAAATCCGTCTAAAAAAGACATCAATTCAGATCTTGCAACTGATTACAATATTTGTTCCACGGTAGGTTAGGGAAAATTATCTTTCTGACAGGCTTTATTTAAGTTCCTATAATATATGAAAATTCTAATGCTCCATTCTTTTTCTTAACTGGAACCATGTTTGACACCCATTTCGAATGTCTAATAGGAAAAATGACTTTAGCTCTGAGCATTTTATTCAGTTCAGATTTAAGTTGACTTTCTAAATTTGGATGAAATTTTCTAAGCTTTTATTGAACAGTATTATCATCTAAGATCATAGGAATGGTATGCTGAATTATGGAAGTATCATATGTTTTAAGATGTGAATAATCCCATGCAAAGATATCTTTATATATTTTCAACAATTTGATAAATGACATCCTTTCTTCATTTTTTAGACCAAGACCTAAGTTGATGTTTTGAGGTTTTTCTGGGGTACCAAGATTAATAAATTCAAATTTTGAAGTATAAATTTGACTTTTGAATTGGTCACCTTTTTAAACCTGTCTTTCAAATCATAAAGGTCCTCCATTTTGACTACAGATTTGGGAATTGGATTATTGTTTGTTTTGTTTGCAATCTGTAAATCATGTTCATGTTCATCTAAAATTTGACCTTCATAAGCTCTGTCTGATGTAAGAAAGTCCACTATATCTACATCATTGTTAAATACTCTCCAATTTTTTATATTGTCAGGAAGGGACAGTCTAAAAATCAATTCAATTGAAAATCTATTTGGGCTAAATTTTCGGGTAGTATAAGTCTAGATGCTACATTAGCAAGTAAATCAGCACTCACATTTTGTAATCTAGGGATTGTAGAGATATTGAATGCAATAAAATGAGAAGTAATATTATGAGCTAAATTTTGATAATGTTTCAAGTGTCCAGAAATACAATGAATCATATTTCTAACCTGTTTAACTATTATTTCAGAATCTCCATATACTTGAAAATATTTAACATTCAATCCTATAGCTTGATACAGACCTTGAATCAATGCTTCATATTCAGCAGTATTATTTGTGCACTGAAACTCGAGTCTACAAGCTAGCATCATTTTCTCCCCTTGTGGATTGATTAAATCGCAACCTTCCCCTGCATCATCTTTTGATTTCGAACCATCAAAAAATAGAGTCCAAAATAAAGATTGTTTTGGAATTTGATTGCTAAAATTAATACATTTAGAAGGGTCTTTTTGAGAAAAATGTTCAATTTGAGAAATAACAGTATTTGTTGGAAAAGGTGAGACATGAGCATTGAATGATCCAAGGAATGATTCAATTGAATAATTTCCTATGATATTATTAGTAAAATATACAGGTTCATTTGGTCCTTCTAATTCAGTAACTGTATGTTTCATAAATTTCTCACGTTCAAATCTAATTTGATTTGGTTTTCCATTATATGGTAACCACATATGTGACCAATCAGTAGCAAAATATCCATGTAACTTTTTAGACCAATCCCTACTTAAAATAAGACCATAAAATTCAGGGATGTCTGCGACTAAAATATCAATAGCTTGTAGTACCTTTGGATTAGATGACAACCTGATAGATACTGACAAAATTTCTCCAATAACTTCAAATTTTGTTCTATCCAATTGAACTATATGTACAGGTGTTTTTTGAGGAATTATATTTAATTTTGTACATACTGTTTTTGGCATAATATTTGAAGAAGCCCGTGAATCAATAAGAAAATTATGAACATTTTTTCAAAAAAATTCGTAAGTCAAAAGAAAAGGGGAAGTCTGAGAAATAGATCTATCACCAATTAAAAGAATATCATTAGAATCTACTTTGTTGGTAGATGATGGAGGTTTTCCCATATCTTTTGAAGCTTGTGCTATAACTGGTGGATGTATTGGTTCTACAGGAATTTCTTTAAGTTCTCTAAGAAAAAAATTCTTTTGTTGTTTAAGTTTTTTCATTTCGTGTAATGAAATAGTTGCTTTGATCTTTTTCATATTTTCAACTATGTTGTATTCGAATGTATCTGAAACTATTAAGGTTTTAGAAGTTGTAGAAGGATCTGATAAAATCATATTTGTCTGCACAATTTTAGATTTTTTTATTTCTTCTTTAGTGGGAATAGAGTTTTGTTTCTAATTTGATACAATTGGATATGAAGAAGATTTACTTCTTGTAGATACAAGCATAGCTTCATTTTCTTCTTCTGTGGGAAGAATGAAATCCCATAAAACATTTAGTTCAAATTCTTCTTCAGAATCTAATTCATTTTCAGAAGGTGAGGGATCTTTAGTATCTTGATGAGATTCAACATTTGAAATCTCATTTTGAGGTTGAGATGTTGAAGGACGATTTTTATTAGATGGACAAAATGATTTTTTAGCCGCTGAAGTTTCAGCAAATTTTTTCTTTATATCAATCATATCATTTCACATAGTCTTTAGCACTTTTTTAAGACCTTCAAGATCAAATGGATCCTTTGAGACTTTCTGTTCAGAATCTTGACTAAATGTCAATTTCTTTGTTTTCCTTTCTTTTGTTTCTGATCATTTTTCTAATGCTAAGATTATTTTCTCTACTACGAGAGCTTTTTTCAAGTTTTCTAAGAGAGTAGTTTTATTAGCTCTATCTACAAAAATAGCTATATTAGAAGGAAAAGAAGAAATATACCATTATATTTGTACATCAACAACACGTTTAGAAGCATTTGGGATTTTATTTAATAACCTATTAAATATGGAGTTTAAATCTTTCATCTTTTCACCGGAATTCATTTTAAGATTGGAAAGAGCATTGATTAAGGATGCAACAGTTCTATCATCTCCAAATTTTGCAAGGAAAACTTGTTCAAAGTTTGCCCAATCAGCAATTGATCCTACTGGAAGAGAAAAGTACTAGGACCCCACAGATCCTTGTAAAGTGTATGGAAACAATATAACTACAATATCTTCATGAGAAATTCCTTTTAAATTCATGGCTAACATAAAATTATTGATGTGTTCTTCAGTAGGAAGACCATCATCTGGATTATATCTAGGTAGCCATTTTTTCTGGATAATTTTGGAAGAGGATTAGGATTTGCTATTAATAAAACACCATGATTCATCCAAGGTCGATTAGCCATAATTGGATTTGGAGTTTGTGAAGATGTAGAATTAGATCCAGAAGTAGGGGTAATTAATGAACAACTTACTACTGGAACAGTACTACTTGTGACAGCACTGATTGTTTGATTAGAAGAAATGGAACACATTGGAGATGTAGATTGATTAAAAGAGTGTGGAGGAATGACTGAAGGAAAATTTGATGTGACTTCACTTGTTTCTGGCTCAGATATGGATATAAAAACTTTTTTGCAATGAGATTCTAATGGAAAATCAAAAGGGGGAATTCCAAGCTTCTCACTTTTAGATCGAGTTAAAATACAAATTTCTATAAATAAATAAGTAACACTTTCCTCAGAAGTTTCTCGGTTAACAGGCTTTTCAGCAGAAATAGATGTTCCTTTTAATTCCTGAATTAAAGACTAAAATTCGGGAGATTTGGGAGTGAATTCTGAAGTAGATGGATGACGTGATACTTGAGGAGATGATGGAAAGGTTTCTACTACTTCCGATTTCTGAGTTGGTGATCTAGATGTTGGAAATATTGTCACTGATGGCAAAGGCATTGGCAAAGCTGTAATCGAGAAAATCAAAGGTGCAGAGAACAACGGTAAATACAGGAACAGAAACAAAAAGGTCAGGAAAGAAGAACAGAGGAAGAACAGAAGGAGCAGAGACAGAATGAAAAAAAAGTACAAAGACGCAACAGAGTTTTGGTGAACAGCAACACGAATTCAAAAAGAATGAGACATGTAAGGATGAATGATTTGTCATTATGGTGATGGGCAGTGGCGTTTTACAGTGGAATGAAGATAGATGTAGTTCCAGACTATGGAGGAACATAGTTTATTTAAAAACAGTCATTTCGGGCATTTAAGCCCTCAACAACCAAGTATGAAGAAAATTGAATAAAACAGCGGAATGACTTTAAATCTTTGAAAGCGGCAGGACAAGTGGTCCCTACCACTTGAGCGCAAATCACAAAGCACATTTTTGAAGTTTCAAGTGTCTTGTTGATATGGATTATTTGTGATATGTGATCATCGCACATCGCACAATTTCATGGTATATATATGTGCGCGCCGATTGAATGTTGCGATATGCGATCATCACAATATCGCAATATCGCATATTTGTTATTTCCGCCATATGTTTCCACCGGTTGTAAGGTGCGATGTGATGTCGTGCCATTGCATATCGCACATCGTAAATGGCCAACTGCGATGTGGGCCCAGGGTCAAAGAATGAAATTTTATTAAAATTTTATTGAAATCTAAGGTTACGGGAGCAGTGTAAAAGTTTTAAAATAATCATTGGGCTTATAGTTATAATATTATATGGCGGAGATAAAAGACTACCTTTGGGATGATTCATGCATGGAAGAACGAAGGTTGGGGTTTTCAATTTAAATTGGCTCGATTTTTAATATGATGGATTATCTATTGTGACCTCGTCCAAGAATACCATTAGCAGTTTGTGGTTTCGACACATGGTTTTACTAAAGGCAACATCTATATAAAGTGATGAGAATTATGAAGAAGGTGTGAGCGTGAAAAGGGTTGATAATAAACGAATCTCTTTTAGAGATATCTGTATGAATAAAATTTGATACATCTGAATCTATGGCGCACTTGTGAATATGATGATCTAGATATTTAATCAAATGGTGATTAATTCCTGGTTCAATCGACTGACGAAATCTTGAAGAATGCATTGTAAGGGTTGTGAGTGAAAAAATTTTCCAAGGAATATTTGTATTGGTGAGCTCTGTTCTTAACTGATAAATCTGAAACTACGATGCACCCATGGATACAATGATGTGACGAGGATGAATTTCTGGATGAAATCATGAAGAACTGGTGTAAGTATATTGAATGAATAAATCTGGTGACTTGGATGGTATGTCGTGTGGAAACTGGTGGATCCAGTCTAAAAATTGATGAAGCGTGGTCCACGGTGGTGCTGAGGGTCGAAGCCTTCAGTGAGGGGCTTGTAGCTCCCTTCCAATGGTAGCTGGTAAACGAGAACAGGGGGTAGTAGCTCCCTTCCAGGTAAGACTGGTAAACAAGAGAAGGTTGTAGCCTTTTGCAGGTGGGTGCCTGCATGCTAGCATAAGTCTGCACCAACATATATATTGTAAGAATTCTTTCTCTATTATAAATATTGAAGACTAAGATTACAGTAGCGGTTGTTTTCTCCCGAATTGGGTTTCCACCTTAAATCCTGGTGTTCATATGTGTGGTTTATGTTTGATGGTTTGTTCTGTTATTTCTGTACATACTCAATGATGCAATACTCTAAGTAATGACATAATAAGATATCTAGATATACATATTGGATGCTATACTGTAACATATGGTTTTCAGAAAAAGAAAAAAAAATTGTTCAGCCCTAAATACTGATTCACCCCTCCCCTCTCAGTATTTTTCATAAAAATTGGTATCAGAGCAGGTCCTTCTGAAAAAGCTTAGCCGCTAGAATGAAGATCAAGCAAGATGAGTAACTGAGATGGAACAACATCTATCAGGCCTCCGCTCTTTAACAAAAATAATTTAATCTTTTGGAAAACAAGGATGAGATCATATCTTCAGTCTCTGGGAGCAGATGTATGGGAAATTGTTGAACAAGGATATCAATATCCAGTTGCAGTGCCAACGGATCCGACGGAAAGAAAGAATTATGAAACAAATGCAAATGCGGTTAATGCTCTGTTGGGAAGTCTAAATGAATCAAAATCTGTCAAATTCATGCAGCTAAATACAACAAAGGCAATATGGGACAAAATCATTCTAAGTTATGAAGGTGATGCAAAGGTAAAAAGTGCTAAACTCCAAACTCTTAGAATTCAATATGAGAATCTAAAAATGGAGAATGAGGAGAGCATAGCCAACTTCTTCTTACGTCTTGATGATATTTTAAACCATATGAGAAATCTGGGAGAAACTATAACTGAATCTACCTTGGTTGAGAAAATCTTAATATCACTAACAACAAAATTTGAGTCAAAAGTCTCAGGTCTTGAAGAAAAGAAGGATCTTCAAAATATTACTGTGGTACAACTTCATGGCATTCTAACTGCATATGAAATGAGAAGAGGAGGACCATTTGAAGTCAAAGAAGCAGTCTTTAGAACTTCTACAAAAGGGAAGGATGTACAAAAAACAGAAGGATCAGGATATATCTCAGAAGAAGATGAGATAAACTTTGTAAAGAAAATTCAACTTGGCACAAGACGGTTCAGAGGTAAGATTCCTTTCAAATGTTTTGATTGTGGAAGAGTTGGTCATTATGCTACTAAGTTTCCTTATAAAGAAACACATAAAAAGGGGAAGGAAGTAGCAAAAAGGAATAAGAATCGTTTTATCACTAGAAAGAGTTACTATACTCATGAAGACAGTGATGGATTATCTGATAGTGAGGAAGAATGTGAACAAGATCTTAGACTTCTCATGGCATTTGAAAAAGAATCTAGAGAAGAAAAGGATACTTTTGTGGATGCTCTAGAAGACAGTGATTTTCTTGATGAAAACAATAAACTGAAAATCTGCCTAGAAGAGAGTAACAAAATCATAGAAACTCTGAAAAATCAGCTTGAAGAAAAGGAGAAACACAATGAGAAATTAGAGTGTGAAGTAGTAACTCTAAGAAAAGAACTTGAGAAAGTAAAGACTCTGAATCTTAGATTTGCTAAAGGATCTGAAACCTTAGATGAGATTATCAAGGTACAACGTTCACCTCTTATAAAGACAGGTCTTGGATATATCAGAGAATCTTCTCAGCCTTCAGCACCAAATTATCTAAAAACAGTTACAGCTGGTTTACAACATGCTGCCACTTAGCAAGAGAATAAAGAATCTATACAGGTAAAGTATGATCATCTCAATTCAAAGAACACTAACAGGAATGTCTTTCAAAGAAATATCAATCAACAGGTAAATTCAAGTAGAAGATTTTATAATCACAGAAATTTCTTCAATGGACAATGTTTCTCATGTCACAATTTTGGTCATAAAGCTGCTCGATGTGTTGCATATAAAACCATCATGACAAGAGAAGCAAGAAAGAAGAGGATTGATATTGAAACAAAGAATAACACTTATAACAACTTTTCTCCTCTTGAAAATGAAGTTGAATGTGCTTATTGCAATAACTTTGGCCATGAAGAGTCTGAATGCAGGAGCAAAGTTCAGCCAAAAAAACATGTTCCTTCAAGCTCCAAAGTATGGAAAAATAAGGAATTACAGGTTGAAAATTGTGGCATAGCGTTATTTGCAGAAGATGAAGAAAACCAATGGTACATTGATAGTCGATGCTCAAGACACATGACAGGTGACAAAGACAAACTTCTTGCATATAGTGCTCTAGAAAAGGAAAAGAAGGTTACATTTGGAAATGATACTCCTACGATCATTGAGGGAAAAGGGTCTATTTTTCTAAAAGAAAAGGTGAAAGCTAATGAAGTCATGTATGTGGATGGATTAAAGCATAACTTGTTAAGTGTAAGTCAAATGTGTGATCAAGGAACTGAAGTTGTCTTTAGTTCAAAAGAATGTGTGGTACGTGATCTTGATACAGGTAAAGCAATTATAAAATGAAAAAGAACTCCAAACAACATGTATATATTGAAGAACTGCAAAGAGAAATTTTATTTGAGTAAATCTTTGGAAAATTGGCTATGGCATAGAAGGTTGGGGTATCTAAGCTTCTCTCAAATCAACAAATCAAGCAAAATTAAAGATGTTCGTGATCTTCCAAATATTACTCTACCTGAAAATATCATATGTAAATCTTGCCAATTCGGTAAGCAAACCAGAGTACAATTTAATGCCAAGGAAGGATCATCAAGTAAGCCTCTTGAACTCATCCATACTGACATATGTGGACCTATGAGAAAAAATTCACCACGTGGTGAAGAATACTATATCTTATTCATTGATGATTTCTCTAGAATGTGTTGGATTGGGCTGCTTAAACACAAAGATGAAGCATTTGAGAAGTTTCAGATCTTCAAAGCACTAGTTGAGAATGAATTAGATCTAAAAATCAAGTGTCTCAGATTTGATCGAGGAGGAGAATATACATCAGATGAATTCCTTGAATTTTGTGAACAACATGGCATAAAAAGACAGTTTTCTGTAGCTGGCACTCCACAACAAAATGGTGTTGCAGAAAGAATGAATAGAATAGTTCAAAAAATGGCTAGAGCTATGCTTGATGATTCCGGAACACCTGACACATTTTGGGGAGAAGCAGCACATATAGCAGTAAACATTCTCAACAAGGCACATGTTCGTGTAAATAGTGATAAAACTCCATATGAACTCCGGTATGGTAATCCTCCCACTATAAAGCATTTTAGAATTTTTGGAAGCAAATGCTTTATCAAGAATAATGATGAAAAACTTGGCAAGTTTGAACCTAGAGCAGATGAAGGAATATTTCTTGGTTACTTCTCTAGGAGTAAGGCATATAAATGTTACAATAAGAGACTTCGGAAGATCGTTGAATGTATTGATGTTGTTATCGATGAGTCTCCTGTAGCTCCAAAAGAAGAAAAGCAAACGACAGATGAAGATGATGATGACACATATCCTTATACATCAAATAGTAATGATACAAACAGTGAACCCAGTGAAGAACCCGAAGATGGTTTGTTTGAAAAAGCTCCCTCCATATATGTTCAAAAGAATCATCCAGAATGTCAAATTTTGGGAGAAAAGGGATCAGGTGTACAAACAAGAAGGACTCTTATGGGATCATCTAGCAATCTGGCATTTCTGTCCACTATTGAACCTCACAGTGTTAGTCAAGCTAGCACAGATGATTGTTGGATTCAAGCCATGAATGAAGAGCTTGATCAAATTGAAAAGAATCACACTTGGGAATTAGTACCAAGACCTCATGACAAGAATGTCATTGGAACTAAATGGATATTCAAAAACAAGTTAAATGAGAACGGGGATGTTATAAGAAATAAAGCAAGACTTGTTTGCAAGGGGTATGCTCAACAAGAAGGTATAGACTTTGAAGAAGCCTTTTCTCCTGTAGCCAGAATTGAAGCCATAAGAATGTTTCTTGCTTTTTCAAGCTTCCAACAAATCAGAGTTTATCAAATGGATGTTAAATATGCTTTTCTCAATGGTGATCTAGAAGAAGAAGTTTATATAGAACGACCAGAAGGATTCATTTTGGGAAATGATGAAAAACTTGTTTGTAGACTTAAAAAGGCCCTATATGGTCTCAAACAAGCTCCAAGGGCATGGTACTATTGTCTTGACAAATATCTTCATCAACAAGGATTTTCAAAGGGGTCTGCTGATAGCAACTTATACACAAAAACTGAAAATGACAAATTATTGATTGTGGTTGTATATGTTGATGATATCGTTTTTGGAAGTAATAGAGAGTCAATGATTCATAAATTTTCTTCTGATATGCAGCAAGAATTTGAAATGTCATTACTTGGGGAACTAACATTCTTTCTTGGCTTGCAAGTGCAACAAGCGACATATGGCATATCCTTATCACAAGCTAAATACCTCAAGAAAATCCTGAAGAAGTATGCCATGGAAGATTGTAAACCTGTAAATACACCAATGATAACCGGATGTAATCTCAGTTCTAATGATGATTCCCCCATAGTGAATCAACCAGAATATAGATCTATGATAGGAAGTCTACTTTATCTCACTGGGACAAGACCAGACATCATGCATTCAGTTGGGATTGTTGGACGATTCCAAGCTAATCCAAAAGAGTCTCATCTTCAGGCTGTGAAAAGAATATTCAAATATCTACAAGGAACTCAAGACTGTGGATTATGGTATCCAAAGAACGCTGATCTTACTCTTCATGCATACACTGATGCGGATTAGGCTGGAAGTGTTGATGATCGGAAAAGCACTAGTTGTTGTGTAACCAGCTCCAAAAATAGAAGAAAAGAGATATAAACGCCTTAGAAATGAGCCACTTCGAGGGGGGAACCTCCAATACATTACATAAATGAACAATTCTTGGACGATTCAATCTACAAAACCTCATTTCTATATATAGGAGTCCATGGGGCCATAATGTAATCCTAGTGGGCCACAATGTAATCCTAGCCGACCTAACAATAATAATGTGAGGGCACAATAATAGCAATATGGGGGTTACAGGGGTACAATAATAACAATAAGGGGGGCTACACTAACCTAATAAGGGGCTACACTATTAATATAGGGACTTAAGATGCCCCTCTCCTTCAAAGAAGTGTTGTCCTCAACGCTTGATTATTTCTTGATGCTTCTGTATAAAATTCTCATCCTCCCATGTGAAATATTCTGCAGGAAAGTTCTTCCACTTACTGAGATACTCTGAAATTGATCGTACTTGTTGAGTTATTGTTTCTATGACTGCTTCATAACTTCTTTCGATATGATGTTGATCTTCCTGTTGTTTCATTAGATTCTCCGCCAAAGTTGGGTTATCCTTTGAGAGTTCGAGAACTTGTTGTTGATGCTCGTTGTGATCTTTCACTAATTTATCATCCATATTAGCTATTATTTGATCCTTCAAACCCTCCAACTTAGCCTCCATTTTTGCTTTTAAACCATCTATTTCATCTTCGGTTTCTCTTTGTAAGATCAAAATTTGTTGCACTTGGTACCGTAATTTTGATATCTCATATTGCAATTCTTCCTCATCATGCGTCATAGTATAGCTTTCTGAGGGCTTAATGGGTATGGAATTATTTTTTGGAGGCATAATAGAACCCATTACTGACAAAAATTCTCCAATATTCCCTTGGAATCAATTCAACTTGATTCTTCAAACAAGACTTATGCAATTTGGAAAAAAACAATACACACCTTTTTCTTGCTTTTGAGGAGCTCGATATTGAAATTGGATTATCTCTGTGATTGCAGATCTTAAATATCTTAAATTCAGCACTGTAGTAGCCCTATAAATTCTCCTTTTAATGCCACAGGTCTGACCTGATTTGGATTCTCCAAGACAAAGTTGTGTCCAATCTCCCACAATGACCTAATTATGGACTGTTTCAGTAGAGCGAACTTGTACGACTTTTCACGTGTCACTGTTTCATCCTTTGTATTTTAAATTGATAGCCAAGAAACTACAGTCTGTTTAATTGCAACCACTTTTTACGGCACTCCAATCCGATGCCCAGAGAGAGAGTTATTGAACGTTTCCCACGATCACCTCTTTGAGATGCAATTTAGGAGCCTGCAAAAGCACTACCTTCCACAGATCATATCTCCAAAAATATTGCGAACCAAGCTCTGAATTTTTTTTATGAATTTCCTCAGGATTTCAGCTTCGCACCATATGAATTTCAGATTCTGAACCTTCTTAGAAAAATAGTTATAGCGAAAATTCCACGATGACCTGTTTAGGAGCCTGAAAACAGACCTAACTTCCACAGATCATATCTCTGAAACTATTGCGAACCAGGCTCTGAAATTTTTAGAGAACCTTCCTTGATATTTCAGCTTCGCACCCTAAAAATTTCAGCATCTGAAGCTTCTTAGAAACAAAGTTATAGCGAAAATTCCATGATGACCTGTTTGGAGCAGCGAAACCCTAGAATCCAAAGCTCTGATACCAAATGTTGTGTAACCAACTCCAAAAATAGAAGAAAAGAGATATAAACGCCTTAGAAATGAGCCACTTCGAGGGGGAAACATCCAATACATTACATAAATGAAAAATTCTTGGATGATTCAATCTACAAAACCTCCTTTCTATATATAGGAGTCCATGGGGCCATAATGTAATCCTAGTGGGCCACAATGTAATCCTAGCCGACCTAACAATAATAATGTGAGGGCACAATAATAACAATATGGGGGTTACAGGGGTACAATAATAACAATAAGGGGGGCTACACTAACCTAATAAGGGGCTACACTACTAATATAGGGACTTAACACTAGTGGTGGTGCATTCTTTATGGGGCCCTGGTTAGTATCTTGGTTTAGCAAGAAGCAAAGCTCCATTGCCTTATCTATAGCAGAAGCAGAATATGTGGCTCCAGCATCATGTTGAACTCAACTTCTCTGGATGATGCAAACTCTACAAGACTTTCAAATCAAATGTTCACCTCCTATCTCCATTATGTGTGATAATACAAGTGTCATTAGTATCTCAAAGAATCCTGTTATGCATTCCAAGACCAAGCACATTCCCATAAAGTATCACTTCTTACGTGAACAAATGCTAGAACAAAAGGTGAAATTGGAGTATGTTTCCTCCAAAGAACAAGTTGCTAATATATTTACCAAACCTCTACCCAGGGAAGCGTTCGAATATCTCAGACAGAAGCTAGGAGTATTCTCTGTCATGCAGAGGATCAGGTCTACTTAAACTTAGAAGACTAAATTGACTGTGTAGTGTTGTTGGGCATTACTGAATGCACAGGCTAAGGGGGAGCATTGATCATATGAAAAGGATGTATTGTTGGCATTTATGTGTCATCTTGTTATATTATGAAGATGCAGTATGATCTCCGGGGGAGCATAGTATTTTCGATACAAAGGATATTGATCAACCCTTTGCCATTGATGTCAAAGGGGGAGGAAAAGAAAATAAAGGGGCTTCTTTAAGACAAACAGAGGAAGAGTATTGCCATCAATGCCAAAGGGGGAGATTGTTGGAAATATTGTCATTGATGGCAAAGGCATTGGCAAAGCTGTAATCGAGAGAAGCAAAGGTGCGAAGAACAATGGTAAATAAAGGAACAGCAACACAAAGGTCAACAGAGAAGAACAGAGGAAGAACAGGAGGATCAGAGACAGAATGAAAAAAAACGTACAAAGACGCAGCAGAGTTTTGGTGAATAGCAACACGAATTCAAAAAGAATGAGACATGTAAGGATGAATGATTTGTCATTATGGTGATGGGAAGTGGTGTTTTACAGTGGAATGAAGATAGATGTAGTTCCAGACTACGGAGGAACAGAGTTTATTTAAAAACAGTCATTTTAGGCGTTTAAGCCCTCAACAACCAAGTATGAAGAAAATTGAATAAAACAGTGGAAGGACTTTAAATCTTTGAAAGCGACAGGACAAGTGGTCCCTACCACTTGAGTGCAAATCGCAAAGCGCAGTTTTGAAGTTTCAAGTGTCTTGTTGATATGGATTATTTGCGATATGCGATCATCGCACATCTCACAATTGCATGGTATATATATGTGCGCGCGGATTGAATGTTGCGATATGTGATCATCGCAATATCGCAATATCGCATATTTGTTATTTCCGCCATATGTTTCCACCGGTTGTAAGGTGCGATGTGATGTCGTGCCATTGCATATCACACATCACAAATGGCCAACTACGATGTGGGCCCAGGGTCAAAGAATGAAATTTGATTAATTGTTTATTGAAATCTAAGGTTACGGGGGCAGTGTAGAAGTTTTAAAATAACCATTGGGGTTATAGTTATAATATTATATGGCGGAGATAAAAGACTACCTTTGGGACGATTCATGCATGGAAGAATGAAGGTTGGGGTTTTCAATTTAAATTGGCCCGAATTTTAATACGATGTATTATCTATTGTGACCCCGTCCAGGAATACCATTAGCAGTTCGTGGTTTCGACACATGGTTTTACTAAAGGAAACATCTATATAAAGTGATGAGAATTATGAAGAAGGTGTGTGCGTGAAAAGGGTTGATAATAAACGAATATCTTTTAGAGATATCTGTATGAATAAACTTTGATACATCTAAATCTATGGCGCACTTGTGAATATGATGATCTAGATATTTAATCAAATGGTGATTAATTCCTGGTTCAATCGACTGACGAAATCTTGAAGAATGCATTGTAAGGGTTGTGAGTGAAAAATTTTTCCAAGGAATATTTGTATTGGTGAGCTCTGTTCTTAACTGATAAATCTGAAACTACGATGCACCCATGGATACAATGATCTGACGAGGATGAATTTCTGGACGAAATCATGAAGAACTGGTGTAAGTATATTGAATGAATAAATTTGGTGACTTGGATGGTATGTCGTGTGGAAACTGGTGGATCCAGTCTGAAAATTGATGAAACGTGGTCCACGGTGGTGCTGAGGGTTGAAGCCTTCAGTGAGGGGGTTGTAGCTCCCTTCCAGTGGTAGCTGGTAAACGAGAGCAGGGGGTAGTAGCTCCCTTCCAGGAAAGACTGGTAAACAAGAGAAGGTTGTAGCCTTCTGCAGGTGGGTGCCTGCATGCCGGCATAAGTCTGCACCAACATATATATTGTAAGAAGTCTTTCTCTATAATAAATATTGAAGACTGAGATTACAGCAGCGGTGGTTTTCTCTCGAATTGGGTTTCCACCTTAAATCTTGGTGTTCATATGTGTGCTTTATGTTTGATGGTTTGTTCTGTTATTTCTGTACATACTCAATGATGCAATACTCTAAGTAATGACATAATAAGATATCTGGATATACATATTGGATGTTATACTGTAACATATGGTTTTTAGGAAAAGAAAGAAAAAATGTTCAGCCCTAAATACTGATTCACCCCTCCCCTCTCAGTATTTTTCCTAACACTAGATTGTGATCGGGAAGTGGTAGGATGATTTTGGGGACATCGACCCTTCTGATGGATTTTATTTTGAATTTTTGACTTATATGCCATTCATAGTCAAGCCCTCCATCTAGTGCCAGAAATGTTGATTTCCTCATAAATCCGTGGCAACAACAAGGGGGGTAACCACCCTGTCTGGAACTTAAAGAAGTTCCTTTTCCATTTGGGGTAGTGGCTCTGACTGGGTATGATGGGACCAGTTTCCCAGATTTGGTTTTTTATGATAATTTTTTGGATTTCTATTAAAACATTTGAGAACGATGAATTACTACAAACTAAGAAAAAAATAGTTCTAAATGCAAAGCTTTGAATTAAATTAATCTAACCCAGGGATAATATTTAAATGTGATCTAAAGGGATATCTGTTCAATCTGTGATGATGAAAATCATCACAGACTTAATAGAATTATTATTGTGTAAGATGATTCACTTGAAAAAAATTTAATCAAAAGAAAATGAGAGATATATCGCATTTATCTGATGAACATGTATAAAATAACTAATTTCTATCTTTATATCCTCCAATAGTGCAACTGATATTTTAGACAAAAAATAATAAATTGTATATATGATTCATGAAAGCTGAGTTCATCACTAACATTCAAAAACAAAAATAACATACATGATAATAGTACTAGATGTGTATTACTCTGCTTATCGGATTATTGATAATAGGCCATATCCAATTCTTCAATCAAAGATTCGTTCAAAGAATACAAAAGTGCACCAACAGTGATTCAAAAAAATGATATTTATAACCGAAAAAGGTTGTGTTCCATTACTTCATCAAGGCATTCACAAACTTACTTACAAATAAGCATTCTTTGCAAATGTTCTTAACAAAATCTTGGACCCTTATCTAAATGCATGAGAAGGATTTAAATACTAAAATTAACTACAAACTAAATTAAATGATTTACAAAAATGTATAGGAGGTTTCAAAGAACCTTTCTCTAAAAACTTAACTTAAACAATAATCTAGGAATTTAGAACTAACAATCCTCACTTTATGGATCCTACATTTATTTCTGAGTGTGATCACAATGTTGGTAGATATCTAGCATTTCCTTAAGCTGTGTTGGATGCGATATCTGTGATCGAATTTTCCCCTTGAAGATAGCATTTGAGATTATTGACTGAGACCTTTTTGCTGACTCTGTAAGAAACATAAGAGTTTGCTGCTGATGATAAGGTTTGATCAGAAAATTCCAGTAATTTTCTTGATCAAACTAGTTAACTTTCTTGATCATTTCTTCCTATTGTTTTTCTATCTATGTCCATTTTAATTCTACTTCTTTTCTTCCTGAAAACACATCAGACATGCTTTTTTTAAGAAGTTATGTTCTAAACAATTGGTCACATAAGAGCTAAATAACCTCATTTGATTTTTTGGTTGTCTTGGTCGCTACCTTTTCTACTTGAATGGTTTGTCTTTTCCATTCTGTAAATAACAATTCTTTGTGAAGCTTATCTATTTGTGGTAGATTAGCTTGTCTTCCTAAATCAGAGTTTTTCCACTGAATGTGTTCCTCAATTTTCTTTTTGAATTTCTTACATTCTAGTTTCTAAATTGCTATTTGCTGAATCTTTATTATAATCAAAATAAGAATCAATCATAGAAACTTGATGACAAAATACTTTTTGCTCTTTCTTTATCATAGTATTTATATCAAGTGCTTCTCTGATGAATTGTTCTACTTGTGATTGATTCTGTAGCTTTGAAATTGTTCTTTCTAGATGTCCCTGCTTCTCATTAAGCTCTATTTGATGTTTCAACTTGAGACTTTCAATATCTTTATAAAACGGTGTTGAACTTTCATTGATCTGCTCAATGGACTTGGCTTTTTCTTCCTTTAACAACTAATCCAATTCTTGTATTCTGGTTTCCTTTTGTTTCAAAAATATTCTAACTTCAGTTGCCTTATCAACAATGGCTATGGCATATGCTCCTACATATTGTGAAAACTTAGTTAGATGATTAGTGGGATCATATAAGGAGGCTTTCTAGATTACATCAACTGATTCATCTTTTTATTTCAGGGTTGTCTCATAAATCCTTTTTCTTTTATTCATTTTTACTACAACCATGTAGCTAGGATTATAGAAAATATCCAATGATGGAATTTCTTCAATCTGTAGGACGATTTGATTTGTAGATTAAGCTGGTATGATTTCTTTGTCATGTATTGCTGGGATGCTCTGTAGAGGATTGACAGTTTCAACTATCTTCTGAGAAGGATTTGGCATTTGAAAACTTGATATTTGATCAGTGTTGACTTTTTTCTTAGGAGTATTTATTGCTTGCAAAAATTGTTCCCATTCATTTACCATGTCTTTTCCTTGAGATGGTTTAGACTGATCTAACATGTTCTGATCCTTTTGAACTGCTTCTGAATTTGATTCAGTGCCATTGCTCTTTGCTTTCTCTTGCAACTCTATTTCTTGAAGAATTTGGTCAATTTATAAATTTTATTTCTTAGATTCAGATTCATCCTTAGATTGATCTGACTTATCAGACTGCTGCTGTGATTGACCAGATTCATTTTCAGATCCATATTTCATTTCTTCATCGATACTGACACTTGGAGTGTGTTTTTCATCTTCATTAACTAGAAAATTCAAAGGGATATTTTTTAATCTCTTATTTCTATATACTTGAAAAGCTTAAGCGTTTTCGTGACTGAAAACCATTTTGACAATATCAGAAAAATTTTTGACGCCTTGGAAGAAGTCATCAAATTTGTCTTCTTCCTTTTATTCCTATATTCAGTGATATTTTTGGCTAGGTAATTGGATAAAATTTTTGCCCAATTTAAGATAGATGAATGGACGATTGTGTCAATTAGGGGAACCCAATCTCTTGAGAACCTGGTACTATCAGGTTTGGAAAATATTCTACTTAACATACTAGCTTTGTAAAAATAAGGATTGGGAATTTGTGTAATTGGGTATGTACCAGATTTATCCTGCTTCAATTTCCCTTCATTGTCTTTCCATTTGTGGAAAACTTTGATAATATTTGGATGTTTTTCTCTGAACATTTTGACATATCTATTATCACATTTCTACTGTAGAGTTGGTAAATGGTACATGGCTGCTAAGTCTTCCACTTTGAAATAACCCATAATCTCTCCTCTAGAATTCTTGAAAACTCTATATTCAATATTTAAGCTTTCGACTGCCCACCTAATCATGTCTGTGTAAGGTAGAATCTTCGGTCTCGCAACTATTCTATGAATATGCGAGCATGCAACGTCGAAAAGAGTTGCATTCGAAGTAGAATCAATGTCTGTTACAGAAAGGTTATTTATCACTCTTGGTTCTTCATCTTCAAAAAGTTTGTACATTGCTTCCCATGATGAAATACCACAGGCCTTGTTGTAGTCAGTGACTAAGAACAATGAAGACATGTCTGTGTCTTCGGCAGATGGTACTTGAGACACCTCTTTATCCTTTTTCCTCATTTCTAATTTATTCAACTTGATAATTGATTTTCTGAGAGAAAAGTGAAATTATCATATAAGGAGTATCATAAAGATATATCACTGATTTATTTCAAACTCATGCAAAAATATGTCAATATATGAATAATCTCTTCATAGTTCCTTATTTAATGTTTCACATGGCTTCACATGCACTATCCATTACTATTTTTAAAACTTTTCAGATCTTAAATCGAATCTGGTATGACATAAGCTGGTTTCACACGCTGAGCTTATTAAATGCACAAATCGCAATGATTCATCATAATATTTGGTGATTGTCTCATAAAAGTTGAGATATGCGATCTGCACAAATCACAAATCACAACATTTATAGGATATGTTGAAAGTCTATATTATAATTTGCGTGCAATGCTATTTGCGAAAACTTAAAGTGGATGCGATAGCGAAAAGGATTTATACTTTTTAGTTTATTTGCTTGTCGGGTCTATGGATGTCGCAACTTATATTAATTTTTTCTTAAGACTTTACTAAATAATGTGCGATGCGACCAAAACGTTTTATTTCTTTGGAAGGATATTTTAAGAGCGCATTTCGCAATTTGCCAATTTTATGTTTTGTGATTCTTTTTTGAAAATAAAATATGTGATAAGCGATGCACTTTTTAAAGAAAAAGAAAAGAATTTTATTTTCTAAGTTTTTATTGTAAGCATTTAAAACATAATTTCTTATTTATTTATAAAGGGTACCTATTTATAATAATAAATGGGGGGTTTTTGTATAGTAAAACACATTCCCAATGACCTGGTTAATTGGATATCATCCCTAGAACCAATGAATAGGGTCTATCATCCCCTATCATTTCAGTTACTACATGCCCTAAGACAAATAACAAGACATATCATCCATGAATTCCATTGCAAGGTTTCTAAGATTTAAAGTACATGATTAAATCAAATTTGAGCTCACTAAAAAAATCTTTAAAGGGGCTAAGTGCTTTGCATGTGCAGGTAACCCCACTCAAGCGTGCTCTGTAAAGCACTTCCCAACACTCAAGGGTGCCTTGGTCAAATTGCGAGACAAATTCTCATTGTTATGGAATCTCCACTTGGCTAGTGCCTTCTAGAAGAGTGCATATGCATCAAAATTTGAATCCATGTGTCCATTTGACACCTCTAAGCTTGGGAAAATGTCTTTCCTATTATTAGAAGGTCATTGATTGTGAAACTATGTTCAACTCATCTATAAATTGAGGACAGATCCTAGTGCTTAACAAGGAAGAAATTGAGTAGAGAAATGTTGGTGGAATTTCAATTGAGGATTTGATTTGAGTGATATGTGATGCTGGAGAGATGTGCATTGTGATTAGGATGGGATGATGTTGGAGATGGTGACATCAAATCAATGGTTGGTTGTAACCTCCCCTTCTATCCATTAATAAATATTATTGCTTACTTTCCCACATATGTATTTGTATAAGATTTTGTCTTTCATATTATGAATTTTTATCGGATGTATATGGTTCATATTTCATTGATTTAACTTAATAAATTGAATAGGCATCAGTATATTGCTATCTCTTTTCTATTTACTATTCATTCTTGTAAGAAATATTTTGGCGATCTAGCTTCGATTTGAAGCTACAGCAAGGGCGACAGAAGGAGACTTGGAAGCGCTTAGACTCGAAGTAAGTTTCTTGATCTGTTATGTGTGTCTATTTATTGTTAGGAAAAGTAATTGAAAATTCATTAACCTGTTGTTCTAAATGAGCACCACCTTTAGGGAATAATGTTTTATCCATAATCCATAATTCTGCATAACAAATTGGCGACTCCGCTAGGGAGTTTACCCTTCATCCTTGGTGTATTTTTCCTCTGTTTATTCACCCAGTAGCATTTAATCTTAAATATTAGTCTTTTTGAATTCAAATTTGCATTGGAAGTGTGTTGAAAAAATTCATTTTTTGTTCTCTGCTACACCAAACACATTGTTGAACAGGACACAGTGCTTTGCAGAGCATTGTCTCCCACTCAGGGGTGCTTTGCAGTGAACTATCTCCCCTTAGAGACTACGTTGCCACTACAGCCAACCAAATTCCCATTGAATTTTTCATTTCATTTTCTTTCAGTTTTTGTTCGTTGCGTTTTTAAGTGCCTGATGCCTCATAAAGACCAGTGAGTTTACCTGAATCTTCCTCCTTTGAAAGAAAATTTTGTTCAATGTCTCTTTAAAGTGTTTTTCTTTATCATTGATGAATTAATTTCAAAGTATTTTTATTGCTACATTAGATTGATTTGTTTTCATAAAGGAAATTGTCATTGAATTCTTCGTTTCCTGTAGGAAAAATTGTAGTTCTATTCTTCATTTTTCCTAAAAGAGAAATTGTTGTGAATTCATTGTTTCTCAAAGAAGAAAGAATTTTTTTTTGTTGATTTGATGCACTTAGTTTCCTTTTTTCATTGAAATTAAGGGGAATGAACGGAAAAACCTACATTTGCATATAGTGGATTGTGTGTTTTGCAAAGGAACAATTAGGAAAGATGCATATTATTTTGTGCTCTTTATTGTTTTCTCTCAAAACTAATTTCTTTTTCACTTTAGTAGCTAAGACTTTCATTGAAAAAGCTAAAAGTGAAAAGTTTGCTTATCATTTTATTTTTCATTTTAGGAATTTCCATCACATCATCGCAGTGAACCTTGAAAGGCAAATTGATAAACAACATCAACTTAAAATTTACATCAATTTACCTAACAAAAAATTAGAACCATAACGATAAAATTTAGAAGGTCTAGGCTAGAGACATGTTCTGACATTGTAAAACATAGAAGTTATCATTAATTTTTTGCAATACATTTTGAGTGTGATACCTCAGTCCACGTACATAAGTATATCGTAGCTCATCCATGTACTTACGGGTATATCAGGCGGTGTTACGGTACAAAAAGTATAAGGGGTGCTCTCACTGTGTGGTTTTGCATCAGACAGCGCTAATACGGACTTGGGCCTCCACGTACCTTCAGGTATATTTGGGAGGACAACTTTAGGTTGTTAACCATCCATAGTGAACTGACTCGGTGACCTTGTAAATTATGATACACCAAGCACAACATTCAGGGAGATTTCCTGCCCATACTTCTTAGTTTGCCAGGAGGTATTCTGCAGTTCACATTTTCTTGGTAAAACTTTGCCTAGCATTACCCTTTTACATTGTTTAGTTATTTTTGGTTAAAATAAGTCAGTCATCATGGAAGAAAAAAATCATTTTCCCCATCATTCCTGTAGATTAGCATTGAAACCACCTTTACCACCAGAAGTTACTCCTGGTTGGCGAAGGCAACATCACTCTACCAAAACTAGTACTATCAGTACCTCTGGTGAAGCATCATCTTCCCATATACTAGAGCTGGCACAATTTGTTTCTACACATCTTGGTTCATCTACTTTTGTTGAGACGGAGTCCTCATAGCTACCCGTGGTCACAATCCATCCAATCAGTGAGACCATACCTCCTAAACCTGACGTTTTTTAACTGGAAGTTGATCCCGATCCGATCTCCTTTTTGCCAAAACATCTGCATCCTGAAGTCGAACAACTGGAGGTTGTTCCTGTATTGGTCATCCCAAATTCTATTTTAGCCATTGAATCTCCCATATCACACAGTAAACCTCCTGAAATATACTTTGGGCCTGATGGAAAAATCCTTCCACCTGGTTTAATTTCGACTGAAGAAATCCCACAAGACAAGACACCTTTAACTCCAACCCATTTTGGGGAGGAAATTTACCAGTATGAGTCTTTTCCTTGATCACCATCCTCTGCTTTTGTTGATCATGTTCCTATTCAAATTCCCGTCAATTCAAAAGGGTATACATTTGGTCAAGTAACCATGCCTGAACATAAATCTTCAGTTGGACCATTTGTTACAATTGTGTCAGCACCTGCTCTCACTACACTGTCTATGTTCACAACATCACCAAATTCCTATTTTCATGGTGGCCCTTTGGTCCCATCAGGTATAAATATTTATGTGGAATTTTCACTGGTGCATCTTCAAACCCATCAAATTCACCAATTTAATCATCCATTATTCTAACTGGTAAACCTATAGTGATTATTGAACATCTTGATTCTTTATATACATCATCAAGGCAATATGAAGCTGGTCCTTCTGGGTCTACTCCATCCGGTACCATATCAACTGGAATCCTTGCATTTGGAGCACAATATTTTCCATCTTATTATCCTCTTGATGTTGTGGGGCAAGATTTGGTCACCCACTTTGATAGTACTCCGTCATTTTTCGGTCAACCTAATGTCGAAATGAATTCTTGTCAATGGTAGTCCACTCTGCCTATCCAACCACAAATGGTTGTACACTTGTACCAACCAGTTCAACTTATTACATCGACATCAATTCCACTTGTCAATACATCTTTACCATTGTGATAGAATCAAAATGTTGTACAAAAACCATTTCAGGCGGGTCCTTCAACAAATATGCTTAAGTATTGGGCCCACAGACTCCAAATCCTTTGGCTAATTTACAACAAGCTATACCTGGAATTATTTATTCACAAGCTAGTTTACCATATTATGGGATGTCATAGCCACAACTAGGTTATAATTATCCTCAACTGAATCCAAGTTATCCTAATTTAGGTTATAACATTGGTGGATAGACCCCTTGGTAGCCTCAGGCACAAATTCCTCAACCTTCATTTCAACAAGTATCATATCCAAGTTTTGGTCAACACAATCCTCAAGCATTTGCTTATCAAAACAACCCCTATCTGGGTTACCAGCAAGAGATCCCTTATGATGGTGCCCAAAGGCCTGCTTCTCAAGAAATTCCATTATACCTTGGATATGCTCAACTTGACCTTAATCGACAGTTGCCCTTTGTTGCAACTTTAGAGTTACCAGATTTAAATAGGCTCACCAATGATCCAATCAACTATGCTCCTTAGTGGTCGGTGATACCTCACAAATTACCATCAGATATTCCTATATTCAATGAAAACCCTGGTGAAGAACCATCGAATCATGTTATGACTTATCATTTATGGTTTTCATCAACTCCCTGAATGATGATTCTATTCAACTACGTATTTTCTAGCGTATGCTCACTGGTTCAGCTGCAAAATGGTAGATTGAGTTACCTAGAGCATATTTTGATAATTTCACTACCCTAGCTACTGTCTTTTTGACTCACTTCCAGTTACACATATGATATGAGACTCGAATGAAACTCTTGACCAATTTTAAACAGACTAATGTTACTCACATTTCTGATCATATTCATGAGTCATCGTCATAGAATGGTTAAGACATGTGTTCCTGATTAGCTCCTTGCTGAGTGGTTCATTAAGTCCCTGTTACCATCTATAACTAAGGATGTGGCTAAGGGTGGCCTCGTCATTGAAGAGTTGGTTATTGCTCGTGCCCAATATTTAGACTTGATATATAACCAGTCTGGCATGCTCTATGAAAAAATTCCTAATGCACCACGATCTAATTTTACTATTACTCCTCAATTAAAGGACTCTCATGCTAGAGATGGTTAGATTGGTATTGCAAGCACACCTCATAATACTGCATCTAATCCGGCACCTTCTTCCGAAATTAATGCCATGTTATTTGACAAATCCAAGAGTGAAAAGCAACCTGGAAGTAAGAAAAGGGGGAAATCTAAGAAAAGAAAACTTCTAACCCGAAGGAAATATCATATGATCAATCGTTTGGAAATAGGAAACCTCGTTATCCATGCATAATTTTTAATGAGGAACACTTTGTACAGGATTTTCCTCATCGCACTGAAGTCTCAAAAATCATTAAGAATTCACATGCGTCAGATGTGTTGACAGATCCGTTTCCAAATCTAGACACAAATTTGGTTACTACAAATCCAACTCCTAGTTCCCAAGTACTTATGTTATCTGTCACAAAACCTTCAAGAGATGTTTTGGTGTCAACGCGTAATAAAGATTATGGTAGTCAAGCCACTAATCAACCTACTACCTCGACCATGAATCCATCTATGGAATTGATACCACCTACCGTTATTCCTGAATTAACGATTAAGCCACCATAGGGAGTCATTCATAAATTGAGATATAATCCTCGATAAAGAGCTGCTTAGAACAGTAATATAGTTGAAGATTTGGCTCAATCCCCTTCAGCTATGTCAGCTTTTGAGATATTACAAAATTTTCCCTCCTAGAAACAGGCTTTATTGTCGGCCATTGGTGGAGTTGATCTGACTGATTATAATCTCGTTGTTTTCAATCACACGAGCTAAGTGCCAAAATTACTAGTAGAATTGGCATTCTCCATACAAGTAAATGCTCTCAATCACCTTGTTCATCATACTATTATTGATGAGGGAGCATCTACGTGCATTATGTCTCTAAACAGTGGAAGCCACTTGGCTTGCCGCACTTATCTCAATCATCAACGACGTTGAAGGCTTTCGATGGATGTACGTATAAGCCTTCTGGTATTATCAATAACCGGCATGTTGAACTAAGGGGAAAAAAATGAATGTTGATGTCAAGGTTGTTGACAGACCCATTGACTACAATATTCTATTTGGAAGGCCATGGCTATATGCTATGACTGCAATTGTTTCTACATATTTTAGAATGATCTCCTTTCCGTATAAAGGATCCATCACTGTCATCAATCAACTATCCTTCTTTTCCTATTCTTTGCAGATAACTGGTAGTGTTTCGTTAGTTCACGCACCCCAACTAGCACTACGGAACATTGGTGTAGGAATATTAAAGGATTCCACTCTCATGGGAACCTTTGCATTACCGCCACCTCCGACGTTAGCAGAAATTGCAAGTATAGAGACCTTCTACATGATATCTTTCACTCCATCTAGCTTAAGGAAGAGTATGGATGATTCTAAAATTTTTACATTGGATGAGTTTCTGTCGCCCAACCCTATTGAGCTGGCACACCAATCAATCTATGTGTCTGTAGGTTTTAACCCAGTATAGAAATTATCTACAAATGAATCTAAAAACAGAAAATAAACAATAGCGAGAGCATAAAACATAAAACAGATAAACACAGAGATTTTCCCCTAGATCCCAAATTGGGATGACTAGCTTGATTTTTCATTATATTCCTTTTAGTGTTACAACACATATATATATAAATGTGCTGAAGCATACATAAACCCCAATCCATTAACCCTGCATTAGTACATAATCATAGTTCCTTTGACTAGATCTACAAAATACCAAGGGTCGAAAACCATCGCACCCAAAAACCATGTTCAAACCCATGCACAAAACCATGGGCGGATCCACCCACCAAAAAATAAGGACAATTTTTTTTTTCCGGGGCACTGCCCTGCACCTCGACAGGGAGGGCTATCGCCCCCCATGTGACCCCCCCATGCATCATTAGTCATGGAAAGAATATAAAACAAACCCAAGATTCTCCCACTTGTTGTTTTCTTTCTGTAGGGGGCCACAGGAGAGCTGAGTCATTAGCCCAGATTTGCAACACCCATTGTTTCTTGACAACAAGAGAACTTCTGAGTGCTCATAGACTTTGTCAATGCACCTGCAAAATTCTTCAAAGTGTCCACCTTTACTAGCAACACCATTTTAGCATCAACCATATCTCTTACAAAGTGATATTGAACATCAATGTGCTTTATCTTTGAATAACAAGCAAGGTTCTTAGCCAAGAAAATTTCACTTTGGCTATCACAATCTATCCTTATAGCTTGTTGCACCAACCCCATACTTGAACACAATATCTGCAACCAAACTGCTTCCTTAATTGCATAAGTGGTTGCTATTTATTCAACCTCTATAGTTGAAAGAGCCACTACAAACTGTATTTTACTCATCCAAATGACTGCGCCTCCAAATAGGCTAAACACATACCCACTTGTAGATCTTCTTTGGTCCAGATCTCCAGCCCAGTCTGCATCAAAAAAACCACAAATGTCCAACACTCTTTCCAATCCTTGTTTTCCCTGCTAGCACAATCCATAATCACTAGTGCCATGCAAATATCTGAAAACATGCTTTACTGCTGTCCAATGGTCCTTCCCTAGGTTTGACATAAACTTGCTCAATACTCCCACTTCATCTGAAAAATCTGGTCTAGTATAGACCATTTCATACATCAGGCTACCCACTGCACTTGCATATGGAACACGAGACATATCCTCCTCTTCTTCTTGTGTCTTGGGACACTGTTCAACATACAGCTTTGTACCTACAAGAATCAGAACATTCACCAGTTTACTATCCTGCATATTGAACCTCTACAATATATTCTCGACATACATCCTCTGGTTCAACCAGAGCTTCCTCTTTTCCTGATCTCTCTTAATTTCCATGCCCAAAATATAGTTTGTAGCAGCAAGATCCTTCATGTCGAATTTGGAGAACAGTTGGGTCTTCAAATCTTGGATAATTTATTTTCCATTTCCAATCAACAACATACCATCCACATACAAGACCAAATAAATAACACAGTCACCAATTAATTTAAAATAAACACAGTGATCCTCCTTGCTTCTAGTGAAGCCAAGTCCCCGTATATAGGTATAAAATTTCTGATACCACATCCTTGGTGACTATTTTAACCCATATAGAGACTTCTTTAACTTGCATAAAAACTCTTTCTTCCCCTTCACCATGAAGCCTTCGGGTTGTTTCATGTAGATCTCCTCTTCTAAATCCCCGTGAAGAAATGATGTCTTCACATCCATCTATTCTACCTAAAAATCAAATGCAACAGCAATAGATAAAAGTAATGTAATAGAAGTAACTTTGGCAACAGGAGAAAAAATATCACCAAAATCAATTCCTGGCACCTGGGAAGAACCTTTTTCTACCAACCTAGCTTTGCATTTCTCCACCTTGCCTTCTACATTCATCTTCTTCTTAAACACCCATTTTCTCCCAATGGGCTTCCTTCAAGCCAGCAACTCCACGAGATCCCATGCCTCAATTTTATGTAAGGATGCCATTTCATCAACCATGGCCTCCTTCTAGACTTTTCCATCCTATGAATGTAATGCCTCCTTGATGGTTCTAGGAACATAATTAGTTATAGTTAAAGAAAAATTTAAACAAAAATAAGTTGGACTATATATTTCTGGTTTTCTTCTTTCCCTAACTGATCTTCTCACAGCTCGAGTTTGTGGCTCTTCCTCTTCTGAGTCTTCTTCTTTTGTAGAGTCTGATTCATCCTCCTTTAGCTCAAAATCTATCTTCTTAGGTTCCTTTGGTAAGACTTCATGTTTAAAAACATCTTTCACCTCTCTAAACACCACATATCGGTTGTACACAACCTTCCTTGTTTCTGGGTTCCAAAGCTTGTAACCCTTTAAACCATCCTTATACCCAATAAAGATGCACCTTTCATATTTATTATCCAACTTGGTCCTTTTCTCCTTTGGAACATGTACATATGCATCACATCAAAATACCCTTAGATTTGAAACAGAGGGCTTATTACGAGTCCATACCTCATGTGGAGTCTTATCGTCCAACGATGATGAAGGTGATTTGTTAACTAAGTAACATGCAGTCTCCACTGCCTCTGCCCAAAATTATTGTCCTAACCCACTACCACTAAGCATGTTTCTTGACTTTTCCATCAACATTCTGTTCATTTTTTCTGAAACTCCATTTTTCTGAGGTGTGTATGGAGTAGTATTTTGTTGTGATATACCACACTTCTTACAGAACTCTTCAAATTCCTTCTTGTATAACTCCCCACCATTATCTGTCCTTAGCACCTTTATCTTCTTCTCTATCTGGTTTTCCGCCAGAGCCTTAAATTCTTTAAATCTGTCAAAGACTTTAGATTTCTTCCTCAAGAAATATATCCATGTATTCCTTGAGAAGTCATCTATGAATGAAGCATAGTACACAGACTTACCCAGTGATGGAACCGACACAGGTCTAAACACATGTCTATGCACAAGCTCTAATATCTTGTTCACCCTCTTAGCACCAGAAGGAAAAGTCACCCGATTCTACTTCCCATATAAACAATGTTCACAGAAATCAAAATCCAGAGAGCTATTAGACATACTTTCTACCATGCCATTTCCATGCAATATCCGAAGGCCCTTCTCTCCAATATGTCCAAGCCTCTGATTCCATAGCATGGTCTTTTCTCTAGAGACCATTAGGCTTTCTGCTCCACTTTCGGGAACCACAGAACTGTTGCACCCAACAATAACAGTGCTACCCTAAAGCATGTACAAAGTGCCAATCTGAACTCCCCGCATTAATACCAATGCTCCCCGAACCATCTTACACGTATCTTTCTCGAACACTGTTTTTACACATGCATCATCCATCTTGCTTATAGAAATTAGATTTTTGGCCAATGTAGGAATGTGCAGAACACCAAGAAGTGTTCTAATCCTTCCACCTTGCAGCTTCAACTTGAATTTTCCATGTTCAATGATTCCGACCTTCCTATCATCACCTAAGAAGACATCACCGCCATCATATTTCTCATACTCACAAAACCACTCCCTATGGGGAGTGAAGTGAAAGGATGCACCCGATTCAATCAACCATGACTCATGATCTACATGTGTATTTGATTAGGAATCCAAATACACATCCCCACCTTAATCCAAGGTGGTTTTTGCATCTGCAGAAGGAGCATCATCAGATCCCTTCCTTTTCTTAAGAGCTTTAGATCTGTAGTCCTTTTTATAGTGCCCTTCCTTTCCGCATTTCCAGCACACCTTTACAAACTTTCTAGAAGATTTAGATCTCCCTCTAGATATAGATCTCCCACTCAAAACCTTATTCTTGTTTCTGTTCTGGGACCTTCCTCATACAGATAAGGCATCTCCATTCTGACCCTCCATATTTCTCTGTCTCATTTCCTCCGACAGCAAGGTTGAGACAATGTCATCAAAATTCAAGGTAGTTTTATTTCTACCTATTGCAATAACCAGACTGCCCCACGAGTCTGGTAGAGAACACAACAAACTAATGCACTTATCTTCATCTGAGATTTTAATATCAACATATGATAACTGACTTACCATAGTATTGAAAGTGTTCAAATGTTGTGTCATCGAGTCTCCATCCTTCATCCTTGGGTTACACATCCTTTTCCGCAGGAAAAATTTATTCACCAGAGACTTAGATTGGTAAAAATTCCCTAAATTGTCCCATAAGGTCTTCATCGTAGCTTCCCTAGATACATTCAACAGTACTGAATCTGAGACACACAATTGTATTGTACTCTTTACCTTCTGATCCAGCTTCTTCCTGTCTTCATCTGACATTGTCGTTGGTTTAGTACCCGGATCTACTGCGATCCACTAATCTTTATCCACCAGCAGATCCTCCATATTGAGCTTCCACAACTCAAAACTCTGACCATTAAATTTCTCGATCTCTATCTTCCTGTCGCTCGCCATCTTATTTCATCGTAAGAATCGATCCCACAAATCTCCCATAGAACAAGGTTTACCTCAAGCTTGAGAAAAAAACCCCTCAGCAGCAAAGGCATCCCCTTGAAGCTGAAACTGCTCTGATACCAGACGTAGGTTTTAACCCTGTAAATAAATTATCTACAAACAAATCTTAAAACAAAAAATAAACAATAGCGAGAGCATAAAACATAAAATAGATAAACATAGATATTTTCCCTTGGATCCCAAATTGGGACGACCAGCTTGATTTTTCATTATATTCCTTTTAGTGTTACAACACATATATATACATGCCGAAGTATACATAAAACCCAATACATTAACCTTGGATTAGAACATAACCGTAGTTCCCTTGACCGGATCTACAAAATACCAGGGACCGAAAACCATCGTACCCCAAAACCATGTGCAAAACCATGCACAAAACCATGGGCGGATCAGTCGAATGGAAAATAAGGACCAATTTTTTTTTCCTGGGTGATGCCCTGTACCCTGATAAGGGGGCTATCACCCCCCTGTGATCCCCCCGTGTGTGATTAGTCATGGAAAGAATATAACAGAAACCCAGCACTGTCTTGGGTGGTGAATCTGAAATTAGCGTCGCCGGTTGTATGGGTTGATCACTCCTTATATTTTGGTACTCCATCTGATCATTTTTCCTCAACTTTCTTGACAGATGAGAATATTTTGGAAATCATGATGTCAGAGGAAGAACCATGGGAAGATTATAATCATCGTTCTCATATTCCTGATTATGAAGAAAATTATCTTAGTGAACTATAGCACCCATTAATCAAAAAATTATTTTCGAATTCTTTACCTATTAATGCAATTGATTTCGAGCGAAATTTGTCAAATATTGAAGAAACAATTTCTATCGATATTTCGACCAAACCTGGCATTGTAGAAAATAGTAATGTCGGTGTATCTTGTTCTCCATCAAAACTCGAAACATATCGCCCTCTCTTTTGTGAATTCCGTGATGTATTTACTTGGTCTTAAGAGGATTTTCCAAGCATAGATACTAGCATCATTGAACACACTATTAATATGTATCCTAATGTGAAACCAGTGCATCAACGCCTTCGTCCTGTTCATCCAAAGAAGGCCACTGCCATTAAAGAAGAATTTTAGAAATTTTTCTGTGCTGGTTTCATTTACCCTATTCTGCTAACTGAGTGGGTTTCCAACATCGTTCCTGACATGAAAAAAAAGGAACGATTAGAGTGTGCATTGATTATCGGGACGTCAATATTTATTGTCCAAAAGACAACTACCCTACTCCTTTTATCGACCAGATTATTGACGATTGTACTAGATGTGAAATATTTTCATTCATGGATGGATTTTCTGGCTACAATCAAATCAATATCTGCCCAGAGGATCAACATAAGACAATTTATTCTGTCCCTGGGGCACATTATCTTATAGGAATGGTTTAAAGAACATTGGGGAAAATTTTCAAAGAGCAATGGATTATGCTTTCAATGACATAAAGCACATTTTTTAGCCCTATCTAGATGATTTACTCGCTCATTCACGAAATCAGACTGATCACCTGATGCATTTGAGAGCCATATTTTTACGCTGCCAAAACTATAAAATACACCTCAATCCACATAAATGTGTGTTTTGTGTTGGTTCTAGTCATTTTCCTAGATTCGTCATCTCAAAAAGAGTAATTTGAATCGACCCATTGAAGTTTCAGGCCATTGTTTGTTTTCCTGCACCCTCAAACTTACTTCAGATATAGAAACATCAAAGAAAGGCTAACTTCCTAAGGAGGTTCATACCAAACTACGCTGAAATGGCTAAAGAATTTACTCAGCTCTTGAAAGAAGGGGTTCATTTCCATTGGAACCAAGTTGCGCAAGCTTCTTTTGATGTTGTTAAGGATACTCTTGTCCAGGAGTCATTCATGTATCTCCCAAATTATCAGAATGATTATTTCTTATATATCGCTATGACTAATACGACCATTGCTATTGTATTGGTCCAAGTAGAAAATAGGATAGAACATCCAATATATTATTTGAGTCGTAATCTAAATGATACAAAATTTAGGTATTCATACGTAGAAAAGCTTACCTTGGCAACTGCTCAAGCTGTCCAAAACTTTTGCCACTATATCTTGTTACAAAAGACCATTTTCATTTCAGATTGCAACCCCCTGACTTATATCTTATCATGTCAATTTGTAGGGAGAAAGTATTCAAAATGGATTATCATTTTGCAAGAATTTTATTTGGAATTCCTCAAATCCAAGTCAAATAAGTCTTTATTTTTTGTTAAGATTCTCTGTGACCTTCCCTCTGATAGTACTGCTACTACGTCAAAACCATCAATTCTTGACTGGTATCTGTTTCTAATCGGATCATCTGATCCTTGGTATGGATATTTCATCATTTATCTCCAAACTCAAACTTTTCGGCATGATACCTCTCACTCTCAACAACAATGTATTTGATACCAAGCCAAACATTATCTGATCATCGATGATACACATTATCGTCTTCGTGTTGATACAATTTTAAGAACATGCCTCACTCATGAGGAGGCCAAAAAAGTTTTAAATGATTATCATTCAGGGGCTTGTGGTGGACACTTTTCTAGATATGCTACCATGCATAAGATTCTATACACCGGTTACTTTTGGCTTACCATATTTCGTGATTGCATTCTCGCGATCATAAGTTGTCAAGCATACTAGATATTGTATCGTAAAATCTGTAAACCACCAGTGCCAATGTATCATGTTGTCTTTGTGGGACCATTTTCGAAATGGGGTATTGACTTCATGAACTGCAACCCTCGTTCGTCTGGGGGGCATGGTTATATTATTGTCGCAATATACTACTTTACCAAATGGGTCGAAGCAATGTCTACATTCAACAACACAGGAGAAAGAATGACATTTTTTTTCTTTAATCATGCTATTGCATGTTTTGGGGTCACACAGGATATAGTTACAGATCATGGGAAGAATTTTCACAACCACATGATGACTGAATTGACTGCCAAGTTAGGATTGTCACATGATAATTCTGCTCCTTATTGTCCACAATCAAATGGATAAGTTGAGGCTATCAATAAGATTCTTAAATGTATGCTTCAACGAATGATAGGAGTTCGTAAAGGAAACTGGCATTTGATCTTGTACTTGGCCTTGTGGGTGTATCGAACCTCCGTGAGAAACGCAACCAGATTTACTCCCTTTCAATTTGTGTATGGTGTGGAAGCAATCTTTCTAATCCAATGTGAAATACCGTCGTTAAAACTCGCAATCGACTTGTTACCTGACACCTCAGAAGAAGAAGCGCATCTTTTTAACTTCATCCATCTTGATGAAACACGTCGTGAACCCCAATTGGCCAGCGAATTGCATAAGAGATGTATAAAGGCGCGATATGACAAAAATGTCCAGCCTCGCATTTTCTTAGAAGGCGACTTGGTCCTTCTTGATGATCAAGAAGTCGATGTAATAGGATCAGGGAAATTTGAGCCATTATGTCATGGCCCCTATATTGTCAAAATAGTTCTTTCTAAGGGTGCCTATGAGTTGGTGGATTGCGATGGAATTTTGTTGGTGTAGTCTAGAAATGGGTTGTATCTGAAACATTACTAAGCTTAATCATGAGCGTAGTGATGTTTTGTATTATATTATATATATATGTTATTGATTTGAATTCACTATATTAGTTTTTTTTTTTTTTAAGTTTTTCTGACGTTAGTAATCCACTTTACATTTCATCGTAGATGTCTGAATCTTTCGAACCATTTGTTGGATATGCTGATGGTGCTATTCGTAGTACGCAGAATCTATCCTCTGCAGCGTGTGCCATTTTCGCTCCGAACAAGAGTTAGTCAGTTTTCAAGGGATTTGTATTGGTATGTCGACAAATAATATCACTGAGTATAGCGCGTTGATCAAACTTCTCTCTGATGCCATTTCATTTCGTATTAACCACATGATCATAAGGTTAGAATCACAACTTGTGGTATTACAACTTACTAGTGTTTATACTGTTAGAAATCCAACACTGCATCGTTTGTTCCTAAGAGTTCTACTTTCGAAAGACACTTTGATTTTATTCAATATCAACATATTTCCATAAATTTTAACACATTTACTAATTATTTGGCTAATCAATTTCTAGACGCACATTTGCAACACATGTAAAGAAAACATTCACATAATTGAACAATATTGTGCAATAAACATAGGAAAACACTCAAATCAAATAGATAGATAGTTATAGGTTTTTACAAAATTTTGTCCCCAAGAGACATTGGGCATCTGACCTCAAAATGTATGCAACATGTCAAAATTAAACTAGTGGTACTCATGGTAACATGCTATAGATCTAGCTATCCTACGCTGTAACCACATCCAATGATTAGGAACACCTATAGAGTGGAAATGCAGTCGCATGGGTAACTCTTCGATCCAAAAATATAGAATCCCGAAGGTCAACCCCTCTATGGGCTATCGAAGCTCAGACAAAGTCTCAGCCATGTCTAGATCCCGAAGGACAACTCTCCCGACAACCCTCTCTATTGGCTCGTCTGCTCCATGCTTTGGTTCCTCTACTGGTTGAACTTGACCATAATATGCATTACATCAAAACATTAGTTTAGTCTTCGGAAAACATCAAAAATACAAAAAAATTGTATAAAACTTAGAAAACTCAAAAACATGGTCAAAAAATTCTTATGTATTGCTTCCCATTCAGTGCCTTTTGGTAAAGCTAGATATGGATCTCCTTGGAAATCAACGCATGCATATGCATACTCATCGATGGCAACAATATATCGCCTGAACTAGGCGAAGAATGCATTCGAGTACAAAATGGATGATTTTCTTGAATGCCTACCCATTAGTTCTACCCATCCCTGCATCCTTGGATCTCTAGGGTTAGACACACCCAATGTCTCATGCTAAGGCTGCATCAGTGGAATCCACTTTAAGGAAAATGAAATGAGGATCGAACCATAACTGAATTTTTTCTTCCTTCCTGAATTTACCTTGTTTAGTTGTTATTTTATTTGAGAAAGTACAACTTCAGACCAGTTGAAGACTATTGGCTCCATGCACTCTAGTGCATACTGCATATATGATCTATTCGCTACATGTAGTGTAATGGTGCCAACAAGTTTTGCGATCCTGAAAAGAATGGTTCTCAAAGGTAAATCTCGGACGTCACGGATGTTTATTTTCCCATTATTTCTTGGCTCTGCCCCTGGATAGCAATATTGCAAAACATAATCTCTCATAGTATCTCCTTCTAGACCAGACCCTGGAAGAGAAATTGACAAGCCTCTCCTCGACAAGCCTATAAGAAAGTATACATCCTCCACTATAATAGGAACCACTTTTTTCCTAATGTGAAATGCCTCAAAAGCTGGATCCCATGCTTGAACTAGGAACTCCAAGTTTTCTATTTGTTGCTTCATCCCTGACAAAAGAAAGTACTTTAACAAGCCACAATCACTTAGGGCTCTTACTGTACCGAGATCATTTAGGGAAACCATATTTTTTCTTCATTCTCTCTTTTTCTCCATGTAATCGTCATTATAGTCCGATGAAATCCTGAAACATAACCATAAGACTCATTAGACTCCTTTCAATGAAAAAAATTAGACAAATTTTGAGCATAGTGTAAAAATAAAAAATGAATATTGCGCCCAACGTAGTCTTGAACAAGGGACAATGCATTGCATATGCAGCTAAAATTCAATTTATGTGCTCCACAACACATTTTTCAATGCTCAAGGGTGCGTTTCCCTCTTTGGAAACAAAATTTACCCTAATGGGCTCAAAACCCTAAAAAATTGCAATGAAAGGAAATGAATTGACTAATGAAAGAAAGAGAGGGTTCATGGCACTAACCTGGATCAAAAAACGATGAAAACCATCCACAGAAATGATTGCAATCAATGGCTGAATTTCGGGGGCAAAAATAGGTTCAGAGCTCCAAAATACAAATGGTAACTTTCTGGTAAAAATGAAGAGTAAAACTATTTTTTTGTCATTTAATTATTTTCAAATCATATTTATTGTTGTGACTATGGTTTAATTATATTTTTATCATGAAACAAGTATTTTTAATCCATTTGATGTTGTTCTGAACATGTTTTACAACTAATGAACATATTAGTTTTGTAGATTTATTTCAAGAATGATTTGACCACAGAGCATACTTTTATCCTTATTTTTTGAGATTTGTTAAAAACGAAAAAGGACTTGAAACGTACTTTTATCTCTTTTTCGAGCTTCGATAACAGCGAAAAAGGAACCCCTGGAGTCTTCTTTTAGCTCTTTTCAGACTCTGATAATATAAAAAGATTGCCGAGCACTTGTATTTTCGAGCTCATAAAAGTAAATGAATTTATATCCACTCAGTATAAGTTTAACCTTTTTCCGGACTGAGATAGATTATTTACGATAAAGGAATACCTTAGTCAAACATGACTAAAGAGTTTCTCTCAGATATTATTTTACACTTTTTTGAATCTGAGCGAAAAATTTACAAAAATTACTTATGGAGTTTTCTTTCATCCTCTTTTTCAAACTATCTAAATATGAAAAAGGATCAGATTGTCACTGTTGTTAGGCTCGTTAAAAAATAAAATAGAGATGGGCTTGTCAATCATTGCAATAATCGAGTTTCATTCACCGCTAAACTCGTTAAATTATTAACTAGAGATACATTATTTTCCTGAAGGGTTGAATTATAGATCAAGAATATGTTATCCTCATCAGGCTTGTCTAAAAATAAAGAAGTACTCGTTGACAAATGATGGGGGAAAATTTGGGAAAGTGAACATAAATTTTTATAGTAGCAAGTCGCTGTTGAACATGACACTTCACTCCATCACCATGACTATTTGGGTTGGGTAATATTTCTGACGGTTAATTCATACTTATGGTTCATCATACCTTCACTTCATTTTTGGATCAATGCTGCCAACTCATCTCAGTGTTGCCGATATGTTCAAGAGAAGTCATATAGTGGATACTCATCCTTCTGGGATACTCATAAACCTTCATTCTCATGACATTCATATCTGAAAATTGCTATTTCAAGTCATAATTTTGTCTCCGAAATCAGTAACTCCAGTTTCACAATAAATTCGCTTCCTATGGACGATAAATCATTATCCAGGAAGTTCACTTAGAAACGTCATATTCCAATACCATGAGGCTTGTTACAACATCGCCAAGACCCTCGCTTCCAGAGTTTTGACCCAAATATTTTGTTTCGCGTTCGACATCAAATCATTTATTCACGCCTTACGAAATGTACTACAGTACCATGAGGGCCATTAACATTAATGGTGGTTCTCTCACGTCTGTTGACAACTCACATCACTGGCTGGTAATCAAATGATGTCTTACCTTGTTCAACTACAAATCATATATTCGCATGGCTAGACTTGTATCCAAATGATCGAGTGAACGAGAAAAGAAGACCGTAAACTTAGTTTCCGCCATCCGGGCTGCGATTTCAGGATTGTTGTACACATGATCTGTATGGACCTTATATATAGATCATCATCCGAACATGGGCCTATATTTGTATCCATGTCTGTATTGGGTAACATTCCAATGTAGACGACTTTCTGAACTATGTACATGTTATTAGATAGTTTATGTGTTGAGCATGGGAATTCCTTCCCTCCGTAATTCATGATCAAGAGGATATATCGTGATGTAATGTATTGTAATATTGATGTAGGTTGCCACTTTTCTTCAGCTCCAGCCCATCATAGTGTAAACCATCTCCAAAAAATATTTTTATTATTATTCTGACTTCATGATTTAGGGGGAAATTGTTATAGGTCAATTTGGGCACCATTCCCAATGACCTGGTTAACTATACATCATCCCCAAAAAAAATGAATAGGGTCTATGATCCCCTATCATTTCAGTTGTAACATGCCCTAAGACAAATAACAAGACAAATCATCCATGACTTCCATTGCAAGGTTTCCAAGATTAGAAGTACATGATTAAATCACCTATGATCTCACCAACACAATCTATGAAGGGGCTAAGTTCTTTTCATATGTAGGTAACCCCAGTCAAGGGTGCTCTGCAAAGCACTTCCTGACACTCAAGGGTGTGTTGGTCAAATTGGGAGCGAAATTCTTATTGTTCCGGAATATCCACTTGCCCAGTGCCTTCCACAAGAGTGCATATGTGCAAACTTCGAATCCAAGTGTCCATTTGACACCTCTGAGCTTAGGAACATGTCTTGCCTATTATTAGAAATTCATTGATTGTGAAACTACCTTAAGTTCATCTCTAAATTGAACACAGATCCTAGTGCTTGAAAAGGAAGAAATTGAGTATAGAAATGATGGTGGAATTTCAATTGAGGATTTTATTTGAGTGATATGTTGCAGAGAGATGTCAATTGTGATGAGGCTAGGATGATTTTAGAGATGGTGACATCAAATCAATCATTGGTTATAACCTCCCCTTCTATCCATTAGTAAATATTGTTGCTTACTTTCCCACATATGTATCTATATAAGCTTATGTATTTCATATTATGAATTCTTATCTGATGTATATGGTTCATGTTTCATTGATTTAAGTGAATAACTTGAATAGGCATCTATATATTTCTATCTCTTTAGTGTTTAGTGTTCATTCTTGCAGGAAATATTTTGGTGATCTAGCTTGGATTTGAAGCTACAACAAGAGCAACATAAGGAGACTTGGAAGTGCTTGGAATGCAAGTAAGATTCTTGATCTATTCTGCGTGTCTATTTACTGTTAGGAAAAGTATTTGTAAAGTCTTTAGCCTGTTGTTCTAAATGAGAACCACATTTAGGGAAGACTTTTTTGTACGTAATCCACAATTTTTCATAACACAAGGACTCAAGAAGAGATGAAAAACCACTGTAATATATCAATTTATTTGTCAAATTTTATTGTTGACATTAAAAGGAAATTTCATACTCTAGTTTACATGCAAAAATCCATTATGGACTGGAAAAATTTTAGACAATTCAAAGGGAAAAGTGTGCAATATTATACTCATGAATTTAGGATAAGAGCTCTTATTTTGGGTATTAATTTGTATTCTCAAGAAACTTTGTTAAATTTTATTGGGTGTTTACACAGTTACCTTAGGCACACTATTCTCATGTTCAATCCGACAGACTTAGATAAGGTTTGCATTCAATCCACGCATTTAGAAGTAAGAGGGAAACATAGTATAGATGATGAAAGTTGTTGATCATCTTAGCTCCTTGCTAATTTTTGAAAAACAAACAGGGGGGTCATGCTATCTTTAAGTTTTCAAGTATTGGTTTCCTTCTAAGAAAGACATCATCCTTGAAGCCTTTCATGATTCCCTGCTCTTTAATTCCTTTCGCTCTGTTGTTCTGGAGTCAATAAGCCTCACCAATTGCTAAAAATATGTGCTTCAAAGGCCTCTACTTACCCCTTGTATCTTGGCAAAACTCCCCATTTTTCCCCTTTTCCCCCCTTTGGCCAAAGTCCCCTTTTTCCTCTCTATCGTTTCCCTTTCCCAATATGGAAATACATTAAAAAAGGGCCAAAAATCTGCTTTTGAAATTATATAAGGCCTAGCCCCTTTCGGCCAAGCCTTGAAAACCACTTCCCCATGCCCAAGACCGCGCGCTTATGGCCTGGGCGCTAATCGCATTCCCGCTCCAATCGCATATCGCAACCTTGTAATGTGTCGTCCCTCCGCTTCTTGCGATTGCGATCTCCTGCTGTGATCTCTAGTCGTCCATCCCCTTCCAGATCCGATGGCCCGTGCACCTCCATTGCCATCGCAGACTTTGAAATGGTCGATTGCGCGATTTTGCGATTTTGCGATTTTGCGATCACGCAATTTTGCGATTTTGTGATCGCGCGATTTTATGATTTCTCACGCTCCGGTTTCCAATTGCAATTCCATATGGGACCCACCTCATACACCCATTTCATTGCATTTCATGCATTTCATTTGTATTTCCTCCATAGTCTAAAGTTTTGCGTTTTACTTTAAATCTAATGTTTGATATTCATTCCGCCCATTTCTCATATGTCATTCCACCGATTGATCTCTGTCGTTGGTCTACGCCTCCACATCATGAGCGAAAGGTCCACGATGCATTTCCCCTTTAAACCCTATTGTTCACCGTTTACACCATATGATTGTATTTTCCACCTTTTTTTTGCATAAACCACTGTCCCACCACCGCCGCACCATTGTTATCCCGTCCTCCATAATCACCCCCGTATGCACGAATTTCATAATTCAGTCCATTCTTTTGCAAGGTTATCAACCGTGAAAGGCCGCTAGGATTACACAGTCCTTATTGCAGCGGCAGGTCGTCACGAACAAAGGTATAAATGAAGCAAGTAGCAGAGCCCAACACGCCAAGAGATATGTTTCTTTCTTGAAGGGTTTGAAAGCTAGTGAAGCAGAACATCATGGCATAGCAAGTCGATTCAAAGAAGCAGTTGAGCGTCAGAATATCATTGATAAGGAGTCGGCCCGTGTTATAGCTTCGAGGGCACTACAACAGATTGTAGCCAGCGTGGACCGTTTCGATACAGTGTGGGCCAGAATCACAACAGCAAGACTTCCATCGTGTTGGGATTCCACCACTCCTTCCACGCTCCGACCATTAACAGAATATGAAGCATGCCTCCAGGAAGAAAGAAACCGAACAGATATCTTGTCAGAAAAAACTGCTCGGTTAAAGGCCGATACAATTGTTTCCTCTCTCCGCCCCGAATTCACTCTCCTGCACCTAATAAAAAATGAGATCCCTACTGAGGCAAGTCTAGATAATCTCACCAAGGCCTTCATCTGGGTGGAAGGTTTTGCAGAAATGCCTGAATCATCAGTGGACTATCAGCGAAGGTGCACACAGTTTTCCAGTCAGATCGCCAGCTCGTCAGCGAATGTGCCACCACCAGTATCAACGACCGCTTCAACTCCTTCTCATCAATGAAATTACTGCCAATTAGTGATTCGGCCCATTTTTAATTTTTACCTTACTTATTTGTTTTTGAGTTTTAGGTGGAATCTATATTTCACCCCAGCATTTTACTTTCTACCTAGACGGTTGTTAACATTTTGTTTCAAAACGACCGAGTGCCTGACTGTCCATGATGAGAAGCCTTTTTTCCTCATCATGAATTTTGTTATTCTGATAAGGACCATTAACAAATTTTGGTCATGCGAGGGAGACATTTTTTCCCAAAAATATCTTCTCGCTGAGTGAAGAAGGAGTCTACATAAGAAAGATCCAAGGAGAAAAAGGGATTCCGGATTTTCTTAAGAAACTCGCAGTGTAAATAATTTTGTATGCTTGTGGTGGAATTATCAATGCAAATACACAGAGCCCATGGGGTCTCAACGAAAAGAAGTTTTATTCATGTGTGAGGATTCCAGTCTTGATGATATATAGTTTGCGACTCTTTCTTTGTAATATTGTATCATTGTTCATTCCACTGTCTTCAATTTCCCTATATCATGTTTTGGAATGCGACTGACTTGCCAGTTCGGGTATGAATTTATCGCTATTTGGTACTCATGCTTTACTGCTCTATGTCGCTTTAAATATGGCTCATACATGATATGTCGTTCCGCTTAACACATCATTAATATTTCCTTTGTATTAAATACCATGGAATGTTATTCTTATTGAAATTATTAATATGTATGGATTCTTAGCTTCTAATCCCATATTATGTTGAAATATGTTTTCCAAGTACCATTTCATTGGTAGTTAGTCCTCTCCTTTCACATTCTGCGCAACAAACATTTTTTTGTTTAAAATACCTATACATCATTGAGAAACTGGCCCTCCTTGATGAAAGTTGTCTCTAAGTTGTCTGAAGTATATATGTATTGAAGATTCCCTTCTTGCCTCTGCAGTGTCTTTATATCTTGCTGAATCTGAGAGTAATCTGGTCCCATTCATATGATAATGCTTTGCACAAGTTGGAAAGGTAGATAGTCCTAAGCCGATAATGAGCCTGAAATATAGTTTATATTCTCTACTGGTTAAGATGTCCTAGGCACTGGTCTTTGGCAACTCAAGGTTGTCTCTAGGAGCAAAAACAAAAGTGATAGTTTCCTTGAGTATGAAGGTAAAAGAAATGGAAATTTTAATGGAAGAGGAAAAGTAAATAGCTCTATCAAAAGAGAGAAAGATAAACTCACATGTAAACATTTTTTGAAGAATGGCCATGATGAAGACCATCGTTGGCAACTTCATCCAAAGTTGAAGCCAAACAAATTGAAAGACAAAGAAAATGGAAAATCCATTGCAATACTTGAACATGACTTAGGTTCAGATTTAGGATGAAACCAATATTACAACAACGGGTTTGAAATGTAAGAACATAAAAAACACTATTTCTTGAAGTTTTTCCAATGTAACTCAAGATGAAGATACACAAATTGAAGTATTTCACATTAGAGTCATTTATAAACATACCAATATAGGTACACTATATTATTGTGGTTATCAATCTAATTTGATTTCCGAATACTTAGTTAAGGAGGTAAACCTTGAAACTATTATACATTCTAAGGTTTTCCATCAATTTAAAATTTCTTTATGAAGTTGAACCAGATGAAGTATCGCTTCAAATTTCAAGTATTGTTTTGGGAAGTCCTATATTTATGATAGGAAAGCAATATTTCATCGCCATGAGAATAAGTATCACTTTTTTAAATATGGAATTGAGTACATAGTTAGAGCACATAATAAAAAGACAAGTTTGTCTCATATACATGTAGGAGAAATGAAGAGAATAGTGAATGCAAGTCAAAATTTGAATTTCTTAATGATCAAACATAGAGATGTTTTGAATGAGACCTTTGCCAAAGATGCATCGAATGAACAAGTTGATTTCATTGAAGTTACTTATTCTTGTAATGAGATGTTTTAGGGCTCTAAGAAGTTTCCTTTGAAAGGAGGCAAATAAGATGTGAAATATTTGCAATAGTCAACATCAATGTTGAGAAGTGTTGGAAATAAGATGCCAGTGCAAGAGAGTGCAAAGGCCAAAGAGAAAGTGCCAAAGAAATTTGACAAAGAAGGCATGGGTTCCAAAATTTTATTTATTTTTTTCCAAAAGGTACATGAAAATGTTAAAAATACTTTGTCAAAATTAAACGCAAGTACAAAGCAACATCATCTGAGAATTGCCATTATGACAATGTTCAAGCTGAGACAGCTTTTAAGTTTCCTTTGATTGATGACCGAGGTGGGAGAAAGTTTTTTTATGCAGGAACAACATTCTACTCTATAAATTTAGGGTAATTGTAGCATGATAGTGTATACAATAGAAAGAGAGGGTCTCAAGAGTGAAGGAAAAAGCTTAGTTTTTGTGAAAAGATCAAGTTGATGAAAATAGGAAAATTTTAGTGGATTGAGACTGGAAGGGTGAGGGAACTGTCCCCTCATCCACAGGTTAAGTAATCAAAGAGATGTTAGGGTCCAAAAGGATTCTAGTGGGGAGGAATGATCATGTGCTAAGTGTTAAGCTAGAAAATTGAAGTGTTTAGAATCAATTGGAGGTTGAACGATAGTGAAGAGATGGTCGCTAGGAAGCCGGCACAATTCGTTTCATCGAAAATTGACTTTGTATGAGGAAGATAGAGCCCATTGTTCATTTTCCTAAACAACTAAACAATTTGTAGAAAATGACAGAATGGTGACATGGTAGCCTAGTCAGCAAAAAAAAGGATATTCTCAAAATATTTCTCCATTTAGCCCAATGACACTATGCCAAGTGTCAATTTGTGGATGGTTGATGTGTGGTTGATTTGTTTCAATTTTGTTGGATGTGGGAGGAACCAATGGATGAGGACACGAGGGTAGCCTAGAGGTGGACATGTGCCCCCTTCATTGGTCGAAATTTCAACTATGGTCAAAGTATGAATTTCCTATTTCAATGGTCGAATGACATATTTTTATTATATTGTCGGAGGGCTATATATACAATGGTCGAATGAAATATTTTTATTATATGGTCGGAGGGCTATATATACAATAGTTGAGTTATATATGTCATGGGGGAAAATGTCATACATAGGTATAAGGGCAGAGGTCAGGGTCGACCCCGTGACCTCCCCCTGGCATATATTTATTGCCATACTATTGAATCTGTGGGGGTAAGGAGGGGGCCAACCACCCCACCATAGAACCACATGCTATGAATATGAGTGCATATTATGGAAATTGTGGTATGAAAGTTTTAATGCATCTTTAATAACCACTAATATAGGTTTAAATCACACCAATATTTATCTTTAATTCCAATTATGGTAAGAGATCGTTTAGGGCTAACAACTGCTTATCAACTATTTAACCCAAACTTATCAATTAATTAATCTCAATTAATTTGGAGGTGGATTTGGCCGAGTCTTCCAATTGCGGTGAAACTCCAAACTTGGCGGGGTTAACTGGAGTTATCTCCAGATTTAGTGGAGTTTCCTAGGCCATACCGTTTGCAAAAATCGACCAAATTAGGCTCAAGAAGAGTCTATACTAGATGATTTGGAGATTCAGAGCATGTTGGAGTAGGTTTCAGAAGTAGTAAAGGTATGTAAAAAATATTTTTTGCCATTTTTAGCTAATACAGAGGCACAAACCATGGAAGCTGGACCAAGGAGATGTAGCCCAGGAGGGGTGAACTCCATCAAAAAACTGTGTTAATGGATCATTTGATGATTTGTTGTACATTTTTTTTTTTGTTCAGTACTTTGTTTTTAAGTTAAAATGATCATGAATTTAATATAAAACTTGATGCATTTAATTTTTTAACACTCACAAACACTTCAAGAAACCTATAGAGATGAAGCAAAAGATCAAAAAATTGTCTATAATTCTAAAGATGAAATTACTACAAAAAAAATAACATTCAAATTCAAATCAGTGACTTAGCATCTAATAGCTCCTTACTAATATTAAATTATTATAATTAATTATAAATGCATTATATATATATATATAATTTTTCTTTTCTCATAAAATATTTAATTACATTATTATACATCTCACTTGGTATTACACATTCAACTTTTCCTTTCATTGCATATTAGTTTGACTTTAGCCAAAAATTTATACCGTTTATGGATAGTTTAAAATTAGGAATTCTTATTATTATTTAAATTTATTTATTTGTAAGGTGATTGGTTGAGGTCTTATTATGGGCTGATTTTTTGTTTTTAATTTTATTTCCTTTTTATTTAACTTTTTTATTTTGATTTTTTTCCTTTTTCTATTATTTATATTTTCATGAATTATAGTTTTTTCTCCATATTTTCAATTTAAGATGACTTATTAGTATTATAAAAAACATATTTTAATATATTAAATTATATATATATATATATATATATATATATATATATATATATATATATATATATAATAAACACATAGATTTCCTAGATGCAAGTGACATATCTAGATCGTGCGAGGACAGATCCTCCCATGTTCAGGCTGACACTACCCTACAACACCATCTCTAACATGATGCGAAAATTCACATCGTCAATCATTTATACTGGTGCTATGCCTCACCTGACCTCTTGCCATACTGTGTATCACATGTAGTTACACTTGGATTGTTCTTCACCGCCTCGGCGCTTGTGCCTTTAGCCATCTCATTGCTGCTCCCGCTGGTCTCAAGAGTCATCACTGTTATTCCCCTCACCATCACGTCGTTGCTCTAGCTTCCCTCGTGCACCTCCACTTCCATTTCCCTTCCTACTATGAGGCCCCTCTTGCGCATCGTCCTGCTGCGTGCTCCTCCCCCTGAGATTCTCCTTGTTGCACACCCCCTAACACGAGCCGCCTTGTTGTGCCCCTCCTCTTGTGTTTCTCCCTATTGGGTGCTATCTGCGATGATCACCCTTGCTACATGCCCCCTCTTCTGCCCTCCTCTATTGCGCGCACTCCAACTACACATCCCCCTGCTCTTTGCCCAGTCTCTCTATTGGCATCCCTATCTCTACACGATATACTCTCCATGGCCTCGTGACAACGTCAAAATCCCACCAGGGGAAGCTAGAGAGGAGCGTTCTTGGGGCGCTACCACCACAACCAAGACCAGTGTTGGAATCCATTGAAGGCTCTTGTTCAAGAAGCCACAAAAAGGATGATACTCAAATGTTTGTCTACACCTAAGAAGAGATTTTCTTGACTCTAGAGAATCCTAGGGGTAAAAGAGCCAACTAAGATCTACCATAGCGCACTGTGATATGCCCACTCCTCAGAAAATCGAACCGCTCCCTGTTCACGAGCCAACGGAGGAGGAGACAGATGTTTGGATCATGGATTCAGATGGTGTCTGGACCAGAGATCTAGATGCAAAGTACCTTGTTGCTCCTATCACCTGTGCAACCCCTTTGAAGTCTCTCCACGAGCCTACAGCTGAGGAGGAATACATTGCACGTGAATATGGATGCCTCATCGAGGAGGAGGGCCCGACGACAGAGGAAGATGAAGGAACACCATGACTGTGCGGTAGCACAGTTCATTTCTATTTTTGGTCAACTCAAGACATACTACAACTATTTTTTTATATGTGTTACGGAATATTTTGTAAAACATGACTGTATGACTCTATTAAGGGGCTAGTTTCCTCCCAAGAGGCAGCCCCAAACTTGCTTTATTTTGAAAACTACCAAGGCTGGGATTGACTAAAGCACTGATTGCCATCTCAACCCATGCCTACGTAAAGTTTATTTTATGATTTAAAATAGTTTAGCCTAACTTACAAAAAAAAAAATCACACACACACACATATTAAAGTGTATATATGTTAATATAAACAATATTAGTTAACCATATTTTTTAATTTTGGTGATGTCATTTAACAATATAGTGTTTTATTAGTTGCTTTATTTCTTATGATAACATTTTGTCTTTATTGTTTTTTAGTTTAATTAAGCTATATTTAAATTAGGATAGAGGTACTATCTACTATCTAACCATTATTTATGTATCTTTTATAAAAATATAAATTTCTTTTTCTTTTTGATAATTTTTTTAAAATTTGGAAACATCATATTTAAAGTTGAAGTTTTAACAATTTTCCTTGTTAATCTTTATCAAAGGCAAAGATATTAATAACCACATTACTAAATGAAATTGCATTATTTATATTTATATCTTTAAATATTTGTTAATGTATAATATTAGGGAAATATATTTATATCATTATAATTATTATACCTACTAAAAGAAACATATATTGTTTTTTTTGGTAAAAAATGTTTCACTTTCTATTAGTTTCAAAATTTAAAGTTTTGAAAAAAAAATATTAAACTAAATATTTTGAGAATTCAAAATTAATTTTAATTTTTTTAAATGTAAATTGTTGTATTAATTGACTTATCGATATTTTTATGGTTTGACTTGAATCGTAAGATACAAAAATTATATTAAAAATTTTAAAAATTTTAAAAACATATTTTTTGTGGTTTCAATTGAATCATAAGATATAAAAATTACATTAAAAATTTTAAAAATCTAAAAAACATATTGACCAAGCGTCATAATTTTAGCTCATCGTCATTTTTTATTCAAACAATATTCTCAAGATACATTTTATTTTTCATTTAAAAATTTATAATTTTAAAGGAATTCTTAATGACATTTATTTTATGTTTACTAGTTGTAAAGGAATTTCAAAATATGGTAAAACTCTTACATTATAAAATGTTAATAACTATCAACATTTTATATTTCTATAATTCTAATAAAATCTATGCATTTCTCTACTGATTTGGAGTTAATAATATTTTAAAAAATGTTTTAAATACTTTATATATATATAGAGAAATAAATATGAAAATAATACCGATAACTTCTCCTATCAATAACTTCATTTGTCAATTACTTTTTGCAAAAGCAAAAAAAAAACAAGTTACGAAGCAACAATGCAACATATTAAACTTGTTCAAAGTTTATTTTTTATTATTTTATTGGTGGAAAGGATTGAAATATTATTAATCAAAGACAATTACCAAATTCAAAGTAGAAAAAAGAAAAAAAAGGATAAAAGAGAAAATAAATAAAATAGAGGTCAACGTTGAAATGAAATAAGATACTAAGGTTTTTTTAGGCAATAAGATACTAAGGTTGTTTTTTGAAGGTATTGTAAATATTAATTTATATTAATTATGTCAATAGCCATGTATTTTTGGGAATAGGAATTATAGAATTTTAAATTAATTATTTAATAATTTTTACTTGGACAGTAAGGACTTAATCTCAATAGAATGTTCTATAATATTGTTAATAGTATGCACAAATGAGATTTATTTGCAAAGTAGTTATGCATTTTTAGTCCTTCAAATGAAATTCATTAATTATCAAAATGTCATAAGAACAAGTGTTATAAGAAAATTGTGATGTTTGTGTATATGATATTGATAAGCCATGGTGATACATAGTATTGTTCCAAAGTTTATTTATACGTTAAGAATCTACATAATAAAATAGGGGTAAATGTGCATGTTTAGAAACTTTCTTACATGTTTTTCTTGTTTAATGCATATATGTTTTAATGTATATATTAATCATTTTTATCTTTGATAACCAAAATAATAATAATTTCAAATAAATCCATAATTTAGTTAATTTTTGCTTTGATGCTTCTTGTGGATTGATGTCTATTGACATTTCCCAGCCTTTTATTTGATATGGATGCACTAATAGTTAATGGGCAATAATATGAATAGATGTAGTTATTACGAGCATAGATCCATCTTAGCCACAAATCTAACATGAGCCCAGAGAGATCAAATCTCTTTACATACAAACTTATTTTACAGTGCAAAACCAATGTGTAATTTTTAATTGTTTAAATTTTAATTATAGAGATTGCATAGCATATGGAATGAACTAGTCTTTTCGTTATTAATATAATTTTATTCATAACCCACAATCAATATTTTACTTCTAATTACTTTTTATATTAAATATGCATAGCATATTTTTTTTCTTTTTTATTATAACTGAGATTGATTTTCTATTTAGAAAATAATTTATTTTTGTTTTAAGAGAGATGGACATATTTATACATAACCTTCACACTTAAATGTAGAATAAGTCTCTAGACTCAATCATAATTATTATGAAATGAATATGTAATTTATAACTATAATTAACAACTAGTTACATAAACTTTGCTCTTGAGAAATTTAAATTTCCTTTTACTTTTAACTTCCTTTTACTTTTAAGACAACCATTAAGTATTCTTGGAAATTATTATCTTATCACTGATGTTAAGTTTGATTTACATATTTTTAGCTTTTCAATTTTCAGCATGGACTAAACTATCATATTTTTCATATACAAATTAGTGTAAGAGTTGCACAACTAAAAACTGAAACATTAATTAACAAACTATTCCGCACTTTTTCTTGGCATGAATTTAATTATAATCGAAATTGTTAAATTTAATATTTTTTTATTCCTTCAAAATAATCAGCATCCGTAGCATGAAAAGTGTGAAGGTTGGGAAAACACTAAACGAACGATGAACACATTCAAACTCCTATGCATCCAGCTAGTCACATGGAATAGGAGGAGTCTGTGTGTCTACGAATCGGGAGATGATGTGATAGCTCCCGACCATTGGGCTCCGGCGACCCCCCTCCCTCCGACGATAATCAAAACCCACGCATCTGAATGGCGACGGAGACCGAACACCAACGGGACAACGCCGTTAGCAGACCCCACCGGCTCCGCCACTCCTCCCATGACCATCCCTCCTCCGCCACCAACCGCTCCTCCGCCAACCGCCACCCCCACATCGCGCGGCCACCCACCCGAATTTAACGCTGCGGGTTTTTTGAATTTGAAATTAAAATAGTTCCCGGTGCTGTAAACCCCCGTCATTTTCCAAGCAGCTCCACCGAGTTCCAGCATTCCAGCGGTAGCCATTTGCTGCCTTAAGCATTTCTTCAACGGTTTCTACGCTACTACTCTCAACTGAAGCCCCGTGAGCGTCGAACTCGTCATCGTCATCGCCATGGATCCTCAAGAAAACATCTCTCAAGCTCTCTGCTAGAAAGAGAACGAGAGCGATCAGAAACAAACAGAGGTATGCAGTCCTCTAGAGCCAAAGGACGATCAGAAACTAGTTGCGATTGAATGTCCAAAGCCCAAATAGGAATTTATAATAAGCAGAGAAATAAAGCCCGTGGGAAAGATGAGGACTATTGGAGTGGCCCTCGATAACTCTAATACTAGGGATTTGGGTTTGTGTTACATACTATGTTATCGGTTTTGCACAAGAGGCCGAGAGGTAATTCTTATAGCCTCTGTACCTAAATGAATTTCTATATCCTTATATCAGTAAACATGGATAGAATCATAAGAAATCTTAATGATTAACTAATCAAATCAACTAGTAAACGAATTCATTCCGTCGATATGTCTAGAAGAATGAGAAATCTGACTGATATATTTGTGAATCAGTAACACAAACAGACGTTTCAGTTTTGTACATATATAGGACTATAAAAACACTTATTATGCTATTATATATAGGCCATCTTCAACTCGTTTGTTATGCAATAGATAGCCAGCAGAGAAATTCAATCTCCAAAATTTCTAGCCATTTTTTTCTTTGTAGTCTCATTTTAGTACCATGCTCAAAATTTGCATTATTTAAAGTTGTTGTCCAATGTTGGCAACTTGCCTAATAAATAGAAATTAGAAAATCTAGTTTACAGTCTATTATCTCTTCATCGTTCTCCCAATTCGAGAAAGTTACAGGACTGCAGGAGACATGGGATAGAACCAGATGAACTGGTTTAATTATAGAGATTGAATTTTTTCTTAAGGAGCCTAACATTAAAGAAGCACTTAAAATCCATTTTATGTGAAATGGTACCGATATATACTTGGTCTCTATTTTATTAATGTATGAATAGATAGAAGAATGGGAAAAAATGTAACATCTTCCTTTACCGAATTTTCCCTATGAAAAAGAAAATTAAAGGAGGCACGCCAAGATTCTTTCAATTGTCAGAACACTAAAATATTGAATGATTCTTTCAGTTGTCAGAACACTAAAATATTCAATGAGTAATCGAGAAGATTGCATTGTTTCTTGCAGGTTCTTTAGGCAATTCTTCCTCCTCTTTGTGATGCATCAGATGTCGTTGGCACTTTTTAAATTCATAGCCTCATTAGGTCGAAACATGATCGTCTCACAAACATTTGGATCATTCGCTTTGCTCATTGTGTTTGTTCTTGGAGTATTTGTGGTATCAAGAGGTCTTTGATAGTATAGCATATGCAAAGATAACTATTTAACCCAAAGAAATACACTTTATAGCAATCTTGAGTTTTTCGATAAGAAGAACTTGGGTTACAAGAAATGCTTCACCTTATTCATGTTTCTGGAATAGAGAACATAACTAGCTGGTGGATTTGGGCACATTGGTGCTCACCGATGTCTTATGGCCAAAATGCCATAGCGGTGAATGAATTTCTGGCTCCCAGATGGGACAAAAGGTATTTTGTCTCTGTGTGATAAAAGTGTCTCCTAAGTCACTTTGGCATGGTTTTCACTCTCTTTATTATTCTTTTGATGGTTTGGCTTTCATGTCTGCGGAGTTTTACTTGGGAGCGTGAGCAATTATGTTGTGTCCAGTGCATCCTACCCAGTGACAGTAGTCAAAGGAACATATAAACCATAAAGGAATGGATTAAGGGTTTACAATGCAGCCTGCCCAGTGACAATAGTCAAAGGGATGTGTAAACCATAAAGGAATGGATTCAGGGTGTTTTTTGTTATTGTTGATGCTTTATTCAATTGTAGTAGTATGGGTGGATTCAGGGTTTATGGTTCTTGCTGATGCTTTATTCAATTGTTGTATTGTTATTGTTTATTTATTCAGTTGGAATAATGTGTTGGTTTTACTGATTGTTCATTGTGTTATAGCTCTGGTTTCACTGTTAAAAGTAAGCCTGGTAGAGCAGTATATGTATGGTTGTCCGGGTTGTGATCATGGTGTATCACGCCTTATAATATGAATTTTGATGTTATTTTATTTATGTCCAGTGAAACAGTTATGAATGTTTTATTTAAATTTTCATACTCATGAATGTTTTATTTCATGAATAAATTTCAGACTAAATTTCATATATTATGAATAATGGGAAAAGGTTTGGACATTTAAATTATTTGTTTAAAAAAAAATTCAAATAATAAAACTTAATTATTTTATGAGGAATTGTAGTTTCCCATTTCTATTAATATGCATGATGCAAGACAAATTAGAAAATAGCTTCATAGTACATAAAAAGGAAGCCCACCTCATCCAATTTGACAAACCCAAATGGCAACTCAGGAATGCTTTCTTCTAACATTATACTAAGTAGCTCTTTCAGGCTCATATTGTTACCACCAGAAGAGTATTTTTCTTTTGTGGTCCATCCCCATTCACCAGCCAGTCCCAACATGTCCTCAATTTCAGAGCCACTGTGAAGAGGACCAGTCCATAAGGGCCCCGAAACAACCAATGAGCGTGACACCTAACATTATCACTTGCTTAGCTTCATACAAAAAACTATGTACCTGATCTGATTCATGAAAAAAAGAATCCATATACTGCAGATAAGCAAAACATTAGAATTTCATACGCATGATCCACAAAGAATTAGAGAAGGATAGCATCTTTTGGTATGTACCTTTGCTAGCAATATCCTTGGCCATAATAGAAGTATTAGGCCACAAAATTCATTACATAAATTCCTCTTCTTGTTTTGAAAGATAATTATTCACTGAATCTCTGTAAACTTGACATTTTTAAATGGCAATCTTGAAAAAATTTCTTTTAGGGGAAATTTTCACCTTTTGTTTAGGGCAAGGGCAACAAATTTCTCTCATTTCATCCCAAGAAAATGCTCAAGAATCTCCACAAAGACTGCAATAGCTAATGAATCCATAATGTCTAGAATAAAATAGAAAAATGGATAAGCTAAATTTCCTTGTAAAATGCCAAGAGGATAAGACCAAGAAACATCACTCTATATCTTTTATTAAAATATCACCTGTTAGTTATATAAATGATAACGTGTATATCTTACATATTTTATTTTTTAAGAAAGCTAAGCATAAGCATCGTTTTATATTTTTTAGTTTCTTAATGGAGTACTATATAATTGTAAAATCTCTTTCGGTAATAATCACATATAATGGAACGTTGTCAACCTACAATTTTATATGGATCACAGAAGCATAGATTCTAAAAATAGGAGTACTATATAATCAATGATAATTTATATATTTAATTTAAAGTGAATTTCATTGTCAATTATTATATTGTATTGTGTTAAGTTAAAATAAAACCGGTGTAGAGGTTTAGATTTTTAAATATTTTTTTAAGAATATTATATTTGATCGTTTATATATTTCAATTTAAAAAGTAAGTTGGGAAAGGGTTATTATTTATTATATTGTGTTCTTATTAGTTAAATGCAATGTTAAATAGAAAAAAAATTATTAATTACAATGGAGTTTATAATTTTTTTAAGGTAGTAATTTTGGAATAATATATCATAGAATATTTGTAGTCCTTAATTTTATCAAAGTAATATAGATAATAGATAATTTGATTATTCCACATATATATATAAATATATAAAATAAAATAGGTTGACTAATGTATATCACAAAAAAATAATTAGAAAAGTATAACTTTATTTTGATGAAAAGAGTTGAAGTTACCTTTTGGTTTTCATTAATGATTTATTAATGAATCATGTAGTTTGTTATGAATTGGAGAATTTTTCTATGTAAGTTGAATTTTAAATCAAAACAACATGTCTTTTAAGTTTTTAAGTTCAATTATCTTTATTTTGATGAAGAGAGTCGAACTTATCTTTTGGTACATTTTATCATTATTGATCTAATAATGAATAATGATAAAATGATTTTCCAGTGCCTACAGGAAAAAAAATTGTATGCACAGCAAATATCCAATTACCAAATGTGTCTTCCTATTTGATTATACCTCTGTATTATGTATAGTCATCCTTTTTACCGTTGAGAAACATCTGTCCCAATAGCCTTCCTTGTTATAGGCATCTAGATTTTTTTTCCTGTAGGCGCTGGAATTTTTTTTTTCCGGTAGGCGTTGGAAAATGATTTTCCAGCGCCTACAGGAAAAAAAATTTAGATGCCTATAACAAGGAAGACTATTGGGACAGATGTTTCTCAATGGTCAAAAGGAAGAATATATATAGTACAGAGGTAGTATCAAATAGGAAGACACATTTGCTAAGTGGATATTTGCTGTGCATACAATTTTTTTTTTTCCTGTAGGTGCTGGAAAATGTGCATACAATTTTTTTTTTCCTGTAGGCGCTGGAAAATCATTTTCCAGCGCCTACAAGAAAAAAATTTAGATGCCTATAACAAGGAAGACTATTGGGATAGATGTTTCTCAATGGTCAAAAGGAAGACTATACATAGTACAGAGGTAGTATCAAATAGGAAGACACATTTGGTAATTGGATATTGTTGTGCATACAATTTTTTTTTCCTATAGGATTTTCCATGCCTATAAAAAATAAGACTATTGGGACAGATGTTTCTCAATGGTCAAAAGGAAGACTATACATAGTACAAAGGTATTATCAAATAGGAAGACACATTTGCTAATTGGATATTTGCTGTGCATACAAATTTTTTTTCCTGTAGGCACTGGAAAATCATTTTCCAGCGCCTACAGAAAAAGAAAAAAAATTGTATGCATAGCAAATATCCACTTACCAAATGTGTCTTCCTATTTGATACTACCTCTGTACTATGTATATTCTTCCTTTTGACCATTGAGAAACATCTGTCCCAATAGTCTTCCTTGTTATAGGCATGTAAAAAAAAATTTCCTGTAGGTGCTGGAAAATCATTTTCTAGCACCCACAGGAAAAAAACATTGTAGCCTGTAATGCATGTTTCTAAAATTACTTCCACCCATGGATAGATATCAATGAAATGCCAGCAATACTGTGGACTGATAGATACCCATGAAATGCCAGCATTGACAACAAGGATAGATAATCCGATGGTTTTCTTATCGCCATAAATGAGAAATGGAAATAAAACAAGAGTGAGTTAGTTTTGATGTGCAATAATGTTAACTTTTAAACGTTAAACAATTTGGGATAATAGCTTCCAATATCTGTTGAAAGTTGAAACCATTTTAGGACCTACAGTGTTGAAAGCCCATGGACAATTTAAACAACATTAAAATTACCGGATTGATTCAATTATCGAATGAATTCATATATGTATGGTAGGGTCTCTCTCTTCAGTTTATGTAGAGATGTACTAATTACTAATGAGCTTTTACCATTGATGCTTACTTCCTCTTTGAAACAACTTTGTAAAATATATTTGCAGGAGGTGAATTGAATAGTGACTAGGTTCATTGGGATTGCCACGGGGGAATCTAACAGTGAAAACATGAATATCTTATGTTGGGCCCTTGAACTTAAACAATTAAAAAAAATATATATGAAGATATTATAGGGATTACTGGTCCATGTTAATAACAAATATAAGATTTGGAAGAATGTAACCATTAGCTAGGATGGGTATCACTTTATCTCACTTTTATTTTCACTCTCATTAATTGAAAACCTTTATCTCATGAATAATGTTTTTTTTTTGCGAAGTTGAATTTTCCCTTCCTGTAAACAAAATTTTACATCAAAACCACAGGATTCTGTGTTGGTCTGCCATTAGGGGAATCAGAACAGACACAGAATTTCAGTTTCCATGATAGCCATACGAAGATTTTGCTGACTTTTAAACCAAAACATAAGAAAAACAGTAACAAAGGTTGGGCCGCCAGGACCATTCTTAGCCAAAAAAAACTAGAAAAACTAAGTCTAAGAAATGAAAAACAAGCTAACTCAGAGAGCATTTAGGACTTGTCTGAGTCAGAGCCTAGAGGCTTCAATTGGGATGGGGTTCTTGTTGTCTTCTAGAGAGCATTCTAGACTAGGAGATAGACAAAGCTGAGCTTCAATTTTGCTCAGTCTGCAATCCATGGAGCATGAGAGCACCTGAATCTCGTCCAATTAAAGAAGAATTTCTTCCCCAAAGTCTCGTTCCTGTTGATCAGCACCCTTCCCAGCAGTGTTTTTAAATTCCAATAGAGGTCAAATGTGTGCATGTAGTAGTTGAAGCGGTCTCGAAAGTGTCCCATATATGGAACCCAATCTGCCACCTCAGCTAACACTTTGGGATCCGTCATGGACTGGTGTTCATCATCTTATGGAGAATGTTATTGAACCTTTTGTTTATTGAATTCAGAGTTTGTTGCTTTTATGCTGTGCCAACATGTTTTAACATGAAATACGCTAAATTTTATTATTCAAAATAACAGGACATAGGACCATCATATATCTTTACAACAAGCAATATCAAGTCTATGTTCTCATCCTTGGTATATATTATGCAGGTTAACTAACTGAATATGAAAATTGAATTTTGCTATCTAATGAGAATGTGAAGTCAAATCAATCATGTAATTTTGTGTAATTTATGCTCATGAGAATGCTTTCATCCTAAATGCATGTCATGTTGGTAGTTGATTGAGGTTCCAGGCTAGAAATTTATTTTTTCTAACATTATCCATTCTAAAACATGGTGCATTTTCAGTGCTTTGGCATCATATGGAACATTTATAAGGCCCATGCCATATGACAATGAGATTGGTTTGCAGATGCTCATAGTAGGAGCAGTACGAGAAGCTGCTACACGAGACATGGATGTATGGACCATGTTTTCATACTTTGCTCGTCATGGACCAGTGTTTAGAGTCATGCTTCGGGTGAGACATGGAAAGCCTAAGGAGAATAAGTACTTATAAGATATTTTCTGTTTGGTTTTTAGTACCATTCCATTATTTATTTTATTTGCTTTACTCTACATAGTTGTTTAATCGAGCTAAATGAAGAACTATCTTCTTTTCTTGTGAGTGGAAAGAGTTTTCCCCTAAGAAGCTGATGTTTGTGTGATTTGTTATTCTAGACATTATGGATTCATTAGCTATTGCAGTCTTTGTTGAGATTCTCGAGCATTTTCTTGGGATGAAATGAGAGAAATTTCTTGCCCTTTCCCTAAACAAAAGGTGAAAATTTCCCCTAAAAGAAATTCTTTCAAGATTGCCATTTAAAAATGTCAAGTTTAAAGAGATTCAGTGAATAATTATCTTTCAAAACAAGAATAGGAATTTATGTAATGAATTTTGTGGCCTAATACTTCTATTATGGCCAAGGATACTGCTAGCAAAGGTACATACCAAAATATGCTATCCTTCTCTAATTTTTTGTGGATCAGGCGTATGAAATTCTAATGTTTTTCTTATCTACAGTATATGGATTCTTTTTTTCATGAATCAGATCAGGTACATATTTTTTTGTATGAAGGCTAAGAAAGTGATAATGTTAGGTGTCATGCTCATTGGTTGTTTCGAGGCCCTTATGGACTGGTCCTCTTCACAGTGGCTCTGAAATTGAGGACATGTTGGGACTGGTTGGGGAATGGGGATGGACCACAAAAGAAAAATGCTCTTCTGGTGGTAACAATATGAGCCTGAAAGAGCTACTTAGTATAATGTTAGAAGAAAGCATTCCTGAGTTTCCATTTGGGTTTGTCAAATTGGATGAGGTGGGCTTCCTTTTTATGTACTATGAAGCTATTTTCTAATTTGTCTTGCATCATGCATATTAATAGAAATGGGAAACTACAATTCCTAATAAAATCATTAAGTTTTAAGAAGAATAAAGAGATTGAAAACCATGCCAAAGTGACTTAGGAGACACTTTTATCACAGAGAGACAGAATACCTTTTGTCCCATCTGGGAGCCAGAAATTCATTCACCGCTATGGCATTTTGGCCATAAGACATCGGTGAGCACCAATATGCCCAAATCCACCAGCTAGGTATGTTCTCTATTCCATAAACATGAATAAGGTGAAGCATTTCTTGTAACCCAAGTTCTTCTTATCGAAAAGCTAAAGATTGCTATAAGGTGTATTTCTTTGGGTTAAATAATTATCTTTGCATATACTATACTGTCAAATACCTCTTGATACCACAAATCCTCCAAGAATAAACACGATGAGCAAAGCTAATGATCCAAATGTTTGTGAGACAATCATGTTTCGACCCAATGAGGCTATGAATTTAAAAAGTGCCAATGACATCTGATGCATCACAAAGAGGAGGAAGAATTGCCTAAAGAACCTGCAAGAAACAATGCAATCTCCTGGATTACTCATTGAATATTTTAGTGTTCTGACAACTGAAAGAATCATTGAATATTTTAGTGTTCTGACAATTGAAAGAATCTTGACGTGCCTGCTTTAATTTTCTTTTTCATAGGGCAAATTTGGTAAAGGAAGATGTTACATTTTTTTCCCATTATTCTATCTATTCGTACATTAATAAACAGAGACCAAGTATATATCGATACCATTTCACATAAAAGGGATTTTAAGTGCTGCTTTAATGTTAGGCTCCTTAAGAAAAAATTCAATCTCTATAATTAAACTAGTTCATCTGGTTCTATCCCATGTCTCTTGCAGTCGTGTAACTTTCTCGAATTGGGAGAACGATGAAGAGATAATAGACTGTAAACTAGATTTTCTAATTTCGATTTATTAGGCAAGTTGCCAACATTGGACAACAACTTTAAATAATGCAAATTTTGAGCATGGTACTAAAATGAGACTACAAAGAAAAAAATGGCTAGCAATTTTGGAGATTGACTTTATCTGCTGGCTATCTATTGCATAACAAATGAGTTGAAGATGGCCTATATATAACAACATAATAAGTGTTTTTATAGTCCTATATATGTACAAAACTGAAACATCTGTGCGTGTTACTGATTCACAAATATATCAGTCAGAGTTCTCATTCTTCCAGACATATCTACGGAATGAATTTGTTTACTAGTTGATTTGATTAGTTAATCAGTAAGATTTCTTATGCTTCTATCCATGTTTACTGATATAAGGATATAGAAATTAATTTAGGTACAAAGGCTATAAGAATTACCTCTCGGCCTCTGGTGCAAAACTGCTAACATAGTATGTAACACAAACCCAAATCCATGGTATTAGAGTTATCGAGGGCCACTCCAATAGCCCTCATCTTTCCCACGGGCTTTATTTCTCTGCTTATTATAAATTCCTATTTGGGCTTTGGACATTCAGTCACAACTGGTTTCTGATCGTCCTTCGGCTCTGGAGGACTGCATACCTCTGTTTGTTTCTGATCGCTCTCGTTCTCTTTCTGGCAGAGAGATTGAGAGTTGTTTTCTTGAGGATCCATGGCGATGACGATGATGAGTTCGATGCTCACGGGGCTTCAGTTGAGAGTAGTAGCGTAGAAACCGTTGAAAAAATGCTTAAGGCAGCAAATGGCTACCGCTGGAATGATGGAACTTGGCAGAGCTGCTTGGAAAATGACGGGGGTTTACAGCACCGGGAACTATTTCAATTTCAAATTCAAAAAACCCGCAGCATTAAATTCGGGTAGGTGGCCGCGCAACGTGGGGGTGGCGGCTACAGGAGGAGCGGCGGGTGGCGGAGGAGGGACGCTCGCGAGAGGTTGGCGGAGCCAGTGGGGTCTGCTAATGGCGTTGTCCCGTTGGTGTTTGGTCTCCGTCGCCGTTCAGATGGGCGGGTTTTGATTGTCACCGGAGGGAGGCGGTCACCGGAGCCCGACGGTCGGGAGCTGTCACATCAGCTCCCGATTCGTAGACACACAGACTCCTCCCATGGAATACGGAATACTACTCTTGTACTAACCAATCGTGAGGCAGAGCACAATATTATCATGACCACCAGAGAGCTTCACACTTATTTATATCCAACTCCCAGAAACCTGCCCCTCAGACTCAAATTTCCTCTTTGCATTTGTATGTTCAACCATTCTTGTAATGATTTTATTTGTCTTCCATATCCTATTTGAAAATGGTAAGTTTGATAAGATTTTATTTGCTCGAGTTTGATAAGAAGTATTTGTTATTGTTAGACTTAAGCCTTTCATTTTGGAAGGAGTACCGTGAGCTATCAATATTAGGAATGGGTAGAATTGGAAAGAACTAATTTATTTATTTTTCTTCTTGTTTCATGTTTGGGGTGCCCACTGTCAGGTGCCACTGGATAGGTGGGGGGCGACCTCACCGCAGTTCGTGTGTGAGAATTTACCTGGCATGCTCATTACAGTATGCGAAGGTATGCGGCATTAGTAAGTAATGATGGTGAATTTACTAGGACAGGCTGGAGTGTCAAAACGCCGCCAGAATAGGCAGAATAAGGAAAGCCTAAAGAGGCTAATGTGGTTTACGCATAAACCATTTCAAATTAGTAGGCGCGACGACATCAAGACTGGTGCAGACTTTGCTAAGATGTTTCAAGCGAGGGTTCAGGGGTATGTAATTTTTCATTCCATGCTTACGTTTTTAACCATTAATTGTCAGATGAGACACGATAATGGAGTAGTAGAGGTTTTGGGAATGAATTCTTTTATCAACACTCATAAGGTCAAGAATTATAATGTCTTACTACTATAGAAAGCAATCTAGCCTTGTTTCTGTGATCCCTGCAGCATCATGAAGTTATATTTCATAAATTTCGTTAACATCAAGCATGCATGCAAGTTTAGTTCAGTTGGGAAATGGAAATTTCATTGTTATTATTACAATTGCTTGCTACATGGAATGGATTTTAGTTTGGCTGATCATTTGACATTGTTTGCCGAATATGGCAAGTTTTCTCACCTCTGTCTGGGCCTCTGTTTGGTAAATCTCACCAAATTAGGGGAAAATTGGGGCTTCTATTGTTAGTCTTACCTTGGCTGGGTTATGCATGGAAACATATTTCAAATGTCATGTTTGCATATCTATGATTTCATAGTGGAATGTCAATACAGTTGCTGTGAGTATGTCTTGAAAATCAGGGGTAGTTATCATGGTCTCTATTTTGGGGATGTAGAAGGTCGAAGTCAAATGATGCATCCTTTTTTTTCAGTTTTGTATGTTCTAAATAGGATAGTGACTCATCTAGGTTTGCGTCTCTATCTCCATCCTCCAATTTGTAGAAACCATTTCGTCAATAATCACAGTCAATGGAACTATAACTATCTTTCTGTGAAGTATAAGTCAAAGGATGAGTTACTCATGCCAATGCATAGTTTAACAGTTATAATCTTGTCCTCCCATCATACAGGCTTACAGATAGGAAACACAGATTTTATGTAGAGAATCAAGGAAACAACTATGGTAAAGAGGCAAATGAAGAAGAGTAAGGTCAATAATCACGATAAAGAAAAGCAAAATATGGAGAAAGAAAATGCAGAGACCAGTAAAAGAGGTAGGAAGACTAAACAAGAGGTGTTGCTGAATATCTCTCAAGCTTATTCTTTTGGCAATCCTCCACAAATCAGGAATATAACCCAAGGATGGGAAAAAGAAAGGCACAACAATAAGGAAGATAATGAGGTAGAGGAGGAAATAATTGATTTTATTACTGATTCCGGAAACACGAGAGGTCGTTTGTCACTGTTTAATCAAACTATTCATACATACTGGATAATGAAATGTATCATCATCAAAGCAATGCAAAGTCTTCATCCAGGGCAAGGGAATGTAACTCTGTCAGTAATTGAACTTTTTCAGGATATCACCATACAACTTCAGCAAATCAAGGTGTTGCAATATCAAATGGTAGCTCGAATAGGTCAAATAGAGAAGCAGGTTCAACAGTTGCAGCAAGTGGACATGTCTGGATCCACTGCTAAAGATTCGACACTGATTGACTCTTTAGATGGGTAGTCTCTTAGTTTATGTTTTATGAATTTTGTGGATAGTGCATATGTTTTTAATTATCACTTACTTAATGTTTTAAACAGTAAAGTGGCCATTGTGGCAAGTCGAAGAAAGAAACAATTTCAATTTTGGATGGCTTTTAATGTGTTAAGGTGGCCAATAGACCTGGTTTCCTACAAGGAGGTTGAGGCCACCAACTTTGTATATGATGCAATCTGTTTTTTATGATAATAGAAAATAGTAAAGACATACCATATTCATAAAAAACAAAAAAAAATGTTCTTGATTTATTTTCTGACATTCCCACGGTTTCCTTATGTTCTTGGTTTCCCTGTACTGGCCAACAAATTGGTGGAATCACGTAAAAAAGAATAAGCTATAATTTTGAATTGTGTTATTTAAACTAATTTTTTAAGTATATATATAAATTCGACATCCTTAAAATCCTTAAAAACCTCTTGAGTATTTTGATTATACAGATTTTATTTATCAATTTCAATAAATTCTTGTTAAATTAAAAAAAAAAAAAGAGAAAAGAGAAAAAAAGACAACACCCAACAACGAAGACGTTCTATACTGTTGGTCTATCTTTTAGCGTGTCATTCAACATATGCAGTGCCATCAGTGCATACAAGTCTTTAGTGCGGAAACCAACGACAAAAGGATGGAATAAAGGATTGAATAAGGTGCCGTGGAAACCAACGAATATTGTGAAAATGCTGAAAAGTTCATACGCCCAAAAGTTCATGCGAATAGGGAAGGTGTATTCCTCATGAGCTATTTTATATTCTTTTATATATAAGCGTTTTTAAAATGGTAGATGGTAAAAGTGTGTTCGCAAAATATATTATTGAAATTATTATTTATTAGTTTTGAAATGAGTAAGTTTTCATAATTGAGTTATTATATAATAAAGATAATTTACATAAGTTATATATATTTAAGTTAGATTTTTCTATCATGAGTAATAATATTAATTTTAAATAAAGTTTTAATTTGATTATTTTTTTTATTCTAGTAATTTAAAATACATAGAAAAGTATTTGTTTTGATATTTATTATAAACAGATGTGTATAAATATATATTAGTTATTTAAATTATATGATTATTAATAACTAATATATATAAATATGCGATAATATATATAAATATGGGATAATATGAATAAATTTCATTATTATAATGTTTTTAATATCTAATTTATAATTACAATTAATAATTGTTTACATGATATTTATTTTTAAAATTTAAAATTTCTTTTTTAAGATAAATCATTTAAATTTTCTTTGAAGTCATTATGAGTAATTAATTATTTTTTAACATTATATTTAGTAATATTAAATTTCTCAACATTTTTTTAATCTTTCAAACATAAATTTAGCTAACATACACCCCTGTATTCAGTAATATCGAGTTTCTCAACATTTATTAATCTTTTAAAACATAAACTTAGCTGACATACAACACTAAACTACCACAATACTTGTTTATAATAAAAATTAATGTATTTTTTTGCTTATACAAAGTAATGTAAGAGCAACGCAATCAACTACCAAAAAAAAACTTGAATTATTTCACTTTTCTTCAACATTTTAACTTAAAATTAGGTTAGGTTAAATTAATACGATATTCCATTACAATGAAAATTGTTAAATTTAATATTAAATTTATAAAACACTAGACAAATGTAAAAAACAAAATAAATCAAAGAAACCCTTTTTGATTTCTTCTAAATAAATGACATTAGTAAGTTTTCAAATTTACATTCTAAACTCAGCGGAGTACATTGACTCCATTTGTTAACATCTTGTGCAAGTATTCACTCAACGCACCTTTTGTGATAAAGTTGGGCACATGAAAAGTGGCTCACACGAGTCACATGGAAAACTCGTCCTGTACTTCTAACCAAGCATGAGGCAGAGCACACTATTTTCATGACCACCACATAGCTTCACATTAAATATATGAATCTAGAATGTTGCTGCTCAGAGTCAAGTTTTCATTTGGAGGGTCCATCATTCTTGCAACGATTTGAGTTGTTGTACATCTTGTGTTTGAAATGGTGAGTTTGCTAATATTTTATTTGCTTGAGTTGCGTAAGAATTATTTGTTATTGCTAGACATAGCATTTCATTCCGCACGAATATTCGGAATGAGTAGAATTGGAAAGAAGTGATTTTTTTTTGTTTTCTTGTTGGTTCATGTTTTTGAACTATTTACGGGCTTGTTCACGGTTTATTTATGTTCCTATTTTATGTGTATTAAACTCACGGCATCGTGGGCTAGAATGGTCGGAAAAAATTATCGAAAAATATGAATAAGTTGATTATTTATTTGTGTTGTGGTTTCAAGTGTCGTACAAACAATCTGCTGCGAAAACGGACAGTTTTCAAACCTGTCAAATTTGACTAGCCGTTGAGTTTTGAATTTCCTAACTTAATTTCGAGGAATGATGGTGAGGTGATAGAAAGATGGTCGTTCTATGTTTTTGGTCTATCTTTACAGTTCTACTTATCCACTACCGACCCTTTAATGTTAACGAATATTGTGATGATGATGCTATTGGTTAAAGCTCGAACTCACGATCCCCAAGAATACAAAGAATGTTATTAGTGTGGGAACCAATGGATGAAGTGTTAAACACAAGCTAGCATTAGAACATGAAGACAAAGGATAAAGTAGTAAACCGTGGAAGGTAAGGGATATTGTGAAATTGTTGAGGGTTGAAAGTGGTCGAAATGACACCTAAGTTCTAATACTATCAAGTTAAGTTGAGAGGTTCCTAGGCATGTACCTTTTCGATAAGAATGTTATGAACATTGTCATGGTGGAGTGTAGGTGGAGTTGTCTTTAATGCGATTTTTTGAGTGCAAGTGGAGTTGTTTTTAATATGGTTTTTTGCAGTGTTTTTGTGGATTTTCTTGCTAGAATTTTGGGAACAATTTGAGATGAAATCTTGATTTGTGTTATTTAAACTCATTTTTTGATTGCATATATGGATTCATCACCCTCAAAAACCCCATGGGCACTAAGATTGTGCAGATTTTACCCATCAAACTTTTCAATGAATTCCTGCGGAATTTTAGACAAATTAGATCGCAAAAATAAATAGCAAAACTTTTTAAAAAGTCCCATTAAAGACAACTCTTCTTTCTCATGAGCTACTGTATATATAAGCTGTTTTCTCTTTATTAACAAAAAAATTATTGGAGACTTTCACAGTTATTCATATTATGTTGGAGATTTCTGAAATTAAAATGTGTAATGTTTTTATCTCTCCAACATTTCTATCCATTATCATAGACAAAAAAAGTTGTATGTGACGATGGATGGAATAACCATATGAAACATTGGACGGATAAAAAATATTATGTAGTTCAACTCGTGAATTTGTCAAAAAAAAATAAAAATAAGTGCACTAGAAAATGTTATTTTATAATGAGTTTTTATTTTTATTTTTTTTATATAGTTAAGAGTTGATAAAGAATGGTTTAAGAGTACTCATATATTGCACACAGAAGGTGTATGTGATAAAAAACACACACACTGATTACATTCAGATCACTCTATTAATTAGAGTTTCTAAGATTCAATTTATTCCTAAATTAGAGAGAGAGGTTGAGAGAATTTCTCAACCATCAAACCAACTTCTCAAAGAGGATGTAAGCATTAACTCCAACATCCCCCCTTAATGATTGCATTTCATGAATTTATTGAAATCACTCATAAATAACAAAATAAGCAATCATTCTTTAATTGGCTTTGAGCTTATCAATATAGGGTTCATCAAGTTGCCTCATAACCCTCGTAAAGGTGTAGTCAGCAAGTTGGATTCCCGAGCTCAGCTACTGAACTCCCGAATCAAGGATCTCCCGAAGTCAATTACTGGACAACATTCCAATCTGTTCCATAACATCATTAGAAGACCACTCTACGTCTTCAACGAATGAGGTATCCTTCCCTAGATCAGCAAATGCCATACTATCTCGACAACTGCCAAAGAATGTTTTAAGAGTACTCATATATTGCACACAGAAGGTGTATGTGATCAATAACACACACACTGATTACATTAAGATCACTCTATTAAATAGAGTTTTTAAGATCCAACTTATTCCTAAATTACAGAGAGAGGTTGAGAGAATTTCTCAACCATCAAACCAACTTCTCAAATAGGATGTAAGCATTAACTCCAACAAGAGTCTCATTAATTTTTTTTTAATGCCTATTATTATTATTATAAAAAAAGTTATAATTTATTTATTTTAATTAATTATAATTCAATATTATGGTGTTGGTATTATCCATAGTAATACTAGTAATATTGACATAGAACTATAATACATAATACCAGAGCCATAAAACTATACATGAATATGCAGAGATAATAATACCATGCAATGTGAGAGCTTACCCCAACAACATGTGAAAATTAAAAAAGTTGCATGCCCCGCCAATTTTTTTGAGTCCCTTCAATTTCTTTAGGCCATCCAAAGAAAAAAAGTGTGGCGCTTCCTTTAACTTTCTCAATATGCTCATCCCCAACCTCAACTACTGATTCATCATAAATTTCTATAATGGGCTCTTTCTCATTTATGATGGGATAGAAAATTTTGTCACTCAACTAACCTAACTACTCCAAGAGACAATACAACCATTTTGGGCAACCAAGCATCACACAAGCTCTGTTAAAAAATGACCACAAACGATATGGGGAGGAATTTCATGAAACTATGAAGCTATTTGGACGATCCATGTTTGATCTCAATGGGAATTTTAGTGTTTGTTGTGCTAAGATTCAATTCAGAATATAAACAAAGTTCTTTAGGATTATGAGATTAACTATAAGTTTTCCATGAGTTTTTATGTTTTTTTATGTGAATTTCTTGATCAAATTAACATAACCAAAACAATGAACAACGACATCTAACATACATGAGCATCACCATAAATAATAACACAACAACACATGATGAAGAGTTTCACCCCGTCTGGGCCACATCTCCTTGGTCTAGCTTCCAATGGCTTGGCCCTCTCCTATTATGCTCAAAAGTGTGACTACATATGTTTACAATGCTCAAATAGCTCTCAAACCTTTTCTATTAGCTCCAGAATGCCAAAAAATTCATGTGTAGCCTTTTTCTGCCTCGTATTTGGTCAAAAATTGATGAAGTTATGACTTCCCCAAGTTTTGGCACTCATCGCTCCACAATTTCCACCAAATTCAGCACCATCCTACAATATTTCCCCCAAAAGTGCTGACAGAGTGCTAATTCCACCAAAGACGAGGTGAAGTTAATGGAGGGCTTAAATGCTTTATGACACTGTAAATCCGATTAGTTAACCATAATGTATATGGTTAAGCATATTTTTTTTAAATAAAATGATCCACCGCACAGTTTGGCTAACCATCAGTGATGCAATCATGACGATGATGCATTGGTGAAGGCTTGGTGCTAGCATTTGGAGGTTGCAAGTTTGACCCCCGCCCACTCTACTTGAACTTAACCCAAAATTTTGGTGGCCCTCATGCTGCCACATGGCGGCCGCTGGCTCAGCCACATGCCAACCTGTGATTGACCTTACAACACCCAAATAAAATGCATAATTTTGACCCAATACAAATTTTCCACTTGGAACAATATCATACGTCGAGGAAAACCATTGACCAAGTGAAATACCAGAGCCACCCTACCAGATAGGCAAGCCTAGGTAGCTATACAAACTACTGACTGAATTGTCCTTTAATTTTATTTTTTTAAATTGCATGTTTTACAAAGTAGTTAGAATGCATTTTTGAGACCATATGGTGTTAGTTTTATTTGAAACAAGTTTTTCTAGATTCAAAACGACGAGATTTATGTGGTCATTCAGGTTCCACACCATTCCAGCAATTTTAAGGTTTTATCATAATTTTGAGCACCCGATTACACCTCCCCACCAGTATCTTTATGACCCTAAAAGATATTTCATTACTCAACATGTGGATGATGGTACAACCTTCTCACCATTCGAATCTCAATCCGCTAGAATTTGCCTAAATTCAACAATTTTACGTTTTCATGAAAGCTAATCCTTTTCCTTGATTCTAGAGACCCTGTCTTGATGTTGTAGATACCATCATGCTGCAATTTCCCAGAATTTGCATAACAAAATTTTTCCTTTAAGAAACAAGCATGTTCCCTCCCTGGTAATCAATCAAAGGAAACTTGAATAACTTCAAAGCTTTCTCACCTCGAACACTGTCTACATGGTGATTTTTATCTTGTTTTACCTTGTACTTGCGTCAAATTTTGACGAAGCATTTTCACCATTGCCACGTACCATTTTGAAACTTAAAAGAAGTACTTGTGGAACCTATGCCTTCATTTTCATCTTCCCTTAGCACTTTTTCTTTTATTTTTGCACCATTTAGCATCGACATCTTGTTGCCATCAATGTTCAACAATTATGTGGACTACTTCAAATCTTTCACATATTGTTTACCTCTTTTCAAAGGCAACATGTTAGAGCCATGAAACATATTATTACAACCATTACCAACTTCAATGAAATCATCTTATTCATTTGATGCACCTTCTTGAAAGGTCATAGTCGAAACGTCACTATGCTTGAACATTAATAAAGCCAAATTTTGACTTGATTCATTAATCTCTTCATTTCGCCTGCATGTATAAGAGACAAACACATCTTCTTCTTATGCTCTCTAACTATGTACTCAATTCCATTCTTGAGAAAGTGGTACTTATTCTCATGGAAGTGAAATACTTCCCTCCTATCATAAGGATAAATAAATCCCAAAAAAATACATGAAATATCAAGCTGAACTACATCAAGTTCAACTTCGTCAAAAAAGTTTGAATTCATTGTAAACCTTAGGATGCACTTCCTTGTTACTTGAAATTTTTAATTTTTTCATATCAAGTCTAAAGGATAAGGTCTTGGATGTGTAACAATTTCTAGATTTAACGTCTTAACTAGGCCTTTAGAAATCAAATTGGCTTGAGAACCATTATCAAATAGTGGGTCTATTTTGGTATGCTTTGAAACAACTCTAATATGAAAGAGTTCAATTATTGTATCCTCATATTGACTTACATTAGAAAAAATTGAAGAACTAGTGCTTGCTATGTTCTTACCTTTCAAAGCCATTTTTGTAATATTGGTTTCATCTCCTAAATTTGAACCTAAATCATGTTCAATGATTGCACCTATTTTCTCCTTTTCTTTGGTTTTAAGTTTGTTTTGCTTCAACTCTAGATGGAGTTGAAAATAATGGTCTTCATCATGGAAATTTTTCAAACAATGTTTACATGTGATTTTCTCTAATATAACCATTTTTCTTTCCTTTTCCATTAAACTTACCTTTTCCTTTACCTTCATACTTAAGGGAATTATAAGGGAATTATAACCTTTCTCATCTGCACTATGTTTCCCTCTTGCTTCTAGATGAGTGGCTTGAAAACAAACCTCATCTATATTTGTGGGATTTAGCATAAGAATAGTATGTAAAATGTAACTATGCAAACCCCCAATATTCTTTAACAAAGTATCTTGGGATGTCAAATATACACCCAAAATTAGTGCTCTTCTCCTAAATTCTTGAGTATAATTTTGCACACTTTATCCCTTTAGTTGTGTAAAATTCTACGAGTCCATTATGGTTTTCTGTATATATGATAGAGAGTAAAATTTCATTTTAATTGCAACAATAAAATGATTCCAAGATATTTATTTGAGTATGGGAAAACTAGTTTTACTGTGCTATCTCCTGCATCAGTATAAAATAAACGTGTTTAGGATTGTCTCAAATTATCCAGTTATGTGACAGTTTATATCTAAGGTTTTGTGTTTTATATGAGGAATTCATGAGCTAATTAGCTATTAAAAACACATGTACAAAAATTAAATTGTATAGAAATAACACACAACAAACACATTACACAATGACTGGTAACGAAGTTCACCCCTCCTGGGCTACATCTCGATGGACCTGCTTCAATCGGTAGGCCCTCTGTGGATTAATGGTTAATTATCTGATTACATGCACCTACAATGCTCCAATTTCTTTGCAACCTACTCCATTTGATTCAAAAGACCCAAAAACCTCAAAATTGCTCTTCTCGCTCTGAAAATGATGTTCAAGTCGACTAGGCATGACCTCCTCTCCTGATGGCATTGGGATTCTTTAATATTCAAAGTGAAAAAAAAAACAGTTACATAAGTGGTGCTCTTCCTCTACAACCTACACCATAATGCTTAGACCATCTCGGGTTGAATTTTTTTTAGCGTAATTTGGCCGAAAATATGTCAATTTTCCCTAGGAAAAATCCTCCAAATATGGAGAAACTCAAGTTAAGTTGGACAAAAATGGAGGTGGCAAAAAAAATAGAAAACCCGACAAACCTAATCCATGATTAAATTTCATATTAGTTTAATTTAAGTGTGCATTAATCTGGTTTAGTGCTAATTGCGCAATTATGAAAAATCCAAATTTAAAATTGGATTAGTGCATTAAATAGTGAGTAGGGTTATTTAACCCATATTAATGTTTTTTAATCCACGCATTTATGTTAAACTCCACCATCGGTTTTGGGCCATGGTTCTGTGCGTTGCGGCTCGCCCCCATACACCTCTGCCCAAACCTTTTTTAACACATAAATTTGTGTGCATTACAATGTATGGTAAGACTGAATGTGTAGTGTAGTTAGTAACCTGTGGTGTTTATGTGGGAGAGGTCGCAGGGTCAAACCTGACCTATTCCCTTCCGCATGTACGTAAAATTTTTCCCAAGAATTTAAAATGCAATTTGACTATACATAGCCAGATTTCATCCTTTGGGAGGGGAACATGACAGCCTTCGGGCTAGCCACGTGTCAGCTTCCCATTGGCTCTCAACAAACCAACCTAAAAATTCCATGTGCCCAAAAATTTAGGCCAGGCACCAGTTGACAAGCATCAACACCTCATTGGCTGGAGGAAACCCGAAAATTTAACCTTTGACATTGTTTGACCCTTTTTATTGAAACTTTTCTTGCTTGGTCAAGTGGACATCAAGCTCTAACTTTCACATACAAACTCTATTTTCGACGAAAAAAATTGCAATGGATTCCTAGAGACGAGGCCTATCCTGTCATTCTGGTTTGGAGTGATTTGAAGCATTTTTAATTTTTATCAAATTGTTTTCCCCCAATCGAGATTCTGATTACTCGTTCCCACTGACAAGGCTTTTGGTCCCACAAACGATGGTTATTAGATGAGAAATGAATACTCTTATCTTTCCCAAGTTCTATCAACTTGATTCTACTTGGAAAAATCTCCATGGTAACCACTTGGATTCACTAACATGCCCTGCCTTGCAAATGGCTTGGAAATTCAACGAATGTCCTCCTTTCGTTGTTGACCCAATCCAACACTTACTAGATTTTTATTAGCTAATTAAACACCTCTATTGTACTAAAGTGATCCCTTGGTGCTTGGAAAACTAACTGGCGTCCTTCCCACTGAGAATCTTGTTCCTCCTTTGCACACACATGCATTCGATGGAAGCTTCTCCTTGGAAACAACTTTGCCAAGTTATTCCCATCCGAGTGAACTACAACAATGAGTTCCAATATCAGTAAACAAAAGAAAATAAATGACCATTATTTTTACCTCCATGGTTCCAAATTCCACATTTGGAAGAATGCATTCATCGTATCCTTCTCTTCTTGGCATCAACACATCAAATGGTCTACAATGGTTGTTGTTTTGGATGCAATTTTTTTGGCATATTGTGCACTTTTATGCTTCGTGATTCCATCATCCTCCCATATTGAAATGATGCTCATGCTATGATTTGAGAATGAAGTCTAATCATGAGCCTTTCACTCAAGAGTGGACCTTCCAAAATCCAAAGATATCTTGTCACAAGCACAACCATTATATATCGAAAAACACATCATGCAAGAAACATAACTTGATGACCTCTTCCCTTTTCTGCTTTAAAGAAAAAAAATTCACCTCCTAGGAACATCGCCATGTGCTCTTACATCTTGGTGTACAAACTCATCAACCAAACACAAGTCAACAAAGCATTCCTCTTCAAACAACCGACTCTCAAGTCAAACAAAAGTTATTGTACATGATTTTTTCAATAACTTGACGATTATTCTTCCAAAAAAAAATCACATATATAAAATCTTTCTATAAAAATCACATAGACACAATTTGATCGAATGTGATTTTCACCGAAAGATTTTATACATAATTTATGGATCACAAAAGCCAAATTCCTGATAATTTCACATCTCACGAAACAATTCGTCAACATCTCCCTTTCATATTTGGAGACAAAATAAACTCTTCCAAGTCGATATGACATGCATGTAAGAATCAATCGACCAATAGAAGTCGAGACTCATGCATGTGGAGATGATCAACATTCTCAAGTTACAAAACAAAGTGAGTCAACATACTCCACTTTCAAACACCTTCCTAGCATAAACATGTAATATGAATTCTAGAGGAAAAGAAATGCATTCAATTATAAAAATCAATTCAAGGCCTTAATTGGCTAAGAAATCTAACCATCTCTTTCCCAACCATTTCAAAGGTGCTTCTTTTAGCTGCACTTCATTACATGAATCATCCTAGCTCACATCAATTATGGAATCTTCCTTTCCATTCTTGTCAAGATCTCTTTCCACCTTCTTCAAATTTCGTGGATGACTTGCTCGATACAAAGTTCAACACTTATCTACAACATGACCTTGCTTATGGAAATGAATGCAAACAATTGCATATTCTTTTCAACATGGTTTGTATTTTCCAATGGACCTTTTCCTTTCTTCCTCCTTTGTTTTGAAAGTTTTTAGTGCATGGCTATATTCTTTCAACATCTTGAAATAGTATGGTTATTAAAACCAAAAAGGGAACATGTAAACATTCTCCAAATCTTATGTGAATATTTACCATGTTTATCATAAAGAAAAGCAATTTCATTAAAGGCGGATTTATACCTTGCACATTCACCTTTTCTTCCTTCTTGAGGAGGTGAACTTGATGAGGTAGTAGCTCTCTTCGAAATACCAACAATGGCTTCAACGACCTTATAGATTTCAGCATCCTCTTGTTTTCCATTTCCATTTGTTTCATGCTTATGAGCATCTTCTTTCAAAGTGGGTATAAAAATTTTGCATTCCTCATGAACACAAATTTCACAAGCTTGAGGTAATGAAAATGTAATGAAATTATTTCTTTGAACACCCTCATGTGCCTCCTTGGCTTTGGAGAATTCTCATGTTTTCCATAACCAAGGCCCAAATATCTAGGCCTTTCCTCAACAAAAATTGGCTCAACTATGCCTTGTGCATTTTTTCTTAATCCTTTACCTTCATAGCCCATTTTCATCAATAATTTGGACCCTATTCCTCTAGTGTGTCCATTAACACTGGAAAATCGTACAACAGAAGATGACATTAATTAATGGCAAGCCAAAGGATTTACAGGGCAAGAAGACATTACAGAATCAAGAGAGTATTTAAAATCTCTAAGGTTTTGAGAAAATCAAATTTTAACTAGTCTTAAATGCTGATTGAGTGCATTATCATTCAAGAAGAGCACCTTCTACGTGCCTTCTTTCCAGATAAGCACACATTCCTGAAAGTGGCAAAATGTCACTTTCTGGGACCACACAAAGCAAAGGACAAGTTTCTCCTTACATGAAGCCGCGTAAGGACAGCCACCAGCGCCTCCTTAGACATTATGTGAGCACACAAGAAAATATGTGGAGAAAATAATGGAACCATACCTCTCCCTTGGGTCACCATCCACCATGTACCAAGGGAGGGAAGGAGGATTTGAAATCCCCTATATAAAGCCACCATGATATGAAGAATGGGTGATCACATTGTTATGCTGGCTAGAATTTCCCAAGCAATACCAGCAGTGTGTAACCTGGAGTTGGAGATAGAGGTGACTTGATTGTTCGCCACCCAAAAATATTAGTCCACCACAACAGAGAGAGATGGAGACTGCACAGAGGCAGAGCTTGGAAAACAACATCCTTTCATCAAGACCTAGAACCATTGTCTAGGGGCCCTTTGGCAAGTGGGAAAAATTTCTTCTCCATATCAAATGTTTAGTAAGAAGAGGCCTAGAGCTGTCGTTTACATTATTATTATTTGATTCTCTTCAATAGCTTTTGTATATTCATGTTTTAGTTTTAGTTTAATGAGTATACAATTGCATGCTTTTTGCTCTAGATTGTATACTTTTCAACTCTACCACTTTCTACTTGTTACCAATAGTTTAAAGGGGTAGACCACACCCCTTAACCTGGTGCAATTTCATACACCCATGCCTCAAATGTGCCATAACAGTGTCTTCCAAAAGCACATAAACATTCATTTTGAGAGGAAATTGAAGATAAACATGAATTACATACCTCTTTTTCATGCACATACTTGGCTAGAATTTCCTTGCCATCATGGAGTTGAGTCTTCATATCATGCAACCTTGATAGGTTTTCATTTGAAATATGGAGCTGAGTGTACATCTCATGCATATTTTCTAGAAGCTCTTGCTTCTCCTCCTTCATGGCTAGCAACTACTCTTGAAGTATAGTGTTATCCTTCCTATCTTCAACTGCTCTTGTACCATATCTCTCATGATGTACAACTTCTGCAACATCACTTTATCAAAGATTATTGCTAAGGAATATTGGTTAGAAAAAATGCTTGATGAAGCTACCATCACACTTGTAATGCATAAAAATATTCTTTCATGTGATTTGAGAGTTGGCTCCTTAATCTTGACCTTCTCCTCTATTCAGCTTACACACATAAAATTGCACACAGTTAAATTCTCCTGCACAAATACAAAACCAATAGCTAATTCTCTAACTAACGTTGGAAAATCCTTAGATAAAATTGAGCTAAAATGAGCTAAATTTTTCTTTCATACCAACTTGATATAAATATGGGAAAACTAGATTTGTTGTGCTAGCTCTCTCATGAATGTAAAAAAAAACATGTTTAAGGGTGTCTCAAATTAGCCATTTATGTGAGGGTTTATGTGTCAAGTTTTTTCTTTTTTATGAGAAATTCATGAGTCAATTAGTTGTTAAAAATACATGTAAAACAATTCAATTGCAGATAAATAACACACAACAAACACATTACACAATAGTTGATAACAGAGTTCACCCCTCCTGGACTACATCTACATGGAGTTGCTTCAATGGCTAGGCCCTCCTTTGATTAATGGTCAATTATCTGATTACATGAGCTTACAATGCTCCAATGGCTTTGCAACCTACTCCATTGGATTTAGAAGACCCAGAAACCTAAAAATAGACACTTCTCGCTCTGAAAATGGTCTTCAAGTGGAGTAGGCATGACCTCCTCTCCTGGTGGCCCTCGGCTTCTTTAATCTTCAAAGTGAAAGACAAAACTTACAAAAGTGCTCCTCTACCTATGCAACCTACACCATCATGCTTAGAGCAACGAAATCATCTAGGACTGACTCTTTCTGAGCCTAATTTGGTCGAAAATATGGAAAAGCTATGGCTTCTTCAGTTTTCCTTAGGAAAACTCCTTGAAATCTTGAGAAACTCTAGTTAAGTCCAACAAAAATGGAGGTGGCTCAGAAAATAGAGGACCCGCCAAACCTAATCTGAAATAAAGGAAAAATTAGTTTAAGTTAAGTGCACATTAATATGGTTTAGTGCTAATTGCGCAATTAACAAAAATCCAAATTGAAAATCAGATTAGCGCATTAAACAATGATTAGGGTTAACTAACCCATATTAAAGTTTTTAACCCGTTCATTTACATTAAACTCTGCCATAAGTTCTGGGCCACGATTGTCTCCATTGGAGATGACCCCCATATGGCTCCACCTAAACCTTTGTCAACACATAAATTTGTGTGCATTGTAATGTATGGTAAGGCTGAATGCGTAGTGTAGTCGGTACGTGTGGTGTTTGTGTGGGGGAGGTTGCAGGGTCGACCCCAACCTCCACCCTTCCATCTATACATAATTTTTTCTCCACCCATTTAAAATTCAATTCAACTATACATAGTCGTAACTCGCCCTTTGGGAGGGGCATGTGGTGGCCTTCAGGCTAGCCACGTGTTTGCTTCCCATTGGCTCTCCACAAACCAACCAGAAACTTCCATGTGCCCAGAAAGTCAGGCCAATCACCATTAGACAAGTGTCAAAACCTCATTGGCTGAAGGAAAACCAAAAATTTTACCTTTGACCCTGTTTGACCTTTTGTTTTTAAAATTTTCTTGTTTGGTCAAGCGGAAAACATGCTATAAATTTCACATATATACTTTGTTTTTTATGAAACAAATTGCGCTGAATTCCTAGCAACGAGGCCTGTCCGTTCGTTTTGTTTTGGAGTGATTCTGAGAACTTTGAATTTTTAGAAAGTTTTTTGCGCCCAATCCAGATTTCGATCCGAGATTGAAATATTATCATGGTTTTTAATCTCTTCTTGTGTCTTGGTTTCCCACCATACTAGTATTGCACCATCCAATCTGAAGGAAGGTAACTGAATATTTGTGTCATCCTCTTGAAGGATTTGAAACCTACAATAAACCTCCACCTAATGAACCTAATTGTTACTTGTCAATATTATATGCATTCACTTCACCATTATACATAGGCATCTCAAATTTAACATCAAGTTTTAACAAGGGTTGTTTAACAATTCCTTTTGAGGTATTTTTGAGTATGAGTAAGGGTTGTAGTAGTGGAAGAGGATGCAGATGAAGGTGAAGATGGTGATGAGATTATGGTGGAGCAGATGGTTGCTTACCACCATTTCCATTACCTCGTCCTCCTGGAGAACCCTCTCCTCTTGGAGACCTGGAGGTTTCTCCCTGCAAGCTTGTGTGCCTCTCTTCAGAGAGGACATTCACCATGTCTGTCATGTCAAATAAAGCCTTCTGAAAATCCTTCTCATTCTCTGTCATGTTATCATTCCCACCTTCATGATACATGCTTCCTAAAGCTTCTAGTGCAAATGGAGGTGAATATTGTGGTGGATATTATGGGAACTGTTCCCTCATTCTCCTTGCTCCAACCAAATAACTTGCATCCACAAACTTGCCTTCTCCTCTCTTGAGATTCAACCTTGTAAGAATTTAAACACTTGACAAACAACTAAATCCTCTTTGCACAAGTAAACCTAGAGCTCTAATACAAACTTGATCTGAATGGTAATATTACTTTTTGTTGTGCTAAGATCCAATTCAAAATATAAAAAAACGTGCTTGAGGATTATGAGGTTAACTGAAATTTTTCTATTAGTGTTTATGTGTTTTTATGTCAATTTGTTGTGCAAGTTAGCCTAAAGAAAACATTGAAAAAAACATCTAAAAGACATGAACTTCACCATAAACAGTAACACGACATCACATGATGAAGGTGTTCACCCCGCCTCGGCTATGTCTCCTTGGTCCAACATCCAATGGCTTGGCCCTCTTCTATTATTCTCAAAAGTGTAATTACATATTCTTTCAATGCTCGAACAACTCTAAAACCTATTATCTTAGCTTCAGAATGCCTATGTGGCCTCTTTTTACCTTGAATTTGGTCAAAAAATGATCAATTTACAACTTTCCCATGTTTTTGCACTAACCGCTCCACAATTTCAACTAAATCTGGTACCATCCTACAATTTTTCCCCCTAAAGCCCTAACGGAGTTCCAATTTCACAAAAAATCGGGAAAAATTGTTGAAGCTCCTAAATGCCTAATGATGCCTTAAATCTAATTAATTAACCATAATGCATAGGGTTAAAAAAAATAATAATAATAAAATCGTCGTATGGTTTGGCTAACTGTCACCATGGTGGTCACATGGCGACATCAAGTGGTCCTGTTAGGTGGGGGTGATGTGACAACAGTTAACTCCGCGGACTCCGTAAGTAGTCTCACGCATGTCACATGGTAGCAAGCTAAGTGGGCTTGATTGTGGGGAAAACTCCACAGTTAAGCTCACTTGAGCCAGAGGAGTTATGGTATGGGTGACCTCCTGGGAAGTCCTGGTCACCGGGTGCAAACCCTAGAAGTGATGATTGACGCTACGTGATTCATTTCACTAGTTTCAATCCCACTTCTTCACCCTTGTGAGCATCACCCGATGTAATGAGTGTTAAGTATACTATTAAAAAATAATGGGAAATTACGTTTAAAAATAGTTACCCACTCCCAAGAATAGATGATTTTCTTAATCAATTGAAAGAAGAAAAGCTTTTCACTAAGTTAGATTTATGAAGTGGATATCATCAACTAAGAATTGCAGAAAGTGATATATGGAAAACTCCATTCAAAACTAAACAAGGACTCTTTGGGTGGCTAGTTATGCCTTTTGGTTTGTGTAATGCACCGACAACTTTCATGTGTGTTATGGATAGTGTTTTGCATCCGTTCCTTGATGAATTTTTTATTTTCTACTTAAATGACATTTTAATTTTCAGCGAAACAAGAGAAGATCATGTCTTGCATGTGAATAGAGTGCTTGATATTTTGAAAAAAAAGAAATTGTTTCTTAAGATGTCAAAGTGTGCATTTGGAAAGACTTCTTTGGTCTATTTGGGACATATTGTAGGAGGATGAGAATTGAGGATTGATCCTTCTAAAGTGGAGGCCATTGTGAATTGGCCCACAACCAAAACAGTAACCAAGGTAAGAAGTTTCTTAGGTGCAGCTCAATATTGGAGAAATTTTATTGCTAACTTTACTTCCATCGCAGCTCCTATGCATGCAGTGACAAGTGTGAAGAAAGGATTCCAATGGGGAGGCAAGCAAAAACAAGATTTAGAAGATTTAAAATACAAGATAAGTTCAGCTCCAATCCTTGCATTACCAAATTTTAGAAAACCATTCAAGATTCAAACTGATGCTAGTGATTATGGCATGGGCGCAGTACTTTTGTAGCATGATAAGCCTATCGATTTTCATTCTAAAACTTTTAATGGTGTTGTAACTAATTATCCTACATATCAAAAAGAACTATATGCGTTGGTACAAAGTGTCAAGAAGTGGAAATACTACTTGATGGGTAAAGAGACTATTCTACATATAGATCACCAACCATTAAAATACTTGCGGCCACAAACAAAATTCCAGCAATCAAGACATTTCAAGTGGATGGGATTTCTTCAACAGTTTCACTTGGCTATAAGGTAAAAGAAGGTATTTTCAATAAAGTTGCAGATATGGTTTCAAGACCAATCATTATTGCATGTACTTTACTCAAAAATTATTCTTTTGTACATGAGAGTCACATAGAACAATATGCACATGCCATTGATTTTTAAGATGTGTATGCTAGTTTGAGTGAAGGGAATCAAGTTGAAGAAAAATATTATTTCATGCACAACAATTTTCTATTTCATTTAGGCAATCTGTGTATTCTACAAGGATAGAGGCTAAGTTTCATGAGATAATCTCATTCATCTCTTATTTCTGGACAGTTTTGGGTAAACAAAACAATGGCACATCTACAAAGGTATTACTATTGGCCTCACATGATAGATAGTGCGTCATGTTTTATAAGAGGTTATTCTATATGTGCAAAAAGTAAGCCTAGTAATAGGAATCTTAGGTGGTACACGCCACTACCAATACCATCAAGGCCATGGTAGAGTTTATCCATTGAATTTGTTGGAGGTCTACATATGTCAAGAAACCATCATGATTATCTTTATGTAGTTGTGGATAGATTCAGTAAAATGTGTATACTTATGCCATGTAAGAAAACCATTACTGTTGAACAAAATGTTGAACTTTATTTTCAACATGTTTGGGTTCATTTTGGAGTGCCAACTTCTACTGTTAGTGACAGTGATTCTAGGTTCATTGGGAATTTTTGGTCAAATCTATGGAGAATGATGGTCACAAAGTTGAAAAAGAGTATCTCTTTTCATCCACAAACATCTAGAAAAACCGAGGTGGTGAATGAAACCGATGTGAATCTATGGAGGGGATTTTGCAGAAAACATCCTAAGTCGTGGGATGAACAATTGCATTACATTCAACATGCTTACAACTGGGAAAAGCACTCTTCAACACAAACATCACCTTTTGAAGTATGCTTTAGGTATTTTCCAAAATCACCATTAGAATTAATTTTTGGGAAGGATGTTTCAATAAATGGCCATAGTGAGATTGATAAGGCTCAAAAGTTCATTGAGAAAATTCAGATTATACATCAACAAGTTCAAGAACAGCTTGAGAAAATTCCAAGAAAATACAAAGAGAGGCATGAAAAACATCGGGTTGAACACAAGTTTCAAGAGGGAGATGAGGTATGGTTACACATTAGCAAAGAAAGGATGCAATGGGAAGGTGAAAAGATCAAACCTATTCGGTATGGTCCTTTTAAGATAATAAAACAAGTTTTTAAGAATGCATTCCAACTTGACTTGCCTTCTTATATGCAAATGTATTATGTTGTTAATGTTTAAAAATTGCGTTTTAATGAGCCACCTTTGATCGATGATCAAGGAAGTGATGTTACACTACCTTATATTAAATATTTATCGCCAGAATTTTTGGATGAGCTCAAAGAAGATACAATTCTTGACAGAAGGACAAGAGCATGAAAGAGGGGAAGTGTTGACTACATTCGAGTTGGGCTCAAAGGCACTAAACCAAGCAAGAAAAAATAGATGGAGGTTGGAAAGGTGAGGGAGTTGTACCCTCATCTACTGAATAGGTATCAAGTATTTTGGGATCCAAAAGCTTCCCAATGGGGATGAGTGATAAAGAGTTCATAATTTTTTCTCAAAATTCAAAGTTACAGGACTGGGTTGAAACAAGGATGGTTGAGTAGATCTCGGCTTCCTGATTTTTTCGTTGTGAATGGTTTATAAAACGGATGTCATATGACAGAGATATCATGTTCTGATTGAAATTCCAAACATGTAAATTTTCGACTGTTTGACCAAGTTTGACTGGGATGCACAATCAGCATGGTGGAGGTATAGTTAGCAAGAAAAGGAATATTCTCGAAATATTCCTTTCCTCATAACTAATCACTATTTGACAAGTGTCACAATGCTATTGGTTGAATAGGTTTTGAAGGGACAATCAGAAGGTTACATGTCACCAGCCCTAAGGCCGCCACTTGTCCTTGAAATGGTGTTATAAAATTTTTGAGGCTCCGCAGGAATTGACCCCTAGACCTTCTGACTAGTGCACGCATGCCTTACCATCCACACTACACATTGTGACTTAACATTCATTGGTCGCAATTTTATGTTATGGTGTAATGAAATTACAATTGGGGGTTGGGGACCGCAGGTAGTCCCAACCCACCAGCGATCCCCGGAGATTTGGTCACATTGCAACAACAACCAACCACGCAGTGTACACGTGTTACCCGCCAGCTAACAATTCCATAAAAATTGTCACATGGCTAAATTACACGTTAAGTATCCACGCGGTTAAAGTGCTAGCCGACACTTCAAACCCGCAGTCAAACGGAACCAACCACAGTTAACTCCGCATGTTACACCCAACGGTAACCATAACCGTGGGTTTTGGGGTTGGCATGTGGCCACCCAAAACACTCAAATTAATGCTATGGTTATATTTAGTGGATTTTTAGGAGTGTGCCTTAAAAATGGATGGATTTTCTAATTTAGTTCCATTTAAGTGGAGTTCTCCACTCTTAGTCGAGCTTTTTTTTAGGTGAAACTGGGAAAAAGAATAGGAGATTCAATTTTCACCCATTCTGAGTGAACAAAGAGTCATTTTTGACTAATTGGAGCATTGTAGAGCCATTGGTGTAGATAAAACAACCATTAGAGCACTGTAAATACATGTAATAGAAAATTTTTTAGCATAATGAAAGATGGACATGCCATTGGGAGATGGACCAGTAGATGTAGCCTAGGAGGGCTGAACTGCTTCATCATGCCTACTGTGTAAATTTCATGTGGTGAATTATTTCTTTTTTTTACACTACTTTTCAATGTTATTTAAGCTTGTTTTATGCTTCTAATTCACCTAAAATAATCTACAATTCATGGAAAAACACCTCAATCCTTAAGCAAACTAATGAACTAATTATGCACATGTTTATAAGCTTACTGGACACTTAGCACAACAAAACTATTACATTCATTTTAGATCATTCATTCTTGGATTTTACTTATCTGAATCCAAAATTTTAGATACATGGGGACATTTGAAAACCCCTGTCTCCTTTTCTTTAGGAATATTCTCCGACAGCGTTGTGGAAACGTGGGTTCCTGATGCTTCAATATTTTCCCCCCCTTTTTGATCCTTTCTTGTGAATTTTGGGTTTCCTCACCGGTAGGGGGATCCATTTATTCATCATCCTCTTCGTCTTTAGGAAGATACTATGAAAATTGGCATACCTTGGGTTGCGTTCTGTTGTAGCCGCTACAACACCACCAAACATTTTGGGTATATTCAAAATTTCGGGTCCCCCTCTGCTCGCTTAGCCATTAGGGTTTTGACCTGGCCAGTAGTTAGTGACATCCCATGACCTATTCCCAGACCCTCGTAAACCTTCTCACCATCATGATGAGATACTTTTTCTACAACCACGCCATGTGTGGGGAGGATCATCATGCATACACTCAAGTCGAAGCTTTTCTATGTATTAAGTATGTCCATTAGAAGCACTTTCACCATAGATCATTCAGGCGCTCGATTTACCAAGCTCATGGTCCCATGTAAATTATTTTTGTGGGGACATCATTCACTAAAAGCGTAACTGTGAACTAATTGATATTATAATACTTCATGGAGGTTTAACCCATGAAAGATACACTCGATAATATCACCACCACATTGGAGATTCGAGAAGGCGGGATGATAGCTTTGGATCGGGATCATTGTTCAACCCTGAAATAGTTTTAACTTGGAGACATTGACAAAAGAAACGAGGGGGGGTTCATGGAGATAATACAATTGGAGAGGGAGGTTTTGATGCTATATGCAAAGGTATAACTTCCAAGGGCACAAAAAAAACACCAAGAAAGCTATCCTCCAAGTCTGCCCAATGGAAAAGGGTATTTATGAATAAAATAAAACTTGTAGCCAAGGTGCAACACAGCTACTTGGCTATTACATGGAAGAATCAGAAAGGTTTCTTGTTAAGGAGTACTTGCCCACTAGCTGTCGCCACACCATCTAAATTTTCATAATATAGCCATCATGTTATAATTTACCTGGAGGCCCTTCTTCGTCGATCATTAGTGCGGAAAGTGTAGGTAGTGGCTAAAGCTACTAGCTAATGAAACACCAGAGGTAGAGCAGTAACGAAGCTAGAGGGAAAGTGCCTCGCAAGAAGAAACACGGTCAAGTTTGCAGTGTGAACTTTAGCTCGTTGCGACTGGTTGCTGAGTCGCAAATACCTCAGAGAAATGATCGATGCGACTCCCCGACTTTCTGACTATGCGACCTATTTTCAAGTTGTAGATCTCCATAGGTCATAGGGTTGCAATATTCAAGTAGGAAAGCAATGTGAAACACAACCTCAAATGCGCCTATGCGACCCTTTCAAGTTGCAGATCTCCGTAGGACGTAGGGTGGCAAATCTTCGAGCATGAAAGCAATGTACGACCCAGCCTCAAATGCGACTATGTGACCCTTTCAAGTCACAGATTTCCACAAGTCGTAGGGTCACAATCTTCAAGCATGAAAGCAATGTGCAACCCAGCCTCAAATGCGACTATGTGACCCTTTCAAGTCGCAGATCTCCATAGGTCACAGGGTTACAATATTCAAGCAAAAAAGCAATGTGCGACCCAGCCTCAAATGTGACTATGTGTCCCTTTAGTAGTTTCTATCTTCACCCAGGTCGCTAAGTCGCAAATGACTCAAGGTCACAGGTCACAAGTAACCCTTGGGTCACGGGTCGAAATGGACCAAGTCGCAAGCCAACCCAACAGTCAGGAAGAACAAGAGTCAAGGGAAACTCAAAGGACATCTCAACCTATATATACAACATCAGGAAACCGAGCAAGGGACTTTTAGCTTAGCAATGGAAGCCAGTATGATAGAGGAATTTTTGCTTGAGAGCTAAAGAAACTCAGTTCTTGGTATCAAGTAGAGAGAGAGGTAGCAAGGCTAGGGTTTTTGTATCATGCATTGAGATGAATAGCTCATGTTCCACTATTAGGTTTTGACGATTTGTAAACATGTATTTGACATTGCAGCGGCATAAATAATATATTCTCTTTCCATCACTGATTCAAACACTTTTTTGTGGTGATAGTACTAGCTGTCTAATATTTCACTATGTTGTGCGGATGTTTTCAGGCATGCAATTGACTATGAACTAATTCACAGTGGTTGCATGTACGTTTTCTCTTGAATCAGTGTTTATTTGTTCCTTGCCACGTCGGTGATATATTGTGAACTACTTTGCAGTTAACTTCTGACTTGTTTTCTTTCATGTATGTTTGACTATTTTTTCAGCTCACTAATCCTAGTCATGACATACCCCTTTTTATTTTGATGCTTAGACTTGCTTGTATCTTTGTTTATGGTTCGTTAATCTTGGGCTGATTTTGCTTCACTAATTGGTCATTTCATCTTTTTCCCTACTCCATCACCTTCTCACCCGAAAAATAAGAGTGAAAACACTTATGGAGGCAGCCGGTCCCACGTACCAGATGGGGCTCCTATCCCAAACAATGTGATGTCTAATTGGGACCTTTCACCGGGGAGACCCCCTTGTTTTCGGTAGTACAAATTTTCTTGTCAACAAAATTGACGCTAGAAGGAGGGCCAGATGACAAGCTGAGCCCTTAGAGCTTGCAGTTAGTCTCATATCTATAATGGCTCATCCCAAAATCATTCCCCCAAGATGTTTATCGAATTTATCTGGTTCTCGATGCTCAATCCCTTTTGAACCTCGATATCACTTATCCTAGTTAAAATTCGATGGTGAGAATGGAGTTTCCATAACTGAGCACCTTTTTGATTTCTGTGAGTTATGTGAGTGTTACGAAATTGATGATGAGGATTTGGCTTGTGTGCTTTTCTCCCTCACTCTCGAAGGTCGCATTAAGAAATGGTGCCACACATTGCTGACAGCTTCCATCCATTCGTTCAAGCAGCTCGCTGGTGAATTACAACAAGATTTTCATAGGTACGATTTTAAAAATGTATTAATAAAGTTAAATGAGATCAGAATGGAACCTCAAGAATCCCTAGAGGAGTTCTATATCATATTTGTTCATTATTGTCTTGAGTTCCCTGAAAGGGATTTCGATTGGACATATTTAATTGAATAGTTTCAACAGGTGGTTTTCATTTCCCTTGAACAATTTCAATCAATAACCAAGCCCAATCCTAGTGCTTCCTATGATGACCCTCAAGTTGCCAGCTGTTTAGACTTTGTCCCTAATGTTTCCTTGTCTATCTCCCTGAGTCCAGAACACATTCAGTCCTTGAAGAAGAGCATTATTGTTTGTGACATTCCTATTCCTCCTCCTGAATTGTCATGTAATGGAGTTGCCATCGCAAAAGTTCTGAGTAATGATAGACGTGTGCAAGAAAATAAAACATGTTGTTCCACCTCTGAATCTTTCACACACCTTGTCAAATCAGAGCTTGAAAACCATATTGGCCCAACATCTCCCCATGTTAATGAAACTTTGATATAGTCCTAAATCTCATTCACATACTGATAATAAATTGAGTCTTGGCTGAGATAAAGTTGATTTCCCTACAAAATAATTGGATCATGTTGGGTATCCGAAATTGTTGGCCTCTCCAGATGACACTGATGTGTGAGATAAAGGTCCTTGTACGGTTGATACAGTCGAATTTGAATCATTTCTTCCATTTTTCGCTGATTTATTTCGTGAGTTGACCACACCAGTAATTTCTTCAAATAATTTAAAACTGTCTTATACTAGTATTGATGACAATCACGAACATGTGAGTGGTGTTTCACAATCACATTAGAAAATTGATGAATATCTTATGTCTGATATTTTTCATCCACAATTTTTTAATAACCAAAAGAGTGACTTCCTGTCTCATCAAACTCAAGATGTTTATTTTATTGATCCATCACAATTGTTAACCCAAGGGGAGCCTAACATGCCAGGTACCCAATCTGATCAAATTGATGGCTCCAATGATCACTACTTATCTGAAAACATATTCACTCATGCCTCTGAAAACTGTCATTCATATCTATCTGTCAACCATATGAAGCCACTGAAATTCGATGATCCGCTTTGTGATGATTTAGAGACCCATCAGGAAATAGAAGCAATTCATCTTTTGCTAGCAGTTATCTCAATTTATTACAATCCTGATGAGACCCCTGAAACAAGTTAGACTATGGTTTCTCGAGGTAAGGTTTCTGGAATGACGTTTCCCATGTATCACACTCCTCTCATCATAACCACGTCAGACGTTATCTCATCTGGGCAAACCTTCCATTCAAGTAAAATTTCCCTGAGCACAAATTTCTATTCCTTAATAGCCGGTATGTAACAACTGATATACCCTAATTTATTCACCGAAAGGGAAACACCATCCATTATCTCTAATATTTTTGGTTGTTGCCCAACCATTACTAGTTGCATTCAGGCACAAGAATGTGATGTCTTGCAAACCTCTCTATTGCCTAAAAATCTTCTGATCAATTCACCCCATGCTGGGAAATCTAAATAATTTGATACATTGGATTGTCAATTTGTCAGTTCTCAAACATTTTTCGAAATTAATAATAAGCCCACTAACAGTTGTCCAATCACCATAAACAATGATCACATCCATGCGCTAGTTGATCTCACGAAACTATCAAAGTTTGGAAGCCCCCCGCTCGAAGGTCCAAAGTTTTTCGAGGATGGTGAGGCATTTCAGCCTCCGCTGAATGTTACTTTGGATCTCCACGTCCTCGAAGAAACCCAGGGACAACGTCAAACTATGGTTTTCAAAATTAGGGTTTCTGCAAGTGGATTTGCAAGCATCTTAAATTTGCTTGGCGGATGCTTATTTTTTTCATTCTATCAAATTGATCATCCTCAACATCATGATGAGAGTCCCAGCTGGTTTGACGGATCCTATTTGATGAATATGCTTGCAAATAGGAAATTTTTTACCTCACTTTCGTTGGATTTAGGGTTGTACATGCATGTATGTGTGTCACTTATAGATGATCTTAGGTTTCAAGTACATATTTCTGTGCAACAGGATGAAAGTGAAATTCAACTTGAACAATCCATTCTGGCACATTCTCTGGTAAGTAGCCATGACCTTCTTGTTGTTGCACATGATCTTCAAGTAAGTCTTGTTGTTGGTGCACATTTCTGTATGCTATCTTTGATTGCGAACGTTATTGTTCTTGGGGGATGGGAACTAATGCGGTGGCTGCACTGGAAAGTTGATTTCACATAACTCAACTACCTCTTTGGTTAAACTAGGGTTTTAGGTTTAGTCTATCTAGGATCTCTTAATAAAATTTGTTAGTTCAAGTTGTTAATTAGGTCTACTTGTGAATTTTTTGCTTTATGGTTTAAAATTATGTTCGATGTCTTCTCTTACGGTCAGTAGCTTTATGCATTATAATTTTCTATTTATTTTTCATTTGTTTCTCTTTCAGTTTGCTTGTTGTTGCATACTATTCAAATAATCACTACATGTGCTTTGCCCTATTTTTTTCAACCTGCAACTAGTTGATATTTCTCGCACTAGGCATTTCATTGCATCATAAGCCTCGTTTGTTGCATCACGTTGTATGCTTTCTTCCTCACATCATTTGCACGGGTTGTTGAGATAACTGTGAAATTTTTTGTACATTTCATACCATTGCATGAGCCCTCATTTAACTTGGGGTCTTGAAACCCTTGGTGCGCAGAGTAGCTTTCTTACTCCCCCTTGCACGGGTTTAAAGCCGGATGGATTTCTTTTACCTCTTTACATGCATTGAAATCCTGATGATCTTTCTTACTTGTTTTTTCCCTGATTGCTGAAACCCTAAATCCATTGTTTGTGTGAGGTTGTGATGGTTACCTCAAGAGGCATCTTCTCTTAGAATAGGTCATCAAAGTCACTTTCTCACAATAACGCCTATGAGCCTAAATTCATTAGCCAGGGAGATATGAGCTGGTGCTTGTGGGGAACCCTAAGGAGTTTGAATGGCCTATATCCGCAACCTGAGTCTTGTGGCTGCCTTAGTCTCGAATATCTTAATGATTTTTTTTCATAGTTCGCCTATGGGTGGGAGATGGGGTGAAGGCTTGGAATGAGGGAAATCCCAAATCAGAATATATTTTAGTTTCTGTTAAACAAGAAACAACCTCTCTTACCTATAAAATAAGTCAGGATCCCTCATCCGCCCATGAAAATAAGTGCCATGAGCACATGCAAATAAGTGCTACAAGCACACAAAAAAAAAAAAATAATAATAATAAGAGAGGTAAGGGTCAGAAGGCTTCTTGCGCGGATATGTTACGCAACGACTCTGTCGGGAGTGCGACCAAGCTTGCTAGACGGTGGAGCAACGTTTGTGATTCGCGAGGTGACTCCGCCAAAATCTTAATAATGGGAGCTTCTTAGCGACGGAGCAACACCGAAGCTTATTTTAAAATTATAAATATAATAAGCCTACTGCCTTCCTCTCCACATCATCATCAAACTATTGACGTCTATGACCTTCTGTGTTGACATTTTCTGATTAATAAGACCCGGCTGAGGCACAAGGATTGGGCATATCAGTTAAGGTCTAAGTAATACAAAGAGTACCCACAAAACCTATTCAGTATTCCTTTTCATCACTATCTAGACTTAGAGTATTATGGGGACATTGAAAGAGATGTTGGATTCTACCTGTGGTTCACCATTTGTTGTAGTCGTTACAACACCACCCAAAATTTTGGGTATATTCAAAATTTCAAGTCCCCCTCTGCTCGCTTAGCCATTAGGATTTTGACCCAGCATGTATTCAGTGACATCCCCGTGACCTATTCCCAGCCCCTTGCAAAACCTTCTCACCATCATGATGAGATACATTTGCTGCAGCCATGCCATGTGTGGGGGGGATCATCATGCATACACTCGAATGGAAGATTTTCTGTGTATTAAGTATGTCCATTAGAAGTACTTTCACCATAGATCATTCAGGTTTTCTATCTACCAAGCTCATGGTCCAATGTAAATTATTTTTGTGGGGACATCATTCTCTAAAAGGGTAACTGTGAACTAATTAATATTATAATACTTCATGCAGGTTTAACCTATGAAAGATACACCTGATAATATCACCACCACATTGGAGATTCGAGAAGGCAGGATGACATCTCTAGATCGGGATTGTTGTTCAACCCCCAAATAGTTTTAACTTGGACACATTGACAGAAGCAACTAGGGGGGATTCATGGAGATAATAAAATTGGAGAGGGAGGTTTTGATGTTGTATACAAAGGTATAACTTCAAAGGGCATAGAAGCAGCAGCAAGAAAGCTATCCTCCAAGTCTACCCAACGAAAAAGGGTATTTATGAATAAAATAAAACTTGTAGTGAAGGTGCAACACAGCTACCTGGCTATTGCATGGACGGATCAGAAAGGTTTCTCATTCAGGAGTACTTGCCCACTAGCTGTTGCCACACCATCTAAATCTTCACAAATACAGCCATCATGTTGTAATTTACCTGGAGGCACTTCTTCGTCGATTATTAGTGCAGAAAGCATGGGTAGTGGCTAAAGATACCGGCTGATCAAATGCCAGAGGCAGAGCAGTAACAAAGCTCACCAAACCAAATCCAAAGCTACCTATTTCCTTTACCAGCATAAGCTTGGGCTGGAGGGAAAGTGCCTCGCAAGAAGAAACGTAGTCAAGTTTGAAGTGCGACCTTTGGCTCATTGCGACCGGTCACTGAGTCACAAATACCTCAGAGAAATGATCGATGTGACTCCCCGAATTTACGCCTATGTGACCTCTTTTCAAGTCGTAGATCTCCATAGGTCATAGGGTCACAATCTTCAAGTAGGAAAGCAATGTGCGACCCAACCTGAAATGCGACTATGCGACCCTTTCAAGTAATAGATCTCCGTAGGTCGCAGGGTCACAAATATTGAAGCATGAAAGCAATGTGTGACCTAGCCTCAAATGTGGCTATGCGACCCTTTCATGTCATAGATCTCCATAGGTCACAGGGTCGCAATCTTCAAGCATGAAATCAATGTGCGACCTAGCCTCAAACGCGACTATGCGACCCTTTCAAGTCGTAGATCTCCATAGGTTGTAGGGTCACAATATTCAAGCAGGAAAGCAATGTGAGACCCAGCCTCAAATGTGACTATGTGACCCTTTAGTAGTTTCTATCTTCACCCAGGTCACCAGGTCACAAATGAATGAAGGTCACAGGTCACAAGTAACCCCTGGGTCGCAGGTCATGAATGGACCAAGTCGCAAGCCAACCCAATAGTCAGGAAGACCAAAAGTCAAGGGAAACTCAAAGGACATCTCAGCCTATATATACAACTTCGAGAAATCGAGCAAGGGAATTTTAGCTCGACAATGGAAGCCAGTTTGATAGAGGAATTGATGCCTGAGAGCTAAAGGCACTCAGCTCTTAGTATCAAGTAGAGAGAGAGGTAGCGAGGCTAAGGTTTTTGTATCATGCATTGAGATGAATAGTCCATGTTCCACTATTGGGTTTTGACTAGTTGTAAACATGTATTTGACGTTGCAGCAACATAAATAATATATTCTCTTTCTGGCACTGATTCACACACTTGTTTATGGTGATAATACTAGCTGTCTAATATTTCACTATGTTGTGTGGATACTTTCATGCATGCAATTGATTATGAACTAATTCACAGTGGTTGCATGTACGTTTTCTCCTGAATCAATATTTATTTGTTCCTCGCCACATCAGTTATATATTGTGAACTACTTTGCTAATAACTTCTAGCATGTTCTCTTTCATATATGTTTGACTAGTTTTTCAACTCACTAATCCAATTCATGGCATACCCCCCTTTTATTTTATTGTTTAGACTTGCTTGTATCTTTGTTTATGGTTCGTTAATTTTGGGCTGATTTTTCTTCACTGATTGGTCATTTCATCTTTGCCTCTGCTCCATCACCTTCTCACCCGACAACCAAGAGTGGAAACACTTATGGCAGTAGCCGGGCACACATACCAGATGGGGCTCCTATACCAAATGGTGTGTGGTCTAATTGGGACCTTTCACCTAGGAAACCCCCTTGTTGTTGGTAGTACAATTTTTCCCATCAACACGTTCCTAGTTTCCTCTTCCTTTTTGCCACTTTCTTGGCATCAAGACATGCATTTTGTAGATGTCTTGTTTTTTGACATATTTAACATCGAAAAGTCATGTTCTAAAAATATAGAAACTATGTCCAACACTAATTTTATGTGTCAAGAGGATACGAACCAACAATCCTTTCCTGAGGTCCACCACAACCCAGATTTTGGCAAAGTTTAGATTAATTCTTTGACTCTCTGTGTATATGTATTTATGTATCACCCTAAGAGGTTCCTAGTGACTTCTAGCATGTTCTAGTGCCATGAATGTAGAGGGAGATTATGAAATCGAACAGAGACTGACATTCTTGATACCACCATCGTATTGGCATCAAATTGTAGGAACCATCGGGTGAAAAAAAGTCTCGTACTACCCTAGAACCATGGGTTGTCTTGCAATCTATATTATTGTTCCTCTGATGATGAAAAATTTACTATGAAGAAGAACTTGGAGTAGAGGTGAATCTCACAATTTTTTGTCCAATTTGTGAAAATAGAGTGAAAAATATCCGTCGGTTTTGGCCAGAAATCATTGAATCTCCATATGACTTCTTGGGATTCAAATGTTTTAGGAAGATCATTTGTATCTGATAGGTTTACAATCATTATTGGGATTTGATCAACTATTACACTATATAGGGGTAGGGTATATTGTGTGTCTGATCTTGTTTGGATGAGACAACAAATATCGCTTTAATGATGTATTTCAATGAAGGTATCTATTTACTTGTTCTTGATTCAACTATGTTACTTTGGGTAAACTAGATGCAGACATGCCCCCATGCACCCTTTATATTGCTTGGTCCAGAAGATCCTCCCCGAAGCCTCAAATTTATGTTTATGGTGGATGGCCAAGTAATGTTATAATCTTGTAACCTCATGCCATCCTACATTGATTTTCCTCTGTAGATCAGGATTCGTAAGAGCATCAGAATACCTAGAATATGTAGGATATTTTGCCTCAATTTTTTGACGTGCTCTAAAGACCGAATCCAAAATAAGATTGATTTTCCACCTCCGGTTATAATAGAATATTGGAAATATATATTTGATCCCAAATCTGAAGTTCAAAATTCACAATCACGCAAGTCGATAGTCGGATCTACGCAGAAGTAATGATCTAAGAGGATTGGAAGAGGTTGCAGTGAGAAAAATGATACCACCTAATCTACTAAAGGAAAATACCAATCCGTTGAATAGAAAAACAATAATTTCATATCTACATATAATCGTCTATTTCACCAACTAAATTCACTCAGAGATTTGAGAACTTCCAGATCCAACTTCTTTAAAAATGGATCCACGACAAGAGAAAATCCAGATAAAAAATACTTTACATTAATCGAGGGCCTGCCTTCTGATCTAAGCAACAATTCTTCTGTTGAGAATACAATGAAGGGAATCTAATTCTAATCAAGGATAACTAAATTCCTAAAAATATCCAAACCCAACACATGAATATGACGTCATTCATAGCCATCTAAACCAACATGCACAACAAGGGTAAATATAAACTCTGCTTCAAAATACTAGAGAGAACCAGTCATGAAAATATTGATCATCATTCTCCTCCACTGGCGCCTCTCTTAGGTTTTTTACTTCATATTGTAATAAAATGGATTTTCCTCATTTTAGATAAGAAATTGTTGTGAATGACTATAGTTTCAGTTGTTACATATGTTATGAAGAAAATTTTCCACCATTCCAAACATATCGAGTATGATATTAAGAGATCAAAGTTTGTTTCCAACTGAACTTATTAAGGTCAACATTCTTTTTTGTATCTCAATGCTCCTTCTTAAATTTTCTACTTCATATTGTGATAAAATGTATTTTACTCCTTTTACTTAATAAAATGTTGTGAGTGAGTGTTGTTTTAAAATATATTATAGAAAATCATTGCTACCATTTTATTTGATACATATTGTTATATACGTTGTAACAATTTTTCCTTGTTAATTCAATAACATATTTTTCTTTTGATTTATGTAACGTTTCACCATGCTCCATTTCATTCTTAGTCTAATTCAAATAATAAAAATATAGGACATATTGTGCATATTTCATTGATCAAAAGTATAAATCTACATCTTTTATTTCTTCATCCTCATATTGATTTGTAGCAAATTCATTCTCAATGCCCTTTTACACTAAATAATCATATGGTTAATCCTTGTTGGAACCTAATCCTAAGGGATTAGGTGAAATTGTACATTAATGTAAAATAGGAAATAAGGAAGTCTAAGAGACATTGGGAAATGAATCCCAAAAGTCTCACCTCCATGTATATATTCCTGAGTAGCCTCAATCAAATCTCACAGTTCATTTTGTGGAGTTACCTCCTGGCCTAACATGGTATCAGAGCCAGCTCTATTTTTGGCTTCCCTGCCCTTGTAACTCCCTATGTTTTGGAAAAATGTCTCTACTCATTTTGTAGACTAAAACCTCTGTCATATACCTACAAATATTGTGCATTTTTGTTGTGTTGAGGAATTGTTTTGCCATGTTAAATTAGTTTTCTGCATTTAGGAACTATTTTTTTGTGTTGAATTATTTTGTTGGTGCTGCATCCCATACTCTTGCATCCTATACCTAGGATTAGGCCCACAACCCCAGTCATCTCCGACCTTCGGGGGCTCCCCTCCATATGCAAACAGCTTCAGCTCCCTCCGCGTAGCTCCTAGATCACTCCTCCCAAAGCTTCTCACTCCAACCCAATGCTCTCACTGAGCGCAACACCTATCGGCCTTTGTTCCTACCTCCTGTAGTGCCTATGGGAATTCCCTGTAGTTCCTCCTACCTCTCGCAGTGCCTACAGGCCTCCCCTCCTACCTCCCGTAGTGCCTATGATCTGCCCTCCTACATCTCGCAACTGTCTCCTCCGCCCTCTCCCTGATCCCTCCTCTGCCCTCCCTCTGCCCTCCTCCCTCCTCTGCCCTTCCCCCCACACCCTCCTCCCCCTCCTCCCTCCACCGTCACCTCCGCCTATGCGAACTCCCCAGGTCTGACCTTCCTAAGGACCCACCTCCTCCAAGTGTGAAATACCCCTAGTACGATGCCCCCCAGATAAAAAATCTGCAGATTTATTCTTATTTTTATTTTTATAAAAAGAATTTTACACGAGAATTGAGTCTTTTTCCAGTAGACTGCATTTTCTTTATAGTACATATTTATAATGAATTCTCTCATATCTATTGTGGGAGTAGTTCTCTCATGAAAGGAGAACTATCCTGAGTGGTCTCAGAAAATCAAGCATACTCTCATTTTTAATGAGTTGTGGAGAGGAATTTGTGAAGCAGAAGTGGAAAATGCACCGAAAAATTTCACCTCGGATAAGGGTATCTCCATTCGGGAAAATAAGAAATGCAAGGCCTATGCCTTGATTGCATCTTTTGTAAATGAAGAGGTGAGATTACATATTACACCATTTCCAAATGCCTATGAAGCCTTGAGGAAATTAAAATAACTCTATGAATCACATTTAGAACTTCAAATTGTTCAATTAATGATTAAGCTATTTAGCATTAAATTAAAAAACGATGACCCTCTTTCTTTAGCATCAGAATTAAGATCTATTATGCATGACATTGAAGATACTGGTGTAGAGGTTGACATACCTCTCATAGCTTATTTTAAGGAAGTAATGTATCGCACTTACTCACACTATGTTGAGTCATTGCAAGCAAGTGGAAACGTCATCAAGATCACCTTTGATTCCCTTTAGAAAACATTTGCAGAAAGACGGAAGGATTTTGGAAAGAAGAAAACCGCTCTGTCTTCTGAAGAAGTTGTCTGTTTCACAAATAGAGAGAAGAATCATGCTCAAGATTCTTCCAGAGGAATAGGTGGCGGGATAGGAAGAGGAAGAAGAAATTTTAGAGGAAGGGGGGTAGAAAATCTCAAAGTGAAAAATCTGATCTTCTTTTCATACGCTGCAATAAATATTGGCATGATGCATCTACATGTAAGATACCTTGGCACAGAATTGAGTGGAAAATAAATCAATAAAAAGGTAAAACTCATGACAAATACAAATTTTATGCACTTGAATCCGCTCATTATGTTGTATTACATTGTAACATTAGAGTAACCGATGACTTGTTTAATGCTTCACTTACTTCTTGGAGAAATGATTGGTTGTTAGATTTAGAATCAACATGTCACGTGACTTTTAGAAAATATTTTTTGAATAATTTAATGAAAAGGATGATGGTGTAGTATAGTTTGCAGACAAACCTAAACTGAAGCCATCAGGGCCTTGCACAATTAGGCTTAAGTTTCCTGGTCTTCCAGACCATCTTCTACATGAGTTTCTATACCTCCCTGATTTGAGGAGAAAATTGTTCTCCTTGGTTCAAATCTGGTAGCAAGGACACTCCATTCACATGTTTGATGGCAAGGCTAAGGTCAGAAAGGTATCATATCTTTCACTTGTCATGAAAGGAATAGAAGAAGGAAGACTCCTAAAGCTGCAAGGTACCTCTGCTCATGCACAAAACTTTGGATATAGTTCTCACTATGATGAAGGTACATTCCCATCAAGCCTTTTATGGCATGCTAGATTTGGACATTTCAACTATGACAACCTTCGATTGTTGAAAAAAAATGGTGTTACTGGATTGCCTACAATTCCTAGGAAACTTAAGCAATGTGATGCTTGTATTCTAGGAAAGCATAGCAAATAGTCCTTTCATGATTCACATTCCATAACACATAGAAAAATTGAGCTTATTCATTTAGATTTATGTGGCCCCATACTTGTTGCTTCTACAAATGGAAATAACTATATGATGACATTTATTGATCATTACACAAGAACGTGTTGGGTTTTCTTATTGAAGAACAAATCTGATGGTTTTCAAACATTCAATAATTTTCATGCATGGATTGAAAATGATGCACAAACTCATATTAGATCTTTTCACACTGATAATGGAAAAGAATACAGTTCAAACGAATCTTTTAAACTATCTTCACCAACATGGAATCTAACATCAAACAAACATCCCCTGTAATCCCCAATAGAATCGTGTAGCTGAAAGAATGAAGAGGACAATTTTAAATATGGTTTGCTCCATGATGGTTTCTAAGAATTTAAAATTGATGTTTTGGGTTGATGCGGTTCTATGTGATGTGGACATAGAGAATATGTGTCCTTGTAATACAATCAGAAATAAAACTCCTTAACAAATGTGGCATGCCCACATTCTTTTGGTAAAGCATTTCAGGGTCTTTGGTTCCACCTATTATGCTTTGATACCAAAGGTAAAAAGAAATAAACTTGGTGCTATAAGTCAAAAATGTATCCTCTTGGTGTATTCCAATACCTCCAAAGGATATCGTCTCTATGATGAAGCAATAAGAAGTTTGTAGTATCTAGAAATTTCATATTCCTTGAATCTTCAAAGACTGATGATGTTCTTGAGTGGAAACTTGATCACTTGGATAGATTCACACATGTAAAGTCATTTAAAGAATTTGATAATAAGCTTCCACATCTTGAAGGGGGGATTCCTATAGTGAATTAATCTCTCGAATCGTTTTCCGAAGCACTCTCTCCCCCGCATGAAGAATCAACCAGGAATGACACATTGAATGATGTAACTGACAGAATTGGGAGACTGAATCTTATTTCAATCTCAACTAAGTCAAATGAGAAGCTTGGGCCATCTTAGAATGGTCCCCTGAAATGGCTGACAAAGAAACTGGAAAATGTTCGTCCCGATGAGGTTGGAAAGAAATGAACAAGAATTTCCACCAGGTAAAATGGAGGTGATGTAGATGATTCTGATTCACTTATTGATATGGATGTTGTTTATAATTGTGAATTGAATTTTTCTACAGATATTGAACCAATTTCATTCAAATAATCCACTTCTCATTATCAATGGAATGAAGCGATGCAAAAGGAGTATGATTCCTTGATAAAGAATGGCACTTGGAAGTTGGTTGATCCTCCATTGGGAACCAGACCAATTGGCTGCAAGTGGGTCTACAATAAAAAATACAAAGCAGATGGCTCACTTGACAAGCACAAAGGCAGGCTTGTGAAAAATGTTTTTGCACAGAAGGAAGGGGTCAATTATGAGGAAAAAGTTTCTCGTACAACAAAATGGGCCACCATCTAGACACTCTTTTCCTTAGCAGCTCAGAAGGGTTGTAAAGTCCATCATATGGATGTAAAAACTGCCTTTTTGAATGGAGATATACTAAAAGAACTTGGCGTGGATGAATGAAATACTTTGACCACTCAAATAGAAAAAAAATTGAAGCTCACATCCATTGAAGGGAAGGTATTTAAGGATTCAACAAAGTATAAAGAACTTGTAGGAAGTATCATCTACCTTACTACTACCAGACCAAATATCTCATTTTTTATTGGAATCCTCTCCAGGTTTATGCAAAAACCTTGTGAAGGAAATTAGTCCGCTACAAAATGAGTTCAAAAGTACTTGAAAGGGACTCAATACTTTGGACTCAAATATACACAGGTGGATGACTTCAGCTTGATTAGATACTCTGATTCATAATTTGATGTAGACAAATAAACTGGGGTATCTACTTTAGGTTATACTAAGAGTCTTGTATCAGGAGCTATCTCTTGGAGATGACACAAACATTTAGTTCCAGTAGATTCCACAACTGAGGCAGAATATGTGGCAGCAGCTGAACTGACAAAGGAAATTGTATGGCTCAGGAAAATCCTAAAAGATTTGTAGATGAAACAAATGCATTCAACTCCACTCATGATCGAAAACACTTATGCAATAAAGTTGGCCAAAAACCCAAAGTTCCATCATCGTATGAAGAAAATCAATAAAAAATACCATCTTATTTGACATCATGTTGAGGCGAAAACTATCCATATACGTCATTGTTCCAAAAATGAGCAAACTATTGACATCATCACCAAAGAGCTTAGAAAAGAAAAGTTTGAAATAATCATAATGATGCTTGGAATCACTAACATCCCTTCAGATTAAGGCGGGGGGGAATGTTGACCCCTAATCCCAAGGGATTGGGCAAAATTGTACATTAGTGTAAAATAGGAAATAAGGAAGTCTAAGAGACATTGGGAAATGAATCCCAATAGTCTCACCTCCATGTATATACTCATGAGCACCCTTAATTAAATATCACGGTTCATTTTGTGGAGTTATCTCCTCGCTTGACAATGCCATTCTTGGGTTGTGTCTTTTATTGTGTTTTTATCTCTCAATATGCTTCTAAGGGACTTCCCTTTAATATTTTGTAGTAATATATCCTCCTTGATACCCTGATTTTAATATTTATCCATTATTTCATTGAGTTAGCCTACATGATATTTTCTCAACTTATCAACCATTTCTTTTATTTTCGATTCATGATATTTCTCTTCAATAAGGCACTATTGTTTTTTAATAATTTTGTTTGTTTTGTTAATGGAAAATACATTCTCTTTATTTAATAATGGGTTCACTTGCATGTCTTCCCTGGAACACTACAAGGAAAATACCCTCTAGCAAAGGTTATAAAGGAGGTTTTTAGTGTTATAAAATTGGCCAAAATTGTCAAAAAAACATTTTCTACAACATCTGTTTATGGTTACAAAGGTTTTGGCAGATCTTTTAACGAAATTTCAACACAAATAAAAGAATTGGCCTCCCAGAGGTTATTACAGATGTGTCAATGCATTGGTGCATGTCATCTAGAAGGTGGCTTGGGGTGGTCGAAGGTGTATGCACCTGGTCATCAGGGTATAAAACCGCATCGGGGCACAGTGCTGGTGATACAATGCATGGGGTTGTTCTAATTGGTCTTTGGATTCATGTGGTGACCATGGGTCATCTCAATGCACCAGTACATCGAGTTATAGAAACGCACCAATGCAGAGTATCAGACAAACGCATCATTTGTTCTAATTCATATTGGCATTTGTGCGGTGCCACTAGGTCATACAAGTTCCCTAGTGATAGAGTCACATAAACGCACCGGTGTGGAGTATCACAAAAATGTATTGAGATTTATAATTGGTATTTGTATTTATGCGATGCCTATAGGTCGTATAAACGCACCAGTGCGTTGTATCATACAAACACACTGATGTACAATAACTGACCTGCACCGGTGTTTATTTTGTTTTTTTTAGAAACATCAACCTGTGATAGTGCAATTATTGTGATTTTTTAAAATTCATTATTCATTAAAAGTTGACACATCTTACAAAAGTATTCATATTAATTAAATTTTTATTAATGCTTTTTAATGTGAAGTTTGCATTAATTTTTTATATCATGTCATAATTATCGTGAATTTTTTAAATTCATTATTCATCAAAAGACGACACATATATATCTTATAATAGTATTCATATGAATTAAATTTTTATTAGTGCATTTGAATGTGGTGTTTGGATTAATTTGTTATACCATATCATCAAATTTCACATATATTCATATGATATTTAATCATCCATAAATTTAATCATTGGTGTTACATTTCACAACGACAATGGAGAATGCAATAGAATAAATTGAAACATATTTTATTATATATGTGTGTGTGTGAATAAGATAGTATTTTTCATACAAAATGGGATAGTTATTGGTATCGCTTTGTCTTTCAATTGGGACACTATGTACATTACATTAAGAAAAATGTCTGATTTCACAGACAAATATTTCAAAAAATACAATGCCTTACTTTGATATCCAAACATAATAATCATCATTCTTCGCTTGAACTGTTGTCACTACTAGAGCTACTTCCATGACCTGGGTTATTTTCAGGAATGTTTTGTTCAAGGTGTTGATTGTTTCCTTCTTCTTCACCTTCCATCTACAAACATAAAAATAAACTGTAATGAGTGTATATACATTGGTGAGAATAATGAAAATTGCAATATTAAATAATATACATCAATGTAAGTCGAAGAGAAATGATGTACCATAGCAACAATTGACTCATGCACTATACACATTCTTTCAAAACCATGCAGCACGTCATCTTTCAAGATTTCATCTCTTGGCACAGTTCCATACTTTGTTTCCTGCAAGTTTGATACTCCACAACAAATCATATATTTAATATAAAAGTTTTTTTTGTTCTATTAATTATAGATGGAGCTAATTAAAACAAGATCGATAGATGCTTAAAAATTCCACAATTAATTTCTAATATGCTAACATATACTCACAACCCATAGTTAACCCAATCTCAATAAAATCATTTGATGCTTCTTATTTGTATGTTAGCACCTGTTTGAAGACATTCAATGATGATTTTTGTAAAAAACTTAAAAAATACAAAAATGAAATCTAGTTAAGTTGTTATAAGGAAGTAACAATTATTCACAAACTTAGATATCAACCCTTTTCTTCCTTGTCGTCCTATTTTATGTGCTGAATGGGTTCCATTTTCTTTTCTTTTCTGCAAGAAAATACTTGACAATTAATAATTAATGCTAAATTTTTTATTTATTGTACCTAATCATCAGAAAATTCAATAACTACATATTACATTTGAAGCACCGTTTTATTGAGATGGCTCCTCCTGCGATGCAATTTTGTCCATTTCTTTGACCATCTCCTTGTACACCTTTTTGGAACTTCCTACTAGCATATTTCTGATATCAGCTCGTTCATCTTTTGAGATTTTCATAATCTTCCTGCAAATGTAACATGACAATAAACTATTTAATTTTTATATTGATATATGAAAAGTAAACTTAAAAAAAGTGATATTTATAAATAATTCTAGACAAAGATTTAAAAGAATATTACTTTTTAATTCCTTCTTTTTTGTTGTTGTACATTTTTTCCATTAAAAGTGTGACATGTCTCATTGACCAATTCTTTGGAAACTCTTCTTGTAGTTTACATAAAATTTGGTTCTTGGAATCATTGAATTGATTTTTGTATTATAAGTGGAAATAACGTCTACACATTTCTTCTACTAGATCCCTCAAACTTTTGTAAAAGTTTTTCCCCTTTCGTTAACCTCTAGCACCACTCCAAATGAGCTAAGGAGCAATTCATTTTCATTTGCATGTTCTTTTTTTATTTTTTCTTAGAACAACATTCCTTTTCTGAGTTGTTGGTCCCTGTAGAAAATTTAACAGACATGAATTAATATATTGTTTGACACATGTCATATAGTAGTTTTAAGTATATTATTAATGAAATTTAAAAAAGAAACTCATATTGGATCAATAGTATTTTTTCATTCACCTGATTCATCCTTTTGCAATTTTTCCATCAAGCTTTTCCACTCTTCTGGTCCTAGATAAGAAATAATATTATCGAGCTTCATCATTTTGTGGCTCTACATGATACACAGTAAACAATACGTATCAGTTAAACATAAATATAGTTCAAAAATAATATTTTTTGTAAATAATTTACAAAGAACATGCCTTTTTTGCTTTTCTTGATGTGTTATCAGTATTTTTGTTACTTTATCTCTTTTCATCCATTTGTTTATCAATATGAAACTTGTACCATATCATTCATTAATATATTTTATAAATAGATTGTCAAATTTTCAAGGAAAAAAAAACTCAAGAAACCGATGTGCCCTTCATGGTGTACGCACCGACATCGATACATAGTGGTCTTATAAACCCACCACCAAAATAGTATAAAACACTGTATGGTGCTCTGTGTCAACAAGGAGCACTGGTGCGGTACATTTTAACCACCGCACCGATTTACATAGAAAAAATAATAAAAATAGTCCAGTGTTATTTTTTGTAGCATAAACTCCCCACGCAAACAAGGGACCACCATACGGTGCTCTTTGAGAACTAGGAGACCTGGTGCGGTGTGTTATATGTTACATGGTGCACTGATTAACACAATATTTTTTATTTTTTTTTTGCAAAACAGCATGAGCGCAGTGTGCCATAATGAAATAGCACACTAGTACCTTATTTTGTGTATGGTACACTTATTAAAAAAAATTGTCTTAATTTTTTTTATCACACGGTACTTCTGTGGTGCGCTGGGATAATCCAGCGCACTGGTGCGCTAGGTTATGACTGGTGCATCGATAAAAAAAATTATGTTTTCTTTTTTAAATTCATGCAAGGGTCGACATGGATTGAGATTCGACTATGCAAGTCGTCTTGTGGGTTGGATGTCTTAGGCCTATATATAGCAATACAAACCCTATAAATCTAAAATGAAAAGCCCTAATTATGAAATCACAGAAACAGGGAGAAGAAAGCACATAAACAAAAAGAATGTAGGGTTTAGGGTAAAAATTGATTTTTTTTTTTTATATTTTGTTTCTGAAAAAGAAAGATAAATTGAAATTTTTTTCTTATTGCGTAAAAAAAAATGCAGAAAAAGTAAGAAAAACAATAAACTTTAATCACGAGACCGTTTGAAATTCTATGCTATAGGGTTTGACTCACCAAAGGTTTGGAATTCTGATTGTCTGAATACTTCTGTTCGAATGTATTTCATTGTTCCACAGTGCTCTCATGTTGTGTTTCTCCAAGTGTGTCTCCTGCAAATGTCTGGCTAAACATTTTTGCAAAAATAGTGAAATAATGAAAAGTTTTTAGTATTTAAAAAATTGTTTTATGAAATTATATTTTCAAAAATATTTTTCCGCCCATTTTTAAATTTACGGGTTTTTTTTTTTCACTTAAAGAAAGTAGAGTTGTAGTCTTTTTATTTTCAGTTATTTTTCACCAGTGCCTCACTTAATAGCACTGCATTGGTGCATCCGTTTATAACACGGCACCGGCCAGTAACTAAAACACACCGGTGCGCTAATCTGTACATTAGCACCGATAACAAGAAGTCCATTTTTAAGGCACTGAAATTACTTTTAGGTGTGTGCACCAAAATTTATTGTTGATTTTATTCAAATGCAGGGATAAAATATAATAATTATATCGAATGGACAATTCCTCAAAATCCAGCTCATTCCATAATATTTCTCAAAGTCCATCACGGAGTTCTCCCTATCCATCTCGAGACGTAATATTTACTTCAAATTTTATTTATATTTTCGTTATTTAATTGAATTTATGTTTTTTATCCATGTCAATAATGCACAACTTAATTAAATTTATAATGTATATAAATTTGCAGGTTTATGCAGATTCAGAATTGAGTTCAGATACACAAAATATTAAAACAACTCCAAAACGTGGGAAGCTCTTATCAGGAGTAGCATACCTCAAGGTGCATTTGGTAGATGAAAATGGACAACCGCTTCACCCTGCCAATTGTAACAATATTGTATCTTCTATCCAAAATCCTTGGACAATGATGGTAATAACTATAATTTTTTGGTATATTGATTAATGTAATTATTTCAACGTCAAACCAATTAATGTTGCAATATTGTCAATGTGGTTACTAATTGATATCATATATTTTGTACTAATCATTTTCAATTTTTTTTTTTTTAATTATTAGGATTCTAGTGATGATGAGCGACGTACCCACCATATTCCGTTGCACCCCACAATAATTTAAAATTGAGAGAAGAATGAATTAAGAGAAAAAATCGAAGAGGAACGATACCAAAAATGGTTGAATCAATCACCGATTCAATTCCCACTATGTCCAGATTCACTAATTAGGAATGACTACAACAATAGTAGTTATGTACAAGCTGGAGATGGAGGCAATAAAATAGGGGTTGGTATGGATGATTACTTAACAGATATAACTGCCATGGAGACAAATTTTTTAGATACATTCCAAAACGATGATCATGTAGGGGATGATGCTCACATCACTGACACCTTTTTCAAAAGCCTTAAATTTGCTTCCGCCACCCCTCCCTTCGGACCTAGCCGTCAGTCAAAGTCTACCCAGTTTGGGACAACGATGTTACTGTACAACTTGAAAGCAAAGTTTGGCTTGTTGAATGCATGTTTCTCAGAAATTTTGAGGTAAGTTACCATAACGTCCTCCCTTATATAAATTTGAGGAATATAATCAGTACACAATGAACATTAAAAATGGTAAATTTTATGAACGTTAATAATTATATCGGCATTAATGTACATTTATTAATATATTTTTCCATGATCACCAACTTCAGTTTATTCAAAGATAAGGTTCTTCCGAGTGATAATATCTTTCCCAGTAGTTGTGAAGAGTCAAAGAAATTGTTGAAAATGTTGGGTGTTGAGTACATATCATATCCTGCATGTCCAAATGATTGTATTCTATATAGAGGAAAAGATGCAGACAAAGAGATATGTTCAAAATGTGGGAATGACAGGTACGATAAATCAATAAAGAAGGTTAAATCATGTACTGGTCCTATTTTTAAGATATTGAGGCACATGCCTATAACCCCAAGTATTTAAAGGAGGCTCTTTCGTTGCAAAGAATTAGCTATGTTGCAGGGACGACATGCCTCACACAGAAGTGAGTTGGGAGTTATTCGAATCCAAACTGATTCAATAACCATGAAGCATATAGAGTATACATGGCCCGAAAAATTCAAGGATGAAGTAGGAAGTCTACGACTCAGGATATCCATGGATGGTGTCAACCCATATTCCCTCAAGAACACCAACTATTATGTTTGGCCTATAGTATTGATCAATAACAATATCCCCCTATGGTTTTCCATGAATAATGAACATCTTATGTTGGATCTCATAGTCCCTGGGAGAAGACAAGTGAAGAATATGGATGTCTACTTAGAAACACTAGTAGATGAATTGAAGGAATTATGGGATGGGATAAATGTATACGATTTATCAAGAACCATCACAGTAGAGAGGAGTTTTATGTTGTATGGCAGATGTGCTTACACGACACATGATTATTGATGCTTAGGAGTTTTCTCTGGTATTTTCTTTGGTAAATTACATGTTTAATTTATTGATTTGTTTATATATGTAACAATATTCTTTCACATATTAGTTATTTAATTAGTTGTAATTGTTCTGATCTTCATGATATTATTTAACGTGTCATGCATACTAATTGTATACAATAATCTCGCAGGTCTTGTAACAAAAGGGTATTTTGGATGTAAATGTTGTGGACCTTCTCTGAAACTAGACGGTCCAAGGACCTAGGAAAGCCAGTGTATGATTGCTCCAGGGTATTTCTCCTAGAAGAACACCCTTACAGAAGAGCAGCATCAAATTTCAATGGTAAATGAGAGAGAACCCAAGGGCCTCCAATAATGACACTAGTTGAATGGATTAGAGCATATGAGAGAGAGAAGGAGAAGGATTTCATAGAAATGTTTGATTCAAATGGGGAGCCTATGTTTGATGATCCAGAATTCTTTGAAACCTATGTTGAGAAATTTCCCATTGGGATGAAAAGGAAATCTATCTTTTATAACCTCCCATACTGGGAGCATCTTAAGATTACCCACTTATTATATCCCATGCATATATTTAAAAATGCTTCATCTTCTTTATGGAGGAACATATCATCGAAACAAGGTGACACATTTGTTATTAGGAAATACATTATTACTTCAAAAACTCAAAAGAAACATTGGCCAAGACAATTAGAAGGTACAGGATCAGAGGCAGGCGCTGGTCCCTCTAATTCATGGTATTTCAAAGAAGTTGATGTCCCATGGATTTTTAAAAAATATGATCTTTATTTGGCAAAGGAAGTTATTTGGGTGTGAGGGTGCCATCTTCATATGGGTCTTCACTGCGGCATTTCTTCACCGTGGATGAACATTTGTCGGGGTTGAAATCGCATGACCATTTGAATATTATAAGAGTACTTATAATGTCAAAAGCATGATTTTATTATTTGTTATATTAATAAAATTTATCACATGCAGGGATCATAAAACATAACTAATTTTGTATATTATTTTACGTGTTTATAACTTTGCAGTTTCATTATCCTTTGTTCATGCGTGGGTGTGTGAAACATGAATTCACTCAAGACCTAGGATGTGCCACATCTAAATTATCTGCATTTGTACATTGGATCACGTCAAAGGAGATTCATGTGGCTAGCATTCCACGGTGGCGTCAAGAGATAGTTGAGATTGTTTGTATGTTTGAGAAGGAACTGCCAACAAGTTTCATGGACTTGCAGGATCATCTTCTAATCCATCTAGTCGATGAGGTTGAATTATTTGGGGTGGTTTATTTTCGTTGGATGTTCTTCTTAGAGAGTTACATGAAAAAATTTAAAGGTTTTGTTCGATAAAGAGAAAAACCCAAGGGGTCTATGGCAGAGGGGTACATATCATATGAGTCTTTCTATTATACAAGTGAGTACATCAATAAGATTGACAATAGACTAGGTGCGGTGATTTGGGACGATGAAAGGGATGAAGACAAAAGAGAAGGGGAGTTTCTCCAAACAAGTGGAAAAAAGAGCTTGATAAAGAGTAAGCGACTTATAATTTTTCAAATTTACTCAAAGTAAATATTCATGTTAAACTTTGATATAATGTATATTTTTATCTCTATGTACTATATAATGTTAGTTTGATTTCATCAGCGAATGCATAAATTGAAGCAATCAATAATTTTGTTCTTTACAATTCTGAAGCGGGACAACCGTCTTTCAGATTGTACGATCAAAAGGGGATGAAATAGGATAGTGACAGGAAAGAATTCAGATGGTTGAATGGTCAAAGTGTGCCTTATCCTGATCATTTAAAAGAAAATATGCCAAAAATATGCCCCAAAATTTGGGTTGCTGACCAGGTCAGAGAGAAATATGATGTGACCGATCGGTACCCATGTGCTAAAGAGGATACGCTAAACGTAGGGATTGGGTACAACAACTCGGTAATAATTTATTTAATTTATATGTACATCTGAAACTTATAAGAAATCTATATTTCATATTTTAACTATTGGGTTATTATAAGACACATGACACTCTGATTTTTTTAACTTTTTTATAATAGGTGCATTTGTTCCCATCTATGTGGGCATATGGACACCATTTTCGCACAGAAAATTTCGATGCTAGAAACATCACACAAGACTGTGGAGTGGAAGTCGAGTTTGATAAATCTAGTCGATTTAGCCACCGTGATCAAAACCTAGTATGAGGGACGTTAGGTTACATTGGGAAGATACAAGAGATCATTGAAGTGGATTTTTCTTCTTTCCAATGTGTTATTTTTAGGTGCAAGTGGTGGGACACCTTTGATCAGAATAAAGTAAAGGAAGATCATGATAGTAGGCTGATATGTATAAACTCTAGAAAGATGTGGGATGAAGCTATCGAGCCCTATGTTTTTCCCAAACACTGCAAGCAGGTGTTTTTTACCCAGATGTTTTGGATAGGGATTGATGGTTTGTATTGAGACATGACCCTAGATCAAAACATATTTTTGAGAACAATAGTGTTATCATGCCATGCGAGCTCGAATATAATGAGGGTGATCATGAGAACCGAGAGTGATATGGTACATGTGTTATTTTATCATCAATATTTATACTTTTTAAGATGGGTTTTTCGAAACATTATAATAGGTATTTTGAATTAATTGGTAATTTGCATTGCGTTAATGTTAAAATCAATATTTCACTTGATAATTTGCAATTATGTTGATCTCCAAAACAATGGCCTACTGTGTAAACTTTTTTTTTTTGTATGTAATATCATAATAAAAAAATGATAATCCTAAAGCACATGAATTTATTTGCATTATTTTCTAAACTTTATTATGTTACAATAATTCATATTATTCTAGATTTATTATTTTACAATTATTTAAAATTTTACAAATTTACAAATTTAACATTTTTAATAAAATCATTTCACATTAATGCAAATAAAATTTTCACATTAATACAATTAAAATTTCACAAATATTTTACATACAATTACAATTACAATTACAATTTTACAATTTCACATACAATTACAATTAAAATTACAATTACAATTTTAGAATTTTACATAGAATTACAATTACAATTTTACAATTTTACAATCATTTAAAATTAAAATTTCATTTAATTTTTTACATAGAATTGGAATTAGAATTAGAATTTTACATTTTCACGCATTAACATAATTATAAATTTGCAATTACAATTTTAGAATTTTACATATATACAATTACAATTTTACAAATTTAAAATATTCAATTACAATTACGCTTTTACAAATTTACATATATACCATTACAATTACAATTTTAGAATTTTCGTTGATACAATTACAATTACAATTTTACAATTTTACATATATAAAATTACAATTACAATCATTTCACAATAAATTAAATATTACAATTACAATTAAAATTTTACAAATATTTTAAATATATAAATTACAATTAATACAAGTACAATTACAATTTTAGAATTTTACATACAATTAGAAATACAAATATTACAATTTTACAATATCATGAGCATTTAATATTAAATTAATTAATAAACATCATGATCATGATAACCATTGTACAAACATCATATTTGACTAAAAAATACATTCAAATTCGCTAACATCATTGTGATCATGATCATCTAATAAAACCCAATTAGCATTATATAACATCATCACAACACAAACATCAAATATACATCACATGTGAAATAACTGCTATCACATACACATCTATCTACAAGCTGATGCAAGTTGCACATTAAATGAACATATCTAACATGACCTAACAATATACACATCATGATGATCACCAACATGTAAATTAAGTACAACCGCAACATGAACATAAAATACATGGATAATGTTAAAAATATACAACTGTAATATAAATGTCATATATCAGCTGGTGGTATGTTATCAATAGTAGTACTAGTTGAGGCCTGCTCAGTCAATGGTGCAGCCTCGACAAGCTCAGTCGATACATGTTGATCATCATGTGCCTCCTGATCTGGCACTGGTGCCTCATGCTGATGAGGATCAACTATCGGTTGCTCATCGTAATGACTAGACATGGTCGATGGTCCAGCCTGCTCACGATCATCGTGATGACTAGACATGGTCGATGGTCCAACCTACTCTTTGTGATGGTTTTTGCTTGATGCTAGTGGAGGCTACTTATCTGACACGACATGAGGTGAACGACCATCAGATGATGCATCACTGCTCATGGAATGTCCATCACGTGCCATGTCTCGACCACACCTATAACGTGCAGCGGTCCTCCTCAGTCGCGTAACTAAGGTCGTAGCTCCTACGACATGCCGCATCAGGTTTTACATGTCACGCGACATTCCTCTCCACATATGTAACAACCTACCATCGCCCTGTATGTCTCTCATAGAAGCAGGCCTGACTACTGCCTCAATAATCAATGCACAGAGTTGGTCACCTAGCTCCAACCTAAATCTGCTACCAAGCCTATTGTGCCTAGAAAAAGGCAGTAATGGCACACCAGCAAGAGCAGGTCTCTCTGCACCGTCCTCATGATCATCGACATCTGGAATATCCTGATCGTCATCCGGATCCACACTTGGATCATTTGGTCATGCTGGATGTCCTTGCCATCAAAAGACCCAATTTCTTCAAAATATATACAAGTACACAAAAATAATTAGATAATTTCATTACACAATTTAATAAAAACAAGTTAAAGAACATGTTAGAATAAATTTAAAAAAAAAAATATTACCTCTATCATCCAGTGACTCATCATATGTGAAGAGGATGTTGGCACACCCTCGCCAATCCAAACTAGCATAATGACAGGGAACCATAATGAAGAGATGATCATCAACACTGGCTTGCAACTCCAATGCATCATGCGATATCCTCGCAGAAAACTCAGTCTCACTCCTCTTGGGCATCATCTGTCCGCACATGTGCATCCATGTATGCAACATCAGCCTATGAGGCTTTCGAACAAAAGTAGGCCTTGTCTCCGCAAACCTCTCAAAAAATAAAAAAATAGCTCTGAAGAAAAAGGGAAGTTGACCCGCCTGTGTTCCTGAGCATGACATCCATCTAAGGCTGTACAGGACTGCCGCAAGAAAATGGTAGACCACCTGCCAATTCATGGCTCTTATACTAAAGAATCAACATAGTATAGAAGCGGGTATCTAATGCATTTCCCATCACTGGTGTTGTGTGAAATGGTCGAAATCAGAAGTGAGAGGTACCTCATTGCCTCACTACCAAATGTAGCAATACGTAACTGCCCTCCAGACACCTAAAAATATGAAGAAGACAATATATCCACGCTAATGTATCTCTGAGACTATGCAAATTGACTCCCCGTTGTTATCACTTGGATTGAACCTCAGGTTGAAAAAGGCAATCCCAAGGTAACCACAAACCATGCTTAGCCAAGTAGCTAGCCCTACTAGGAAAGGAGAGGGCTCTCTCCGTATAGATCACAACCAAAATGGATGAGGAAAGAAGATATTAGGCTAGGTATAGTAGATTAGGGTTTTGATTTTGATTGTATAGGGTTGTGCTGGATTAGGAGAAGTAAAATAGTCATGGCAAGGAAATTGGGTCAAAATTTACAGGGTGTTCTATGGGGAAAGGTAGGTACAGTGGTTTATCACTTTGGGGTTTCAATGATGGGATGATCAAGACAAGTGAGGAGCTAGAAAGAGCATGGTTAACTCATGATTTCTTTCTAAACTGAAGAAATTACAGACTATGAATGTTTACCCAAAACAGAGCATGTAAATTATGGATTCTGTTCATTTAACTTGAAAACATTCACTTAATAGCAATTAAATGATGAATTAAAATAAACAAAACATTCTAAAATTTGATCACAAAATAAGGAATTGAAACTAAACACCATACCACATGGATCCCATAAAAATAGCTAAAATTTTGATTAATCTCCAGGCCAAAACTGATACAAAAGTGCATCTCTTTAAAAGCGAAACCTCCAAATGAGTTCAACACTTGAATCCTCTGAAGAAATGAGCTAAATAGACCTCAAAACACCTCCTCTCATCCTCAGGGGTCGAATCCATGAGGTGAGGGAGGTTTACATGAAAAGCTGAACTGCAAGCTAGATTGTAGGATGATGAAAGTGACTCATTCATATCTCTATGAACTGATTCATTTGACCTCAATTGATTACTTACCTAATGTATCTACCTTAGATTAAAGTTAAAACATTAATTTTACATTCATATTGAACATCTACATCAGTAAAATTAAATTTTCCAAAGTGAAAAGTCAAACTGGGGAAATTTTGCTGAAGATTGTAAAAATTTGCAATCTTCTCGCAAACACGCAGCGTCCAAGCTGTAAAAATAACCTATATTGCAAGTTGGTTTTGAGTGCCTTCCCGGTGTCCAAATCCACTCCATGATATCTCATTGGAAACCTCTCTCAGTCTAGTTTCTAAATCTGTCTTCATTTTTATTTTTATTTTCCCTGTCAAAAAGTCACTCTCGTAGGACAACTAAACGCACATTGACCAAGTTAAAAAGGAGGTAGAAACGTGATGTTTAGGTGATTTTTAGCATTTTGAGGGACCATTTCTCCTCCAAATATTATAAATATTGCTAGGCTTGATTTACTCATTATAAATCTACTGATGGTGTCCATTTGGCATTTGGACACCACAAAAACGAGCGCAGCATCCAGGTTGTTGTGCCTTTAGCAAAAAATATGAGTTGGAAATTATAAAAAATTGCAGAAATTATCATGAGTGAAAAAATGTGTCAAAATTGTTGGAGTACTTACTCATTGAGTGATTGAGGCATGAAATGACACCTCAGCAAGTATGTCCAACTTTTCTTTCTCCCCTTTCTTGGTCAAAGTTTGAATTTTTTCATTGGCTCGTTTGAGGTTGGCCTTCGCAATTTTGTTCCTCATGGCGTAGTGCTTTTCCATTTTCCTCTGAATGTCATTGTCCTTTTGAGCCTTGGCCAAAAGCTGCTCCAAGTGTTGGTTTACCCTCTCAAGTCATGCTTCTTTTCCTTTAAGAACTACATTTGTAATTTTGTCCTCATTTTCCTCACGTAGGTCAATCAACTAAAATTCATGCTCTGTCTCATGTTTTCCCTCCTTATCATCAATGTTTGGCTTTATTACATTTTCCTTACCTTTGTCTACATGTTGTGTTGATGAGGAAGGCATGTCCCCTTCCACTCCAAGTGAAGAAAAAACATGCCTATAGACTTTCTGGTAAGTTTTGGGAAAAGGCTCAACCTCAACCAATCTAGCCCATGTTGGCCCAATATCTTCCTCACTGATTGATGACTCTGAATCATGTTGTGATGATCATGTAGGGTTATAGAAGGGTGAGGAAGAAGGATCAATATGAGGTGAATTAGGTGAGTGAAGGTGACTTGGTAATGATCTATGAACAATGGGCTAAGATGGGGAATAGATGTGGGAGGATGAGATGATGAAGGGGTGTTCAGGTCATGCTGACTAGGCAGGGTAGTAAAAATCTCATTTGATATGAAGGAATCCCATGGAATGTTTCATTTTATCAATATGATACATAACTATAATTTTTATGAGGGAGTGGTGGAATGTTCTCCTCGTCAGCCATATTGGATTTGAAACCCTAAGGTGATGGAATGAAATGGAGGGAAAGTGAAATGAAAGGAAAATGTTTTGGGAAATGAAGGGAATGGGAATGTGAAGGGAGCCTAAGTTAGTGAAAAACCTAGGACTTAGAGGTATTAGGGATGAAATTTTTCTAGGGAATGGGGTTATAGGGAAATGGGGAAATGTTTATAGGAATGTGAGGGGAAGTGTATAACAGTTTAGGGATTAGGTTTAAATAAGAATTATGGTTTCTTGCCTTAGAAATAAGCTTGAATAACTATGAAGCAAAACAATACATAAATGAGATGATGACTGGGCTACCTACTGATAAATGTAGCTTTGAAGAACCATTTTGCAGAAATTTGGCATGAAATGATGGAGTGGCAAGCTGTGAGAAGTTTTGTTGTCTTTCTAAGAAAACGCGTAACAACCCCTCTCAAATGCACATCGTCCCTGCAACACCTTTTTCCATACCACATTTGTAGGCCTTCCCTATGTCCCAATTGGGCCCATGATAGCTCATTTGAATGAGTATCCTATCTAGTTTCCAAATCTACCTTTGGTTTTCTATTTGGAGTTGATTTTCCTTGTCAAAAATTTATTTTCCCAAGACTGGTCAAAAAGTTCTGAATGAAGGTGCAAAAATGCAGAGTGATGTTGCAGGCAAATTTTGGAGGCCTTTCTCAACTCCAAATTGAGATCATGATAGCTCATTGGAAATAAATATTTGTCTAGTTATCATTTTAATTATCAAGCAAGTGATTTTTACACTCCAGCTATGATAAAAGTTTATTTTCCCAATGTCACTCCAGAAGTGTGACAACTCTCCTGTGGCACTTGTGTTTTTCACATTTCTATAAAACCATGATACCTGTGTAAAAAATGAAGGAGTTTTTTCTTTCTTGACCTATGAGAGACAAAACACTTGCTCACTTTTGTTAAATTCATCTATGTTTGGTCAGAAGTATAATTTGAAGAAAAACCGACCTTATGAGTGGTAAATGAATTGACTCTTGGAATGACTTCTCAAAAAAGGGACATGATTTTTATGATCTGAAATGACGTCATACTTAATGATATGACCTACCTTACACCTCCTCTGCTCAAATATCACGTTTTGATAGCAAACCCTAGCTTAGTGGGATAGGAAATTAGGGTTTGGTGCTTGTGAACAATGATGACTTGGGCACCCTTGGAAAAAATGGTTAAGAAATGAAGCGAGGTCAATGAAAATGAGGTGAAATTAGACTAAAAGAAGGTGGGATGGATGGGATGCAAATATTAGTGCTAACATCAGCTTCAGCTGGGGAAGATAGCTCTGAAGGAGGTGTCTAGAACCGCAGATCTCTGAATTTGTAGATCAATGCCTTATCCATTGGGCATGGAGTCCAATATGTAAACAAAAGCTAAAACTGAAACTGAAAACATACTAAAAATTTCAATTCACACTAACAGATCATCAAAGCCTTAGGGTCTTCACCTCAGACCTCAAACCTTGATGAATTTTTTCAACACTTGCTAAAAATAAAATAAAATCAAACTGAAATGATACCAGCCTACTCTAATCTATTGCATAATTGCTGATTAGGTGAAATGATCCTTCCAATGTAACCAATATGGAAGATGGTTTCTTATTGAAGTTCTTCTCTCACTTTCCTTGAGCAGGAAAAATGATGTACATGTAGGCAACTCACAATAAAAACTGAAACCAAGACTTATGCTAACAAACAAGACAACATTCATCTTCTCCAATGATTGCAAAATACTATCGAAGGGATCTTGAAAATACTAAAGCATTACCTTGTCTTTAGATTTGGAGAAAACACAAGCACACTCTTCATTCTGACCTGAAAGAACACTTGGTTTTTGATCCATATGAGAGCATAGGGAGGTATGCATTTTTTCTATCTGAGTGTTGGCTGCAAATTCCCGAAGCATGAGCAACTCTAATTCTTTCTCTGGCATACTGTCTCTCTTTGACTCATACTCCTCAAATTCATAGTCTAAGTCATCCTTAAACAAGAAACATTCTTCAAAATTATCAAACATGACATCCATATCATCTTCATGAAATACAATGGTATCTGTTAGCTCATCTCCTTGCAGCGAATCATCATCATGAATTGGCTTACTCTTAACAATTTCATGTATAGCTTCATCAAACCTCTCATCAAAATTATCTTCATATTTATCATACTTAAGCAAATCAGGTTCAGGAGAAACTTCATCAAATATGAACATTGAGAAAGGATATTTTATTTCTTCATGATGATCTATAAATCTAGTTTCAGGATTATCCGTATTTAAACTTATATTTTCATTTTTAAAAATGGAAGAAGTTCCACCGACACTTTCTTGACGATGTGAACACAGCAAACCTGCTTTAGCTTGGAATGTAATATGAATTTTCAGGAGTTGATCTATCTCATCTTTAGACAAAGGAGAAATTACTTTTTTGTTTTCTTTTGATAACACAATAATTGTCTTCTTTCTCTCCTAAAGATTCACAAGGATGCTGAATATCTTCCTTAACCTTTGGCAGATCAACTTGTTGTACTGCTGTAAGAACTATCTCCTGTGGGAAGTCTTTATGTACATCAAGAAAATATACACCATCCTTTTCTTCCATGAGAGGAAACACTTGCTCTTTTTGGTGATCAAAAGGATTTTCATGCAAAGCCTCCAAGATCTCTTCATCCATGAACTCATTATCATCATAATAATCCTCTATGTTTTGAATGGAAACCTCAAATTGATCTCAAAAATTACTAACCAAAGACAAAGAAGGGCAGGATTCCTTTTATTCTTCATAAAATATTGAATGGAAAACTCTAAGAGAACAAATACTCACAAGTGGCAAACCTTCATACTAAGATTGTGCCTTTCCTTCAAGAGAATCCATGAACATTTTTAAAAGACAATCTTCAGGAAATTCAACCTTCAACTTGCGTGTATGCATGTGAAATTTAATCATATGTAAAGCAACATCATTCCTATCATCATCTTTAAACATAGGAAAATTCCTTTGCCAATCTACCTTGGTATTTTATATGGGAAACCTAGAATGTGATCCTGACTCATGGGATCATACCTTCCTGCAATATTTTCCATCTTGAAAATTCTTTAAGCTACTGATCTTCATGCAGTGGAGTCGCAATGAAGTGTTGATTTTCTGGATATTTCAGTGAATGGAGTCCCCAGGCGAATGTTTCAGCCTCAATATGTGTCCATCTACTATTCACCATTAAAAATTAGATTTAAATCTTTGTCGTTATTTCTCACGGAATGTTTGGTATTTCTTCCCCAGTATGGTCGCAAAAATGTTATCACTTAGATTGAACCTCCGGTTGAAAAAGGTAATCCTGAGGTAACCACAAACCATGCTTAGCCAAGTAGATAGACCTAATAGGCAAGGAGAGGGATCTCTTCATATAGATAGCATCCAAAATGGTTGAGTAAAGAAGATATTAGGCCAGGTATGGTAGCTTAGGGTTCTGATTTTGTTCGTATAGGGTTGTGTTGGATCGAGAGTAGTGAAATAGCCAGGGCAAGGAAATTAGGTCAAAATTTGCAAGGTGTTCTATGGGGAAAGGTAGGTACAATGGTTTAGAACTTTAGGGTTTCAATGATGAGATGATCAAGATAGGTGAGGAGCTAGAAAGATCATGGTGAACTCATGGTTTCTTCCTAAACTGAAGAAATTACAGACTGTGAATATTTGCCCAAAACAGAGCATAGAAATTATGGATTATGTTCATCTAACTTGAAAAAATTCACTCAATAAGAATTAAATGATGGATGAAAATAAAAAAAACATTATAAAATATGAGCACAAAAGAAGAAAATTAAACTAAAAACCATACCATATGGATCCCATAAAAATAGCTGCAAATTTGATTAATGTCTAGGCCAAAACTGATACAAAAGTGTCTCTCTTCAAAAGCCAAACCTCCAAATGAGTCCAACACTTGACTCCTCTAAAGAAATGAGCTAAATATACCTCAAACCACCTCCTATTATCCTTAGGGGTTTAATCCATGAGGTGATGGAGGTTTACATGAAAATTTTAACTGCAAGCTAGAGTGTAGGATGAGGAAAGTGACTCATTCCTATCTTTGAGAACTGATTCATTTGACCTGAAATGATGAATTACCTAATGTATATACCCTATATTAAAGTAAAAACATGAATTTTACATTAATATTTAACATTTGCATCATTAAAATTACATTTTCCAAAGTAAAAAGTCAAACTGGAGAAAATTTGTTGAAGATTGTAAAAATTTGCAATTTTCTAGCAAACACGGAGCGTCCAAGCAGGAAACATAGCCTGTTGTGCAAGCTGGTTTTGAGTACCTTCCGAGTGTCCAAATAGCCTCCATGATTGCTCATTGTAGAGCTCTATGAGTCTAGGTTATAGATATATCTTCATTTTTTAAAATGGTTTTGATTGGACCTGCTAAAAATCCAATCTCCGAGTACTGGTAAACGCACATCGACCATGTTAAAAAGGAGGCAGAAACATGATTTTTAGGTGGTGTTTTGAATTTTTTAGGGATGATTTCTCCTCCAAATCTTTTGAAACATGCTAGGGTTGATGTAATAATAATTATATACCTACTGGTGGTGTCCATTTGGCATTTGGAGGCCCAAAAAGAGAGCGCAGTGTCTAGGTCGCTGCACCTTTAGAAAAATTTTTGAGTTGAAAATTATCACAAATTGTAGAAATTATCATGAGAGATCGAGGCATGAAGTGACACCTTAGGAAGTATGTCCAACTTTTTTTTCTCCCCTTTCTTGGTCAAAGTTTGAATTTTTTCATAGGCTCATTTGAGCTTGGCCTTCACAATTTTTTTCCTCATGGCATAGTGCTTTGTCATTTTCCTCTAAATGTCATTGTCTTTTGAGCCTTGGCCAAGATCTGCTCCAAGTGTTGTTTTACCCTCTCAATCCATTCTCATTTACCTTTAAGAACTACATTGGTGATTTTTTCCTCATCTTCCACACCTAGGTAAATCAACTGAGGTTCATGCTTTGTCTCATTCTTTCGCTCCTCATCATTAATGTTTGGCTGTATTACCTTTTCCTTACCTTTTTATACCTATTGTGTTGATGAAGAAGGCATGGTCCCTTTCACTCCAAGTGAAGAAAAAACATTCCTATAGCCTTTCTGGTAAGTTTTGGGAAAGGGCTCAACCTCAACCGATCTAGCTCATCCTGCCTCAATATCTTCCTCACCGATTGACGACTCTGAATCACGTTGTGGTGATGATGTAGGGTTATATAAGGGTGAAGAAGAAGGATCCATATGAGGTGAATGAGGTGACTGAAGGTGACTTGGTAATGATGTGTGAACAGTGGGTTGATATGGAGGAATAGACGTGGGAGGATGAGATGATGAAGGGTTGTTCAGGTCATGCTGACTAGGTGGGGTAGTAAAAATCTCATTTGATATGAAGGAATCCCATGAAATGTTTCATTTGATAAAGATGATACATGAATATCATTTTGATGAGGGAGTGGTGGAATTTTCTCCTCTTCAACCATATTGAACTTGAAACCCTAGGGTGATGGAATGAAATGGAGGGAATGTGAAATGAAAGGAATTTTTTTTGGGAATGGGAATGTGAAGAGAGCCTACGTTAGTGAAAACCCTAGGACTTAAAGCTATTAGGGATGATATTGTTCTAGGGAATGGGGTTATAGGGAAATGGGAAAATGTTTATAGGAATGTGAGGGGAAGTGTATAAAAATTTAGGGATTAGGTTTAAATAATAATTAGGGTTTCTTTCCTTAGAAATAAGCTTGAATGACTATGAAGCAGAACAATACATTAATGAGATGATGGTTGGGCTACTTACTGATAAATGGAGCTTTGAAGAACCCTTTTGTAGAAATTTGGCAAAAATGAGTGGCAAGCTATGAGAAGGATTTTTGTCTTTCTGATCAAATGCGCAGCGTCCAGAGAAAACACACAAAGACCCTTGCAAACGCACAGCGAAACCTGTCAAACGTGCAACATCCCTGCAACACCTTTTGCGGACCACATTTGAAGGTCTTTTCAGTGTTCAAATTGGGACCTTGATAGCTTATTGGAAACCTTACCCTATCTAATTTCCAAAAATTCCTATGGGTTTTTTTTTGGAGTTTAATATCCTTATCAAAACTTTATTTTCCCAATACTATTCAAAAAGTCCTGAACGAAGGTGCAGAAAGGCAGAGTGATGTTGAAAGCAACTTTTGGAGGCCTTCCTGAACTCAAAATTGAGCTCATGATAGCTGATTGGAAATAATTTTTTGTCTAGTTATCAATTGAATTATCAAGTTAGTGATTTGAACAATCCAGCTATGATAAAAATTTATTTTCCCAATGTCACTCCAGAAGTGTGGCAACTCTCCTGTGGCACCTATCTTTTTGACATTTCTCTAATACCATGACACCTGTGTAAAAAATGAGGGAATTTTTTCTTTCTTGACCTATGAGGGACAAAAACCACTCTCACTTTTGTTAAATTCATCTATGTTTGCTCAGAAAAACCGTTTCAATAAAAACCGACCCTATGAGTGGAAAATGACATGACCCTTGGAATGAATTCTCAGAAAATGATGGAGGCATGATTTTTATGCATTCAAATGGCCTCATAACTAATTATATGACCTACCGTACACCTCCTCTACTCAAATTTTTCGTTTCCATAGCAAACCGTAGCTTAGTGGGACCGAAAATTAGGGTTTGGTGCTTGTGAACAATGATGACTTGGGCACCCTTGGGAAAAATGGTTAAGAAATGAAGCGAGGTCAATGAAAATGATGGAGATGAGGTGAAAGTATATTAAAATAAGGTGGGATGGGTGGGATGCAAATATAAGTGCTAAAACCTTCTGCAAATCCAACTGGAACATCTCGTAATGAGGGAAAATCCACCCCGATACTCGATAGCCCAGTAGTGAAATATATGTCCTCCTCAGTGGGCACGTACCACTGGTTAGGACCAACCCAAAAATGCTGTAGGTGGGCATTCCGCCTGTGGATAAGATATCGGAAAAATACACAATGGCCCTTTAGGGAAGTAGCGTCCTCATAGAACTTGAGGAGGCCTACCTACCTTAGGAGCCCCTGGGTAGCTGCTATAATAGGGCGAGGGAACACATCTGTCTCCCTCTCTCGTGCCTCCTGTTATCTCTCCAAAATTTCCCTAGGGTTGTTATTTTGTGTCAAAAGAAATAACATAGGTAACTATCAACCACTTTGGGAGATTAGGATGTAGCCTTCCTAATGCTCAGAGAGGGCTCTCTCTTAATGATTTAGCTTTGTTGTTTTAATGATTTTACGCTAGTTATCTATGAATGATTTAGTTTTATTTTGAATTGTTGGTGGAATTACTGATTTATATGGATATGTATCTTTTTACATTCCATTGGGATATGGATTCAATATATCGAGAAAACAGAACATAATCAAGTTGTAAAGGAAGTGTTACAGGGCAGGGTAGCTGAGCCGAAATCAAATCTTAAAGGTTGAATGGTGAAGTGGTTTTCAATCAGGATCAAGGAGCAGTTAAGAATTCCTTAAACCAGATAATGAAGGAAAGCGAAAGAGGTCAATCGGGATCAGAGAGTAATCAAGGATTCTCAAAACCAGATATCAGAAGAAAACATTAAAATGAATAATAGTTCAGAACATAGTGTATTTAGAAAAATTCTGCAGCAAAATTCCTGTTATAACATTTAAATTTAGAAAACATGCAAGTTTATGGAATACTTAAGGAAATAACATGAAAAATTGAAATATACTTCACTGAAGTAGCTCAACACCTGAATCCTATAAAGAAATTCCTTTATTACTTATCCTTTCTGCCAACTTTAAAAAGGTACAATAAACCCTAAGGTAGTAGATCAATTCAACTATAGAAATGTTCAGGAATCCACACACAATACTTCGAATTGATGAAGTATTTATACAACTTAGTAGAAAATATCCTATCAACTGATTTAGGACTTATTCAAGAAAAACAAAATATCTTCATGCAAGAATATGGAGACACCTATTTAAATAAATTCAAGTTGTCTCTATTTATTTGATTTTATGTTTGTTTCTCTTATGTTTTATATTTTACGCTGGTTATTTTTCATCTATTTTCATATCTATCTTGTGAATTCTCTTTAAACTATCTTCATATGTCTTTATCTGTCTACTCTTTAACTTTGTAAATTTTCTTTTACCTGACTGCTCTATTTGCACTTTTACCTTGTCTCTCTTTTAACTGTTTTTACTTTTACATGTCACAGTAAATCACACCATTTTTCTGAAACTTCTTCATCTGGAAGTTTGATTTTTACCATCCGCTTGTAAATATCATCTTCCTCAGTATATCATTTTCGTGTAGGAATTCCTTTCAATGAAGAATTGTTGGAATTTTCTTTAGCCAATTCCATGATCTCTTTATCATAATCTTCATGCCTCATTAGTATATCATTGATTACTAATGGATTAGGCAGATCCTTTTGTCTCAAAACATCAAATTTGTTCTTGAATATGTTCACCGCAAGCTCCATATTTTAACATTTGTCCTCAAGCTGTGTCATCATATTTATCTTGGAAATCACTTTCTTCACCTCTAATATTGTTTCTGTTATGCAACTTATTCCGAGTTCTTCTAATTCATGCTTGTTTTTAGAATTAAGAAACTTGATTATCTTAGTGGCTTCCTCTGGATTCTTTCCAAGCTCTTCTTTGACTTTCTGAATTGCATTACTTGCTTCTTTTAACAATCATTTTTCTCAAATATAACTTCGATAAAAAGGCCAAATATCATTAACAGAGTTAATGATATTGGCCAAAATTTGTTGCTTTGCTTGGGCTAAAGCCTCTTCTAATGTCAATTCCTTTTCTAGATTTTGGATCCTATCATTCAACGTGTTAGATTTCTGTGTTTCAGCCTTATGCATTACTTGAACCAATTTATTTTAATCTTCTAGATTTTTCACTTGTTCTTTGGGCCTATTGATCTCAGTAGTTTGAATTGACATGTCCTGCATTGCCTTAATCAATTTACTTGCCTCATCAGTGGGATGGGCTGATGTTGTTGTTGGTGTAGTAGTTGGTGCAGTGGCTGGAACTTCTGTTGTCACTGGAACTACTATAGTAGTTGGGACTGTTGTTGGTAATGGAACTGATGTTGAAGCTATAAGAATGGGAGTAATAGGAAATGCTTCCATGCTGGCTTGATTTTCCTGCACTAATTTTTCCATTTAATTTTCCATCTCCTTCAGTTGAGGTGTCAACTGAATGATGAAATTCGTCATTTCATCCTTCTGATTTTCATTTTCCAAAACTTCTGTAGTCTTTGGATGTTCTGTTGTAGGTAACTTCAGCTATTTCTTCAAGGCAACTATATTTGCATTCTTCTTCTTCATAAGCTCTTCTGCTGATTTTATATCCCTTGCATTATATCCAACCTCCATGACCAATTATTCAAGTGATTTTATCCTGTTATCCTTTGTTTGTGAAGAATATTTCTCTATTTTTAACTATGTCCTAATATTTCTAAATAATTATGTATTTTTTGTACACTTAAAGCCTTGTGTGTCATAGTGGAATAGATAATTTATCCAGCTTGTTTATGAAACTCAATCTGATCTATGGGATGCAAAGCTTTACCAAGAAATTCCAAGGTTGTTTTCTTGTAATCCGCTAATGATTTTGGAGACTACATTGTTGGCTGTCAAAATGGCATTCGCATCTTTCTAGTTTTGTAATCAAAAGCTAAAAGTAATTTGTTTTTGTCACTAGGAGTTTGTTCCCAATACTGGGCTTAAGTTAGATCTTTCAATGCTTCATTCTTGATTTTGATTTCTTTGTATTTTTCTATTATGTCTTTCTCTTTATCCATTGGTTTACTTGATGATGAAACCTCTGCACTATGTTGTTTCTGAATGATTTGTGCACTGGAGGATGATAGTGGATATGTTTCTTCTGAAATTGTTGGAGGTGCATTATCTCTGACCACTATATCTGTATCAATGACTTCAACTGTATCAACTACCTCTTCTTGTTCTATCACTGGATTCAATTTTTCCTTTTTCCAGTATATTATCTTGAATTCGGTATTAGAAGTAGTCTCTGTAGAATAAGAGCCTTCATCTCTTTCCCTCTTTGAATTCATGTCTTGTGGTGCTGGAGTAAGTAGGAGGGAATTAGTATCAAATTTCTTCTCCACCTCTTGTAAAGTATTTTCCAACCATTCTGACTGGTTGGAATACTTTTCAACCTCAGGCACTGACTCATGAATAAAAGGGGTCAATTCGAATTTGAATCTTAACTTACTTATGACTCTGAAGGGATCATATTGCCATTTGAAATTGTTATTCAACTTAAAATATTGTAAATACTTATCTGCTTTATCACCAACATGCATATTATTGCAAATAAAAGGACCTAGCTGGTTCTTGATCTTAAATTGGGTTTTTTTCTTTGCTGAAAGGAAATTAACTTCATCTAAATTCAGTATTTTTCTGATGTATTCCAATGAAAATAACCTCATTGGGAGGTATCTGGAAAGTTTGTATGGAGTAAGATGGCATCAATATACCCTAATTTCTGTATGATTCTGGTATAAATACCAGTATCCTGTTTTACTTTGATCTGACGATTGTAACACCTTCTATACCTCTTCACTGACTCTAGGATGAATGCTAATTCTTAGCATATTAGCTACTGGATAAAAAAATGAATCAATGAAGTATTTATAGTTGAATCCTGTGGAATCCTTTCTGATCAAGAATGTCCAAAAGACTACAGATTGTGGGTTACCCTCTGTGTCCAGTTTTTGGAGGCTAACTGCAAACCTTCCTGATTGCAAATATAAGAATAAATGGAAAAAAAATTAGGAGTATTTAAATACTCCTTGCTCTGGTAATTTGACCAGTTGATCATGGATTGCATCTAATAGATATTGGGAAAAATTACATGTTGAAGCTGGAGGTTGACTTGGGAAAAATGTGGATAAGAAACCTAGGATAGATCCATCTACATGTTCATTAGTAAAATACTATAAAATACATGACATCATTATAACAATCTATCTGGTTCTCTCTGAAAATATGGAAGCTAAATATGGAGGATTAATTTTTAGGGCTTGTACTGATGGAGGAAGGAAATTCTGGAATATTTGGAATCTTTTGGGATATTCCAGCTTCAGGTAGAGTTTAGTAAGGGTTTCAATGGATAATGTTACTTCATCAGGTTTTGGTTGAATCTGCAGCATTTGAATTATGGATTGAGTAGTGATTGCGAATAGGATCTCTTGGCTTGAGGTTGCTAGAGCTCTTTCATTAGGAAAATAGTTGATATGGCAGAGTCTAATAAGTTTAGAGAATTGAAAGTTCTATGGGAATATGTGTTTAGGAAAATTTGAATCCCAAAAATGGATATCATCTACCTGGTCAATGAATTTGTCATGGCTCCAGTAGTGGAGCTCTAAAAGGTTGAAATCAGTGACTGTATCACTGATTTTGAAGTCCTTATCAGTCAGAGGGGTGTGGTCAACATCTACCACAGGTGTTTGTACAGGATTTATGGATATAATACTCTGGGAGGCCATCAATTTCGTTTAATTTATCAATTTATTAATTAATAAGCTCATTTGATGGTTTTGGTCACTTTAGGATTACCTGATAAATCGTTGAATTTGATTGTGCAGAAGGTTCAGGTAGTATCAGGGGCTATCTTGGTCTACAAAGGCTTCAATTCTCAGTCGGAATTGGTTCTTTTGGTTTCTTTTTCGCAAATAATAGAAATGGTGAAAAAATGGTTTCAGGCAAGCTTTATTATTTTTAACCGGAAATAGTTAATCATATGGCATAGATGTTTGATTTAAAATAGTAGTTGCTTTCATCGCAATGCGGGGAGGGGGTTTAACAGGTTATTGCATCGTAAAAAGTTGTTTGGTGGTTTTAGGATAGGGGGTGCGATCAAATATGGGACTGTTGCGTGGTAGGGGAGCGGGGGTGTGAAACGACCCATTTTGCACTCCCCCCCCCCCCCTCAACTTTAAGCATTGGACTGTCGAGGGATGTGAAATGGCTTGTAGGACATTATATCTAATAGTGAATAGGATCAGGGTGTTAATAAAAGGGTCCGGGGAATATAATAAGCAGGGTTAATTAAAATTGGAACCCGGGATTATATATGAGGGGTTAAAATGATATAAAGGGGGTTTTTAATATAAAGATGGATTAGGGAAATATAATAAAGCATAAGGATTAGCATGTAATGAGGGGGTTAATGAAATGTATAAAGCATGGGGGATATATATAAACTTTAGGCTAAAATATTATAAGGGGGGTATTGAATTGAGTAGGGAATTTAAATCAGAAAGGGAAGCGGGCCCAGAGGATTTATATTAAGCACGTTAAAACTATGCAAAAGTGGGTTTTATAAGTTTTAGTTAAATAAAGTGGAGTTAGTAAAGGGGAAGGGGTTTTTCAAAAGGGAATGGGTTTTTAACTAGGGAAAGGGGTTTTTCAAAGGGAAAATGAGATTTTTGGAAGGGAAAAGGGTTAGAATAAGGGGAAAGAGGTTTTTATCAAAAGAAAGGGATTTTACAAGGGGAAATGGTTAAAAATATACAAGTGATATGAGATGAACCAATTGATGCTTTCCATGACTTGTAAAAGTCTTCAGCTAACCCTTTATTTACCCTAACATTTTTTACATCCTTTATTGGGTGCATTTGAGCTTCCTGACCCTTTTATTTTATTTTTATAAGAAAAATAACCTATTTCTAACCTTATGTCCTCCAATGGCTCAGATTAAACTGATGAACTCATTTCTATTCTCTACCTAACTACTGACCTACCAAGATTAAGTGGTTTGGTCAAATATTTATTCACTGACTATCGTGAAATGAAATTTAGAAGCATGAATGATTCAGGATTAAATTGTATGATCATCAAGAATAATGGCATTTTGGACAAGCTACACACAAATTTTATTTCCATAAAGTAAACTAAACTAAGAGAAGCGGAATTTGAATGTGCAACACTTTCAAAATTTGTTTTTGTTTATTTTTGTGGGGTTCATACTTTATATTCTTTTTTTATCTTCTTTTCTTTTAGTCCTTCGATTTTTCTTTCAGGACATACCCTCTTTTCATTTTTTAATATGGGAAAACATTTGTAGAAAGAAAAGGTATGTACAATATTAGAATACTTAACTTAGTCAATTCAAAATTATGATCCCTATTATTATAGGACCCTAACAGTGGCTCCACTTGTGGATGACATCTCCTGGTGAGATGACAAGAACTTTCTGATCAGTGGCCTTCGAACTTTGACTTTGCTTGCCTTGGAATTTCTTTTTGTGATCTCCTTTATTCAAACATATGATGTTATATCTTTCAAATCTTAGGGCCTTCTCTTCGGGCTTCAACATTAGAAGATAATCATCCAATCCAATCTGAACTATGCAATGGTATTTTACAATGATCAAATCAAAAGAAATGAACTAATGGTTAATCTGGAGGAAAGTAGTGCTTCAACATTCTACCATTTACTGGTCCACCTGGTAGATCTGTTCCATTTAACTCTTTAAGAAAAATGCATTATTACCTCTGTAACCATAGATGATATATGGGCCTTTCCAGAGAAAGTCAAATTTTCCATGCTTTCCTTTTGCTTCTCTTTTGGAATCCCATTTGAGTAATTGATCACCTATGAAAAATCATCTTCTTTAGTTTTCTTATCAAATATATTTTTTATTTTGTCTTGAATCAATTGTGATTTGATATAAACTTCTTCCCTAGTTTGTTGCAAATGAATTGTTTCATTTATCCTTCTTCGAATGTCATTTAGTTCTACTTGCAGCTCTTGAATCATTTTCATCACTAGAACTCCCAATGAGGAGTGAAAAACAACATCCATGACATATACTAGTTGATAGGGAGATGTACCAATAGATTTTTTGGTAGTTAGTCTATCTGCCCATAAGGAATTAAATAACCTTCTATTCCAGGCTTTCTTGTTATCTTCTAAAAAATTCTTGATGATGTTGACTAGGATTTTTTTTTATGATTCTTCTAATCCATTACCTTGAGGGTAATAGGCGGTGGAATGGCCAAGGTTGATATGGTATTTGTTACAAAATTCTATCATTTTCTTGGATTTGAAGGCAGTAGCATTATCAGTAATGAGCTTTTGTGGGCATCCAAATCTATAAAGGATGTTGTTTTCAAGAAATGAGATAATGAGAGAGTCCATGGCTTGTCTAGAGGGGATGGATTCTATCCACTTGGTAAAATAATTAGTAGCTATCAATATCCATTTATGTTGGGCTGAGGAGGGTGGGTGAATTTCACCAGTGAATTCTAAACCCCATTTTTTAAATGGAATTTCTATAGAGATAGGTTTGAGGGGTAATGGTAAGAGTTTCTTATTCCCTTCAAATATCTGACATTTGTGACATGAGGTCACATAATTTTTGACATCTGCAAAAGGAGTTGGCCAGTAAAAACCTACCCTCAAAATTTTATTAGCATTTTTTTTCTAGTAGAGGTGTCCTCCACAATATCCTACATGAAATTCCTGCATTAATTTGTTAGCTTCATCTTTAAATAAAAAATTCAATAGGATGCCATGATGATATTTCCAAAATAAAGCATTATCTATAATACAATATTTCATTTCTTGCATTTTCAAAATTCTACTTTTAGTTCTAGATAAACTAGGAGGAGCTTGTGGGTTGAGTAAAAAAAATATAATGTTTGCATACAAGGGTCAACCTATGAAAGTTTCACTGTTTTTTGGAGTCGCCATCTCTTCTTGATCATCTAGGGGAGTAATGAAATTTATATCTAAGGCCTGACAGTTTGATTCAGCTATGAGTTTGGCTAAACCTCGGCTCTTGATTAATTTGGTAGTCTTGATTTTAATGTCATATTCCAGTATTCTAGCAAAGCATTTTCCTCTTTTTCCATCAGGCCCATTCTGAGCTAGAATGTCCTTTACAATTGAATTTGGAACATATGCAATTATGTGGGAGTATAAAATATAGAATCTGAAATCTTTTATAGCTTTCACTAAATCAAGTGCTTGTTTTTCCATAATATTGTACTTTAGTGTTCCATATCTTAAGATTTTACTGAAAAAAGCAATGGGCTTTTCAAGAACTTCATCATTCTTTTGCAACAAGATTGTTGCAATGGTGTGTTCTAAAGCGAATGAAAAAATTATGAAATCTTTGCTAAAGTTAGGACTTACGAGCACATGTGTTTTAGTAACTGCTTCTTTGACTACTTCAAAATACTGCTTAGCCTCTACTATCCACTTAAGTGATGAATCCTTCTTTAACATGTTGTTTAAGTTCCTAATTAGTTCTTCTAAATTAGGGATGAATATTCTAAGAAAAATTATTTTTCCTAGAAATTCTTGTAATTATCTGATGTTCCTAGGATGGCTGATGTTTAAAATTGCTTCTACTCTAGCTGGATCAATTCTAATACCTTATTTTTAAATTATGTGTCCATGAGTTTACCTTCTTCTAATCTAAATAGTGTCTTTTTAGGATTCAACGAAATGCCAATTATTCTACATTTTATGAAAACTCTTCTCAAATGATCTAGATGTTCATTATCTGTTTTGGAAAATACTATGATATCATCTAGATAAATGACTAAAAAGTCATGAATTTCCTTTGAAAAAGCTATATCCATAGCTCTTTGGAATGTAGCTCCAGCATTCATTAGTCCAAAGGGAATTTTCAAATACATGAAAGTTACCCAAGGAGTGGTAAATGTTGTCTTTGCTTGATATTCACGTTGGACTAGGATTTGGTTGTATCTAGAAAATCCATCAATTAATGAAATTATGGATGCCCCTACTACCATCTATAGAATGTGGTCCATTTTGCATAGAGGATAGTTATCTTTTAGTGATACTTTGTTTAAGTCTAGGAAATAAACACAGATTCTGATTTCCCCTGTTTTCTTTCTATTGGGGAATAAATTAGAGACCCAATCAGAATATCTAATGGGTGCTATGATTTGTGCCTCATAAATCCTTTTAACTTATTTTTCTATCAATGGCACAAGAACAGGTTTAATTCTTCTAAGATTTTGTTTAAAGGGATTCTGATTTTATTTGATTGTTATTTTATGTTGGATAATGTTGGTATCATAAGACTTGAGGTCTTCATAACTCCAGGAAAAGACATCTTGAAATTCTTTAAACAAGCCAACGTATTTCAACTTTTCAGCTAGAGGTAATGCTTTGGATATTTTTATAAGCTTGGGTTTTTCTTCTGTTCCTATGTTACATTCTTCTATATCTCACCTTAAAGGCTCCATTTTGGGTTTTCTAGATACACCATTTGAGTCAAAAATATATTCTAATGGGGCTAATCGCTTAGGCAAAATATTGTCTTTAAGGTCTCTAATTAATCATTGGTTAATTCCTCTATTTCTACTATTTTTAATTTATCTATTTCTACTTTAGTGAATTTAGTTTGTTCTATTTTATCTACATCACTTATATATATCTTGTTATTTATAGTATAATCTAATGTACATTTAGTATCTATATTAGAGTTTTTAAACTCTCCCTCAAAATTCATGAAATTATAGATTTTTGAGTCTTGTGAAAATATCTGCCAATACTTCAAATTATCAGGAATGATCAGCCTATGTCTTACCTCAACAGTGTACTAATGATTTGGCTGAAAAGGTAACCTACATGTGCTGGAAAATGTAGCTAAACTATGTGCCTGCATATTCTGCTTTCCTGGAATAACAACAAAGTCAGTTTCAAGAAAACAATTTATCAAGTCTGGAATGGTTTCTCTGTACTAGCTAAGTCTAGGATTATTAACAAGATACTCTCCTTTAATTTGTTTTATGATAATTTTTGAGTCTCCCATGATAGGAACGGAACTATCTTGGCTCCAATTTTTCTTAAAATTTGTAGTCTTAACACTAATGCTTCGTAATATGCCATGTTATTAGTGCATTTAAAATTTAACCTGAAATCATGTCCTTATGAATGATCATTCTCTAAGTTGTAAATCCATACTCCAGCTCCTACTCCTAATTTGTTTACAGAACCATTGAAATCTAAATGCCACATAGAATCATGAGTTATATTGTCACTATCAATTTCTTTTTTTTTTCTGTTATACAACCATGATTTTAACTTTACCAGTGGCGGAACTTCATAGGATAAAAGAGTTCACATCACAATGCAGGGAATAAATAGGATAATTCTGTGGTTTTTTTGCACTAATGAACATATATTTCGTCAAATTTTCTCTATAAATATTTCTCTGCTGACCGATATAGAAATGGTAGCATATGACATATCTAATTGCAGTGATCCCTGTAATTTTTCTCCTTGTGAGCGAGAAAATAACATTCCATATTTTGGAGGGATATTAGCAACTACAATTTCCATAACAATGCTCTCTTTTGGGCACTGGATTAGAGTTACACACAGGTATTTTATCAAGCCAAGACATTTAACTTGACTAGAATCAAATGAGAACAATTCTTTGTATGGTATGGTAATGCCTAAATTAAAATTTTCCATTACTGCCTTAGGTATTAAGTTATGAGATGCTCCAGAATCCAACATTGCATTGTGTAAGATTTTATCATGAATGTTCAAGATAATGTAGAATGGAGGGACACCTCCTTGTTGATGTTTACCATTAACTTCAGAACCAAATAATAACTCAGGTTGATCATCATTGAGGTTAAGATCATCTTCTCCTTCACCTACATCTTCTCCTTCATCCATGTTCAACGTTTCAATGATTTGGGCTTTGTATGAATAATTTTTCACCATCTCTATTAAAGGAACTGATATTTTCAATATGGCTATCTCAACTTGAATATTTAATGGTACTTGAGTTTTTCCTAACTGAATGATTTCATCTTTACCAATTGTAGTTTGTGTATCTTTGTCTTTTTTATCAATAGTTGGTATTTCAGTTTGTGTTTCCACTGTTTTACTTGCAATTTTCTTGTCTGGAATAGTTTGAGTAGTAGTTGAAATTTTAGAAGCCTTTGATGTTTGAGTGGTAGTAGATGTTATGTCTGCAATGTTTGGGCTTGAAGTATTATGGGTTTATCTAGCGATAATTTTTAGAGATTTGGTCAGACGATCTTCTACTGTTTTCTTAGTCTGGGTTTGGATTGTTTTCTTAGTAGGAGCTTCTTTTTTCTTCTTACTTCTAAGGCTATATTGTTTATGAAATTCATAGATAGTAGCTTCATAGCCTTGTTTATATTCAAAGGACTCTCCAGATTCTAATTGTAATCATTATAACATGTATAATTCATTTCTTCTTGGGTAAGAAAAATAGTATTTTCATCATTTATACCCATCAAGTTTATCTAGGTGTCCTGGTCCTCATAACTTTGTTGAGAGCTCTCAGCATAGTTTTCTTGGAAAGGTGGTCTAATATATTGATCAGGTACTACTTCTCTTGATTTACCAGTATAAGGATTTTTCCAAAATTTGGGATTTCTAATTTGGGGACCTTATTGATTTTCCCACTGAGGTTTTCTTTCCCTGATTTCTAATCTATCCATTATTCTTTCCATAATTTTAGCTAAACTATCTATATTAATCTATGAAGTGGATGGTTCACCCTTAATAATCACTCTTCTTTCATTTCTCATCCTAACTCTTTTATCAAATAGGTTAGCTTCTACAACAACTGCATCACTTTGCATTTTTTCTAATGTTGTAGGGTTTCTTTCTCTCAATTGATATGACATGTCATCATCAAAACCGTTGGGAAATTTGATTATGGCCAAGTCTGGTGGAAGTCTGATGTTCACTGGAATTTCATTATAGATGTTATTAAACTAGTACAGTAATCTTAAACATATTCATTAATAGATATCCTAATGTTTTCATATTCAGATAATATTTGTAAAGGTTTTTTCTTTCTTTCCCATCTTTTAATAAATAATTGATGAAAAGCAGCTAAATAAGAAATTTGGTTAGCATGTAAATAATTAAACCATTTTTTAGCCTCTCCTGCTAATGTTTGAGCAAACAATCTCATTTGTACACCGGCCTCATCAATTTCATGTAATTCAAAGTAATTGGTCATTTTATTTACATGTTGTTGAGCATTATATTGACCAGTACCATCAAACTGAAAATTTTTACTCTGGTAATCCTATGGCATGGCATGTAAAGGGGCATATCTGGCTGCCATGGCTAAAATTATAGCTTGGCTGGGAGGTAAAGTGGTGGTGCTTGGAGATGAACTTGAAGTGCTTGGAGATGAGCTTGGAACACTAGAAAACATACTTGGAACACTTGAAGATGAGAATGAAACTTTAGGTTGAAGAGGAATCTTGGGGATAAATGGTTCTATGGAATGAACTATGGGGGTTATTATAGATGAGGTGGTACTAAATAAAGTTGGGTTTACCATGTCTGAAGGAATGGTAGAATGCTTAGGGTTAGTAGCAGTTAGGGTAGCTAATTCAATGGACTATTGAAAATAGGATTCGTCTATATCCTTAATCGAAGCTGAGGTCAAAATATCGAGTTTATCAAAAGTTCGTAGAACATGTTTATCTAAGTCAAGTTGTATAGTTTCCTTCTTTTCTTCAATAAATTAAATAAAATTAGGGTCTATTACAATATTATAGATTGAGTTTGTAGATTTGGTTCTAAATAAAGAATTCTCAAATGATAAATCAAATTGAATATCCTATAAGCTTGATAATTATTTAGGAAGTAAATTTTCTTTGATTAATTGACTACTACTTCCTAGAATTTCTACTTTTTTATATTTTCTTAAAATTCTGTTAGGATCATGAAAAATTATAGTAGGTTGTCGATCAGAATGAGCCCTGGTATAGTATGTTCTTTTAGAAGCTAGAATTTTAACTTTTAATGATAAATTCTAGCAACCCTAAAACAACCTTAAGGTGAAAAGATGAGGAAAAGTGTTTCCTTTAAGGTTTATTTGAACTGACGAATGATTTCCCCAGTGGAGTCGCCAATATTTTATTTCTACGAAATTTCCCTAAGGTTGTTATGTTGTGTCAAAAAAAATAACAGAGGTAACTATCAACCAATTTTTGAGATTATGATCTAGCCTTCTTAATGCTCAGAGAGGGCTCTCTCTTAATGATTTAACTTTGTTGTTTTAATTGATTTTAGGCTAGTTATATATGAATGATTTTGTTTGATTTTAATTTGTTGGTGGAATTATTGGTTTAGATCGATATGTTTATTTTTACTTTCCATTGGGATATGGAGTCAATATATCAAGAAAATAGAACAGAATCAAGTTCTAAAGGAAGTGTTACAGGGCAGGGTAGCTGAGCCAAAATCAAATCTTAAAGGTTGAATGGTGAAGTGGTTTTCAATTGGGATCAAGGAGTAGTTAAGGATTCCTTAAAACAAATAATGAAGGAAGGTGAAAGAGGTCAATATAGATCAAAGAAAAATAGAGGATTCTCAAAACCAGATATCAGAAGAAAACATTAAAATGAATAACACTTCAGAACAGAGTGTATTTAAACAAATTCTGCAATAAAATTCCTGTTATAACATTTAAATTTAGAAAACATACAAGTTAATGGAATAATTAAGGAAATAACATGACCAATTGAAATATACTTCACTGAAGTAGCTCAGCACATGAATCCTGTAAAGAAATGCTTTTATTACTTGTCTTGTTTGTCAACTTGAAAAAGGTAAAATAAACCCTAAGGTAGTAGATCAATTCAAATATAGAAATATTTAGGAATCCACACTTAATACTTCAAATTGATGAATTGTTTATACAGCGTATCACAAAATATCCTATCAACTGATTTAGGATTTAGTCAAGGAAAAAAAATTATCTTCATGTAAGAAGGTAGAGACACCTATTTAACTAAATGTAGGTTGTCCCTGTTTATTTTTTTTGTTGTTTGTTTCTCTTATGTTGTCTTATATTTTACGCTGGTTTTTTTTCATCTATTTTAAGCTCTATCCGATGAATTCTCTTTAAACTGTCTTCATCTATCTTTATCTATCTGCTTTTTAACTCTGTAAATTTTCTTGTACCTGACTTCTCTATTTTCTCTTTTACCTGTTTTTACTTTTACCTGTCACAGTAAATAAAACCATTTTTCCCAGGATTTTTCATTTGGAAGTTTTCTTTTTACCATCCTCTTTTAGATCTCATCTGCCTCACTGTAATTGGTAAATGTAGGCGTGTCTACAAAAAGATGATTTACCTCATGCTGGAGGTAAAAGAGATTTTCAAATATTTAAATGGGTAAGTTGCCAGTAGGAATTCCTTTCAATGAGGAATTGTTGGAATTTTATCTAGCCACTTCCCTAATATTTTTATGATAATATTCATGTCTCATTAGTCTATCATTGATTACTAATGGATTAGGCAGACCCTTTTGTCTCAAAACATCAAACTTGTTCATGAATCTGTTCATTGCAAGCTCCATAGTTTGACATTTTTCCTTAAGTCGTGTCATCAGATTTATCTTGGAAATAACTTTCCTCACCTCTAAGATGGTTTCTGTTCTGTCACTTATTCCAAGTTCTTCTAATTCATGCTTTTTTTTAGAATTAAGAAACTTGATTATCTTAGTGGCTTCCTCTGTTTTCTTTCCAAGATCTTCTTTGAATTTCTGAATTTCATTACTTGCTTCTTTTATCAAATCATTTTTCTCAAATATAACTTGGATAGAAGACCAAATATCATTAATAGAGCTAATGATATTGGCCCACAATTGTTTCTTTGCTTTGGCTAAAGGCTCTGCTAATGTCAATTCATTTTCAAGATTTTGGATCTTGTCATTCAATCTATTAGATTTATGTGTTTTAGCCTTATGCATTACTTGAGATAATTTATTTTCATCTTTTAGATTTTTCACTTGTTCTCTGAGCCTATTGATCTTAGTTGTTTTAATTGGCATATCCTGCATTGCCTTAATAAATTTACTTGCCTTATCAGTGTGATGGGCTGATGTTGTTGCTGGTGTAGTAGCTAGTGTAGTTGTTGGAACTTCTGTTTTCACTGGAGCTGCTATAGTTGTCAGGACTATTGTGGGTAATGGAGCTGATGTTGAAGCTATAATAATGGCAGTAATAGGAATGGCTTCCATGCTTGCTTTATTTTCCTACACTAATTTTTCCATTTCATTTTCCATCACTTTCAGTTGAGCTATCAAGTGAATGATGAGATTCATCATTTCATCCTTTTGATTTTCATTTTCCAAAGCTTCTTTAGTTTTTGGATGTTTTGTTGTAGGTAAATTTAGATTTTTCTTCAAGGCATCTATATATGCATTCATCTTCTTGATAAGCTCTTCTCTGGCTTTGATTATCTTTCGATTATATCCAAACTCCATGGCCAATTTTTCAAGTGATTTTATCATGTTATCCTTTTCTTGTGAAGAAGCATTCTCTAGTTTTAACCGTGTATTGATATTTTCTAGAGAATTATGTAATTTTTGTACACTTAAAGCCTTCTGTGTCATAGTGGAATAGATCATTTCTCCAACTTGCTTATGAAACTCAATCTGATCTATGGGATGCACATCTTTAGCAAGAACTTCAAAGACTATTTTCTTGTAATCTACTGATGATTTTGGAGCCTGCACTGTTGGCTGTAAAAATGTCATTTGAATATTTCTAGTTTTGTAATCAAAAGCTAAAAGTAATCTATTTTGGTCACTAGGATTTTGTTTCCAATACTGGGCTTAAGTTACAGCTTTCAATGCTTCATTCTTGATTTTTATTTCTTTGTATTTTTCCATTATGTCTTTCTCTTTATCCACTGTTTTACTTGATGATGAAACCTATGCAATATGTCTTTTCTAAATGATTTGTGCACTGGAGGTTGATAGTGGGTGTGTTTCTTTTGAAACTGTTGGAGGTGAATTATCTCTGACCACTATATCTGTATCAATGACTTCAATTGTATCAACTATCTTTCCTTGTTCTATCACTAGATTCAATTTTTCCCTTTTCCCGTACATTAGCTTCAATTTGGTATCAGAATTAGTCTCTGCAGAGTAAGAGCCTTCCTCTCTTTCCCTCTTTGAATTCTTGTCTTGTGGGGCTAGAGTAAGCAGGAGGAAACTGGTATCAACATGCTTCTCCACCTCTTGTAAAGTATTTCCCAACCATTTTGACTGGTTGGAATACTTTTCAACCTTAGGCTTTGACTCATGAATAAAAGGGGTCAATTTGAATTTGTCTCTTAACTTACTTATGAATCCAAAGGGATCATATTTCCATTTGAAACTATTAATGAAATTAAAATCTTGTAAATACTTTCTTTCTTACTAACCAACATGCCTATTATTGCAAATAAAAGGACCTAGCTGGTTCTTGATCTTAAATTGAGTTTTCTTCTTTGCTGAAATAAAATTGACTTCATCTAAATTCAGGATTTGTCTGATGTATTCCAATGAAAATAACCTCATTAAGAGGTATTTGGGAAGTTTGTATGGAGTAAGCTAGCATCCATACACCCTAATTTTTGTATGATTATGGTATAAATACCAGGCTCCTGTTTTACTTTGATTTGACAATAGTAACACCTTCTTTATCTCTTCACGGACTCTAGGATGAATGCTACTGCTTAGCATATTAAATAATGGATAAACAAATGAATGAATGAATTATTTAGAGCTGAATTCTGTGGAATCCTTTCTGATCAAGGATGTCCAAAAGACTACAGATTGGGGGTTACCCTGTGTGTCCAGTTTTTGGAGGCTAACTACAAACCTTTCTGATTGGAAATATAAGAACAAATGGAACAAAACCGAGGAGTATTTAAATATTCCTATGGTAATTTGACCAGTTTTTCATGGATGTCATATGATAGTTATTGGGAAAAATTAAATGTTGAATCTAGAGGTTGACCTCGGCAAAATATGGATAAGAAACCTAGGATAGATGCATCTACATGTTCATTAGTAAAATACCCTAAAATACATGACAACATTGTAACAATATGTCTGGTTCTCTCTGAAAATATGGAAGATGAATATGGAGGATTACTTTTTAGGGTTTATACTAATGGAGGAAGGAAAGTCTGGAATATTTGGAATATTTTGTGAAAGTCCAGCTTCAGGTAGAGTTCAGAAAGAGTTTCAATGGATAATGGTACTTCATCAAGTTTTGGTTTAATCTGTAGCATATGATTTATGGATTGAGGAGTGATTGTGAATAGCATCTCTTGGCTTGGGGTTACTAGAGCTCTTTCATTGGGAGAATAGTTGATATGGTAGAGTCTAATAAGTTCAGGGAATTGAAAGGTCTGTGGGAATATGTATCTAGGAAAATTTGAATCCCACAGATGGATACCATCTTCCTAGTCAATGAAATTGTCATGGCTCTAGCAATGGAACTCTAAAGGTTTGAAATCAATGATTGTATCACTTATTTTGAAGTCCTTATCAGCCATAGGGGTGTGGTCAACATCTACCACAGGTGGTTGTAGGGGATTTACGGATATAATACTCTGGGAGGCCATCAATTTCATTTAATTTATCAATTTATTAATTAATAAGCTTTCTTGATGGTGTTGGGGACTTTAGGATTACCTGTTAAATCATTGAATTTCATCGTGCAAAAGGTTTAGGAAGTAGCAGGGGCTTTCGTGGTCTGCAAAGGCTTCAATTCTCAGTCAATGATGGTTGTTTTGGTTTCTGTTTCTCAAATAACAGAAATGGTGAAAAAATGGTTCAGGTAGGCTTTATTACTTTTAACCAGAAACAGTTAATCATATGGCACAGAGGTTTGATTTCAAATAGTAGCTGGTTTCATCACAATGCAGTGAGGAATTTTAGCAGGTTATCGCACCGTGAAAAGTTGTTTGGCAGTTTTAGGACAGGGGGTGCAATAGAATATGGGACTACCACGTGGTAGGGGAGCGAGGATGTGAAACCACCCATTTTGCACCCCCTTGCTAGGCTTTAAACATTGGACTATCGTGGGATGCAAAATGGCTTGTGGGCTGTTAGATCTAATAGGGAATAGGATCGTGGTGTTAATAAAAGGTGTAAGGGAATATAATAAGTGGGGTTAATTAGAAGTGGGACCTAGGATTATATATGCAGGGTTAAAATGATATAAAGGGGGTTTTTAATATAAAGCATCAGGATTAGCATTTAATTGGGGGGGGGGGGGGTTCACGAATTATATAAAGTGGGGGGGATATATATAAACTATAGGCTAAATATTATAAGGTGGGTATTGTATTGAGCGGGGAATTTAAATCAGAAAGGGAAGTGGGGCCCGAGAATTTATATTAAGCACGTTAAAACTATGCAAAAGTGGTTTTAGAAGTTTTAGTTAAATAAAGAGGAGTTAGTAAAGGGAAAAGGGTTTTTCAAAGGAAATGGGTTTAAAACTAGGGAAAGGGGTTTTAGGAAGGGAAAATAAGTTTTTAGGAAGGGAAAAGGGTTAGAATAGGGGGAAAGGGGTTTTTTCCAAAATAAAGGGATTTTACAAGGGGAAATAGTTATAAATATATTAGTGATATGAGATGAACCAATTGATGCTTTCCACGACTTGTAAAAGTCTTATGGCTACCCTTTATTTACCTTAACATTTTTTACTTCCTTTATTGGCTGCATTTGAGCTTGTTGACCCTTTTATTTCCTTTTGATAAGAAAACTAACCTATTTCTAACCTTATATCCTCCAATGGCTCAAATGAAACTGATGAGCTCATTTTTATTCTCTACCTAACTACTAATCTGTCAAGATTAAATGGCTTGGTCAGATATTTATTCACTAACTATCATGGCATGAAATTTAAAAGCATGAATGAATGAAGATTAAATTATATGACCATCATGAATTGTGGCATTTCGGACAAGCTGCACACAATTTTTATTTGCATAAAGTAAACTAAACTAAGAAACTAAACTAAGAGTAGTGGCATTTGAATGTGCAACACTTTCATAATTTGATTTTGTTTCTTTTTATGGTGTTCGTACTTTATATTACTTTTTGATCTTCTTTTCTTTTAGTCCTTTGATTTTTCTTTTAGGACATACCCTCTTTTCATTTTTTAATATGGGAAAACATTTGTAGAAATAAAATGTATGTACAATATTACAAGACTTAACACAGTCAATTCAAAATTATGATTCCTATTATTATAGGACCCTAACATCTCTCACTCACAAACCATGTTATATTGGTTAGCCTGTTGTTGTTTTTCTTCCCTATGTTCTCTCCTTTCACGTCTCTGAATGATTGACATATTAAATCTATTTTTTTTATTAAATGAGACATGTATTTAGGAATATACATATATAATTTTTTCTGAAAAAAAACATTCAGTGCGCCACAAAAACAGGCATGCACCGATAATGGTGCGTCTTTTTTTATCGCGTACGAGAATCTGTGTATCAACAAATTTCCAGCACACCGACAGATGTACACATGGAAATTTTCAACGGACTGCCCTCCTGGCATTGTTCATAAGTAAGCAGTGCATTGGTATAACAGACCACACCGTTGACTATGGATCGGTGTTAGAGGGCGATGCGTTGACCAAACCATACACCCCGGGGTATATGGTTTGGTCAATGTACCGACCTCTTGACATCACTACTTAGTCAACGATGCATTCTTTTACCAAGCCACATTGTTGACTGTGTTGAAATGCCAGAATGCAGTGAGTTGACAAAAATACTTGCCCCGGGGCGGATATTTAATTCAATGCACCGCATTGCTGTTAGCTCACAGGGTCAACGATGTGGCTGGGAAACCTACCATACTAGACCTTTTTAAAATTTTAAAATATCACAGTGTGCCTTTGATACCATAAGCACCGGTTGTGGTGCGGCCTGTAAATTTACAGGCAGCGCCGCGAGCCAGTGCGAGCCTAATGGCTCGAGTGCACTGCATGGGAATTTTATTTATTTATTTTTTAAACGGTTAATTTTAAGTTAATTTCCAATTCTTATCCTCTAAAAGGCTTAATTGTGGAAAAACAAGAAAAATACATGTACATTTGACCAACGAGGAGGCATATTAATTGTAAAATTTGCAAAAGTAAATTTCCCATCGTTTTGCAAAATTCAAAATGCATATTGGTGGACAATGCAGAGCAGAAATGTGTGCAATGGTTGCAATGGGAGCACCGATGTCAGGGCCGCTCAGAAAATGATAACTTGCACCGGTGTTTGAGAGCTCACAAGCACTGAAAAGTGAGAAATGTGGTTTTTTGGCTGTAATTTTTTTTATTTACCCTGTTCTGGTGTGCGGGGCTTTATAGGTGCACTGATGCAGTTCTTAAGACCGCACGATTTCAGTTTTTGCATGGGGTTTTAGGATGCACCAGTGCAAAATCTTTGTAAAGAACGGGTGCAATACTATAGTAAGACACACAGGGGTGGGTTTGTAAAGACTGCATGGTGTCTAGCGTGACAATGTTTTTTGTGTACTAGTGCTTTTTCTGGTGAATGCACTGGTGTGGGTTAGGATGATAAGCGCATCAGACAAAAAACATCCACAAAAACCTCCACCCTCTAACCTCCTCTAGTAACCTCCACTACAAACGGATGTCTATGGTATTTTTTTAAGGGGTTCCTCAAAAACATCCACTAGAAGGTATTTTCATTGTAGTGGAAGAATCTTCCGAAGGGTATAGTTGACTCATTTCCTACTTATTACCATGTTTCTCAAACTTGCTATTATTGTTTTATTTTCTCAAACTTTCTATTATTTTTTTATTGCTCATTTTTTCTTGCCACAATTTGATTTAACCTCATTAAAAATCTTCGGTTCAAGATATTTTTACCTCCAATGTCTAAGGTGGAGGAAAATCCCTAAATAAGAGACTATGTTATGGTTTTCTTTAGATATAAAGTAAATTTGACAATTCCTAATCATTTTCATAATAATTTAGCAATGTTGCACTCATAAGTGAATTCAAGATATTCATTAAAACCTAGATATAAGGATAAAAAACACACATCATAAAATTGGGGACTTTCAATGGTTTAGTGAAACTAACATCCTCTAAGTGTTTCAAAATAATTTTTTCTTAGTACATCTAAGACAGGGAAAATTTTAGGGGCTAATATTCGCAGATGGCCTAATTTTCCATGCTTTTTCCAAAAAAAAGATTCGTCAATTTCCATTTTTTTTAAAATTGATTCGCCCAAATTTTCTAGTATAAAAATATTTTACCCTAAGAATCGCTAAAAATTTATATATACTAATATACAATAATTATAAACCTAAATATTTTTATAAAATATCATCAAAAATTTTACAATTTACATATTGGGGACTAGTAAGATTTGCCAACGTTTCTAAACTTTAAGATAAACTTCCATCCTTAAAATTTTCCCTGATCTAAAATTGAACTTTAAAGCTTTGTATATATTGTTATACTTAAATATATCTTGATACATCTAAAATTCATAGGTAGAGCCTTTTATATATTGTTACACATAAATGTACTTTTCGTAACACTTTCTCTGAACAACATAACTTTAGTTAAAACTTTTCATTCCTTCACATCTAGACTTGTCAAAGCTAAAAATGTATCTATTTCCTCGTATTAACAAGACATGGGCCTTCTTCGTTGTAACATATGAAGGATCTCTCATCAAAATATCTCCAAACATGTTCATGGAATTTGTTAATCTAAAACAAATTTATTTTTTCTTTGTTTCAATTTGTTGAATTGACTTTTATATATAATTATATATTAATAATATTTTCCACATAGTTATATTTATACTTACAGATTACTAGTATGTATTTTCACTTTTATAAATATAAATTTAGAAAATAATTAAATAGATAAATTTACATAATTAAATTAAATTCGTGGCATAATTACACATGGCTAGCCCGTAGGCCACCACGTTCCCCCTTCCAATGTCCAAATTTCATCTATGGTCAAACTCCAAATTTCCTATTTCAGTTGTTGAATGACATATTTTTATTATATGGTCGGAGGGCTATATATACAATGGTCGAATGAAATATTTTTATCATATGTTCAGAGGGATATACATACAGCGATCTAATTATATATGTCATGGGGAAAAATTTTATACACAAGTGGAAGGGCAGAGATCAGGGTCGACCCAGTGACCTCCCTTGCACTAACACATGATAACACTACTAGACCACTACGAAGGTTCTTAACCATAATGGGTCATGGCATATATTTATCGCCATACTATTGAACCGGTTGGGGTAAGGAGGGGGTCAGGCCCCTCGCCATAGTACCACATGCTACGACCAGGAGGGGAGATTATTGCAATGGCGGGATTAATGTTTTAATGCAAATTTATTAAGCTCTAATCGAGGTTTAAATCACGTGAATATTTATTGTTAATTTAGATTATGGTAAGAGAGCATTTAGCACTAACACCCGCTTACCAACTAATTAAAACAAGATTATTAGTTAATTAATTCTAATTAATTCGACAACAGAGTTGGCGGAGTCTACCAATTGCGCCAGAACACCAAACTTGGCAAGGTTAACTATATTTATCTCCAGATTTAGTGCAGTTTCCTAGGCCCAAATTGATTAGGCCATAGTTTTGTAAAATTCTACCAAATTGGGCTCAAGAAGATTCTATCCTCGATGATTTTGACATTTTGAGTATGTTGGAATAGGCTTTGGGAGAAGTAGAGGAATGTAAACATCAGATTTTTCCATTTCTAGCTAATATAGAGGCCCAAGCCATGAAAGCTGGACCAAGGAGATGTAGCCGAGGATGGGTGAACTCCTTCATCGAAAAAATTTGTTAAGGGATCATTTGATGGTTTGTTGTACATATTATTGTTGTTGTTCAATACACTGTTTTTAAGTTAAAATGGTCATGAATTTAACATAAAACTTGATACAGTTACCTGTTTAACACTCACAAACACCTCAGGAAACATATGCACATGACGCAAATGATGAAAAAATTATTTATAATTGTGAATAGGAAATTAACGAAGAAAAATTAACATTCAAATTCAGATCAAGGTGGTATGAGAGAAAAGGTTGCAAGGTTATTTGCTTGATATTTGCTTGAGTTTTTTGCAAGAAGTGTCTTAATGGTTGCAAATTTGTAATGCTTACAAGGTTAAAGTTGCAAAGAGGAGAATGGAAGTCCTAAGATTAGGACTAGAAGATGGAGAGCTTCAAGGTCACCATCTCCACCCAAAGTTCCAATCACAACTGCACCTAAAGCACCTCAATTTCTATCTCTAGCTGAGATTGAGGAGGTACAAGTTGCACTAGAAGTTGATCTTGAATCCATAGCCATCGTCTAAGGTTTTGGAGGGACTGGAGGTGTTTCAGAAGAGGAAGAATAGAAGAAGGCTTCCTATGACCTCACTGAGAGGGTTAGGATCCTGTTTAAATAGAGGGAGAAAAAGGATGAATAGAAGGATTCAAAGGGAATTAGAGGAAATCCTCCTCCATCTACACCATATTCAGCATCATCCTCATCATCACCATCAACATCATCTTCCATTTCCACAACTAAAACTATCCATACTCACTCAGGAACCACAAAAGGAAAAACTCTCTTACTCAACATTGATGTCAAATTCGAGCTTCCAATATATTATGGCAAAGTGAATGTAGAGAGGCTGGATAATTGGATTCGTCAATTAGAGTTTTATTGCAGAATACAGAACCTTCAAGAAGATGACATATAGATTCAATTGGATTCCTTAAGTATGGAGGAATCAACATTTCTATGGTGGGAAGCAAGGTGTTATAGGTCATTTTTGGCACCATTTCCAATGTCTTGGTTAACTGGACATCATCCCTAGAACCAATGAATAGGGTCTATCTTCCCCTATCATTTCAGTTGCTACATGCCCTAAGACAAAGAACAAGACAAATCATCCATGAATTCCATTGCAAGGTTTCCAAGATTTGAAGTACATGATTAAATCACCTATGCGGTCACCAACACCATCTCTCAAGGGGCTAAGTTCTTTCCATATGCAGGTAACCCCACTCAAGGGTGCCTTGGTTAAATTGGGAGTGAAATTATCATTGTTTCGGAATCTCCACTTGGCCAGTGCCTTCTAGAAGAGTACATCTACTTGAAACTTGGAATCCATGTGTCCATTTGACACCTCTAAGCTTGGGAAAATGTCTTGCCTATTATTAGAAAGTCATTGATTGTGAAACTACCTTTAGCTCATCTATAAATTGAGCACATATCATAGTTCTTGACAAGGAAAAAATTGAATAGAGAAATGGTGCTGGAATTTCAATTGAGGATTTGATTTGAGTGATATGATGCTGGAGAGATGTGAATTGTGATGAGTTTGGGATGATGATGGAGATGGTGACATCAAATCAATCACTGGTTGTAACCTCCCCTTATATACATTAATAAATATTTTTGCTTACTTTCCCACATATGTATCTGTATAAGCTTATGTCTTTCATATTATGAATTTTTATCTGATGTACATGGTTCGTGTTTCATTGATTTAACTGAGTAACTTGAATATGAATCAATATATTTCTATCTCTTTTATTTTTAGTGTTCTCTCTTGCAAGAAATATTTTGGCGATCTAGCTTGGATTTGAAGCTATAGCAAGAGCGACAGAAGAAGAGTTGGAAGCACTTGGACTCCAAGTAAGTTTCTTGATCTATTTTTTGTGTCTATTTACTGTTAGGAAAAGTATCTAAAAATTATTTAAACTGTTGTTCTAAATGAACACCACATTTAGGGAAGAATGTTTTATCTGTAATCCATAATTTCACATAACAAATTGGCGACTCTGCTGGGGTTTTTACCCTTCATCCTTGGTGTATTTTTCCTCTGTTTTTCACCTAGTAGCATTTAATCTTAAATATTAGGCTTTTTGAATTCAAATTTTCATTAGAAGTGTGTTAAACATCTTGAGTTGTTGTCCTCTACTATGCTGAATGCACTGTCGAACATGACACAGTACCTTGCAGAGCACTATCTCCCACTCAAGGGTGCTTTGGAACGCACTGTCTCCCCTTAGAGACTCCATTTCCCCCTAGAGACAACCGAATTCACATTGAATTTGTCATTGCATTTGCTTTCAGTTTTTGTTTGTTGTGTTTTCAAGTGACTGATGCCTCATAGAGACTAGTGAATTTACTTGAATCTTCCTCCTTTGAAAGAAAAGTTTGTTCAATATCTCTTTAAATTTTTTTTCTTATCATTTATGAATTAATTTCAAAGTATTTTTATTGCTACATTAGATCCATTTGTTTTTGTAAAGGAAATTATCGTTAAATTCTTCAGGAAAAGTTGTAGTTCTATTCTTCTTTTTTCCTAAAAGAGAAACTGTCGTTAAATTCATCGTTTCTCAAAGAAGAAGGCATTTTATTTTATTTTGATGCACTTAGCTTCCTTTTTGCATTGACATTAAGGGGACTGGAAATAAAAACATACATTTACATATAGTGGACTGTGTGTTTTGCAAAGGAATAATTAGGAAAGTTGCATATTAGTAGCTAAGAATCTCATTGAAAAAGCTAAAAATGAAAAGTTTGTTTATCATTTTAGTTTGAATTTTAGGAATTTCCATCACATCAACACGGTGAACCTTGAAAGGAAAATTGATAACAAAGATCAACTTAAAATTTACATCAATTTACCTAACAAAGCATTGGAACCATAACGATAACATTTATAAGGTCTAGGCTAGAGACGTGTTCCAGCATCCTAAAACATAGTAGTTGTCATTATGATACATTCTAAGTGTGATACCTTGCTCCACGTATGTAATTATATCATAGCTCGTCCACATACTTTTAGGTATATTGGGTGGTGTTACAGTACAAAAAGTATAAAGGGGTGCTCTCACTGTGCGGTTTCACATCAGACAATGCTAATATGGACTTTGGCCTCCACGTACCTTCAGGTATATTTGGGAAGAAAAATTAAGGTTGCTATCCATCCATAGTGAACTGTGTTGGCGGCCTTGTAAATTGTGATACACCGAACACAACATTTAGGGACATTGTCTGCCCGTACTTCTTGGTTCGCCAGGAGGTATTCTGCAGTTCACAATTTCTTGGTAAACATTTTGCCTAGCATTACCCTTTTATTTTTTTAATTATTTTTTTCTTAAAATAGATCATTCATCATGGAAGAACAAAATCCTTTTCCCCATCGTTCGTGTAGATTAGCATTGAAACCACTTTTACCATAAGAAATTACTCCTAGCCAGCAAAGGTGACATCACTCTACTCAAACCAGTACTATCAGTACCTTTGGTGAAGCATCATCTTCCCATATACTAGAGTTGGCACAAGTTGTTTCTACACATCCCGGTTCTTCTACTATTGTAAAGATGGAGTCTTCATAACTACTCGTGGTCACGATCCATCCAATCAATGAGACCATACCTCTTGCACCCGACGTTGTTCAACTGGATGTTGATCAAGATCATGTCTCCTTTTTTCCAAAACATCTGAATCCCGAAGTTGAAATACTATAAGTTGTCTTATATTGGTCATCCCACATTCTATTATAGCCATTGAATCTGCCATATAACATAATCAACCTCCTGAAATATACTTTGGGCCTGATGACAAAATCCTTCCACCTGGATTAATTTCGATTGAAGAAACCCCACAAGACGAGACCCCTTTAAATCCAAACCATTTTGGGGGGGATCTTTACTTGTACGAGTCTTTCCCTCAATCACCATTCTCTACTTTTGTTTATCTTGTTCCTATTGAAATTCCCATCGATTCAAAAGGGTATACATTTGGTCAAGTAACCATTCCTAAACCTATATCTTCGGTTGGACCATTTTTTCCAATTGCGTCAGCACATGCTGTCACTACGCCGTGTATGTTCACAACATCACCAGAGTGATATTTTCAAGGTGGCCCTTTGGTCCCATGAGGTTATAAATATTTATCTGTAATTTTCTCTAGTGAATATTCAAACCCATGGACTTCACCAATGTGATTGTCTAGTACTCTAACTGGTAAACCTATAGTGAATACTGAACAAGTTGATTCTTTATATACATCATCAGGGCAATATCAAGCTCGTCCTTCTGGGTCTATTCCATCCAGTACCATATCAACTGGACTCCCTGCATTTGGAGAGAAAATTTTTCTATCTTATTATCCTCCTGATGTTGGGGGGCAACCTTTGGTCACCCACTTTGACAATACTTCGTCATTTTTTGGTCAAAATCATGTTGAAATGAATTCTTGTCAATGGCAACCCACTCTGCCTATCCAACCACAAATGGTTGTACACTCGTACCAACCAGTTAAACCTATTACACGCACATCAATTCGACTTGTTAATACATCTTTACCCCTGTTACATAATCAAAATGTTGTACAACAACCATTTCAGGTGGGTCCTTCAACCCAATACCCTCAATTATTGGGCCCACAGACTCCAAATCCTTTGGATAATTTACAACAACCTATACCTGGAATTATTTATTCACAAGATAGTTTACGATATTATGGGATGTCACAACCACAACTAGGTTATACTTATCCTCAATCAAATCCAAGTTATCCTAATTTGGGTTATAACATTGGTGGACAGACCCCTTTGTAGCCTCAAGTGCAAATGCCTCAACCTTCATTTCAACAAGTACCATATCCAGGTTTTGGTGAATAGAATCCTCAAGCATTTGCTTATCAAAAAAACCCCTATCTGGGTTACCAGAAATAGATCCATTATGCTGGTTCTCAAAGGCCTATTTCTCAAGCAATTCCATCATACCTTGGCTAAGCTTAACATGATCTTAATCAAAAGTTACCCTTTGTTTCAGCTTTGGAGTTACCAGATTACAATCAGGTCACCAATGATCCAATCAACTATGCTTCTTGGTGGCCGGTGATACCTCACAAATTACCCTCAGATATTCCTAAATTAAATGAAAACCCTGGAAAATACCCGTCGACTCCTATTATGAATTAACATTTATTGTGTTCATCAAACTCTCTCAGTGATGATTCTGTTCGGCTACATTTTTTCCAGCGTACACTCACTGGTCCGGCTGCAAAATGGTACATTGAGTTACCTACAACATCTTTTGATAATTTCACTACCCTAGCTACTGTCTTTTTGACTCACTTCCAGTTACCCATATGATATGAAACTGGAATGGAACTCTTCACCAATTTTAAATAGACTAATGGTATTCACATTTCTGATCATATTCATGAATGGAATCATCGTCGTATAATGGTTAAGACATTTGTTCATGATCAACTCCTTGTTGAGTGGTTCATTAATTCCATGTTACCATCTTTAACTGAGGATGTGGCTAAGGATGGTGTCGTCACTGAAGAGTAGGTTATTTCTCGTGAAGAATATTTAGACTTGATCTATACCCAGTCTAGCACGCTCTATGAAAAAATTCCTAATGCATCACGATCTAATTTTACTCTTACTCCTCAATTAAAGGACTCTCATGCCAGAGACGATTTGATTGGTACTGCAAGCACACATCATACTATTGCATGTGATCCTGCACCTTCTTTTGAAATTAATTTCATGTAATTTGACAAAGGCAAGACTAAAAAGCAACCCAGAAGTAAGAAAAAGGGGAAATCTAAGGAAAAGAAAAATTTGAACCCGCAAGAAAGATCATCTGATCAATCGTCTGGAAATAGGAAACCTTGTTATCCATGCATAAATTTGAATAAGTAACATTTTGTTCAGGATTGTCCTCATCACGTTGAAGTCTCAAAATCATTAAGAATTCACATGCGTCAGCAGTGTTGACACATTCATTTTCGAATCTGGACACAAATTTGGTTACTACGGATCCGACTTCTAGTTCCCAAGTACTTATGTTATCTGTCACAAAACCTTCCACATATATTTTGGTGTCAACGTGTAATAAATATTATGGTAGTCAAGCCACTGATCAACCCACTACCTCGACCACGAATCCATCTACGGGAATCGATACCGCCTACTGCTATTCATGAATTAACGATTAAGCCACCAAAGGGAGTCACTCATAAATCGAAATATAATCCTTGAGCAAGAGCTACTCAGAACTATAGTATATTTGAATATTTGACTCAATCCCCTTTAGCTATGTCAGATCTTGAGATATTACAAAATTGTCCCTCCCAGAAACAGGCTTTATTGTTGGCCATTAGTGGAATTGATCCGATTGATTCTACTCTCGTCATCTTTAATCATACGGGCTATGTGCCACAATTACCAGAAGAATTCACATTCTCCACACAAATAAATGTTCTCAATCACCTTGTTCATTGTACTATTATTGATGAGGGAGCATCTACGTGCATTATGTCTCTAAACTGTTGGAAGTCACTTGGCTCACTGCGCTTATCTCAATCATCCAAGACGTTGAAGGCTTTTTATGGACGTACATATAATCCTTGTGGTATTATCAATAACCTACATGTTGAATGAGGGGGAAAAACAATGAATTTTGATGTTGAAGTTGTTGACGAACCCATTGACTACAATATTCTATTTGGAGGGCCATGGGTATATGCTATGAATGCAATTGTTTCTACATAATTTAGAATGATCGCCTTTTCCATATAAAGGAGCCATCACAGTCATCAATCAACTATCCTTCTTTACCTCTACTTCGCAGGTAACTGGAAGTGTTCCGTTCATTCACACACCCCAACTAGCACTTCAGAACATTGGTGTAGGACTCTTAAAGGATTCCACTCTCATGGGAATATTTTCATTACTGCCGCCTGTGACGTTGACAAAAATTGCAAGTATAGAGACCTGATACATGATCTCTTCCACTCCATCTGGCTTAAGGAAAGGTGCGGGTGATTCTGAAATTTTTACATTGGATGAGTTTTTGCCGCACAACCCTATTGAGCTAGCATAACAATCAATCTATCTGGCTTGGGCAGCAAATCTGAAATCAACGTCACCGGTTGTTTGGGTTGATCACTCCTTAGATTTTGGTACTTCATCTAATCCTTTTTCCTCAACTTTCTTGAAAAATGAGAATATTTTGGTAACCATGATGTTAGAAGGAGAACCATGGGAAGATTATCATCATCATGCTCATCTTCCTGATTATGAAGAAAATTATCTTAGTGAACTATATCACCTATTGATAAAAAATTTCTTTTCTAATTATTTACCTGTTAATGCAATTAATTCTGAGTGAAATTTGTCAAATATTGAAGAAAATATTTCTATCCATATTTCGACCAAACCTAGCATTGTAGAAAATATTCATGTCAGCATATCTTGTTCTCCATCAGAGCTCGAAACATATCGCTCTCTCTTTCATGAATTCCGTGATGTATTTTCTTAGTCTTACGAGGATTCTCTAGGCATAGATACTAGCATAGTTGAACACACTATTAATATGTATCGTGATGTCAAATCAGTGTGTCAATGCCTTCATCCCGTTCATCCAAAGAAGGTCGCTTCCATTAAAGAAAAAGTTGAGAAAATTTTGTGTGCTTGCTTCATTTACCCTGTTCTACTAACTGAGTGGGTTTCCAACATCATTCCTGTCATGAAAAAATAAGGAACCATTAGAATGTGCGTCGATTATTGGGACACCAATTTTTTTGTCCAAAAGACAACTATCCTACTCCTTTTATCAACCAGATTATTGACAATTGTGTTAGATGTGAAATATTTTTGTTAATGGATGGATTTTCCGACTAAAATCAAATCAATATCTACCCAGATGATCAACATAAGACAACATTCATCTATCCCTGGGGCACATTCTCTTATAGGAAATTACCATTTGGTTTAAAGAACGTTGGGGAAAATTTTCAGAGAGAAATGGATTATGATTTCAATGACATAAAGAACATTTTTCAACCCTATCTAGATGATTTACCCATGCATTCACGAAACCAGACTAATCACTTGATGCATTTGAGAGCCATATTTTTACGTTGGCGACACTATAAAATATGCCTCAATCCACATAAATGTGTGTTTTGTGTTGGGTCAGGTCATTTGGTTGGATTCGTCGTCTCAAAAGAAGGAATTTGAATTGACCCATTGAATGTTCAGGCCATTTTTGATTTGCCTGCGCCATCAAACTTACTTTAGATACAGAAACTTCAAGGAAAGGCTAACTTCCTAAGAAGGTTCATACCCAACTACGCCGAAATGGATAAAGGATTTACTCAGCTAGTGAAAAAAGGGGTTCCCTTCCATCAGCACCAAGTTGGGCAAGCTTCTTTTGATGTTGTTAAGGATCCTCTTGTCTAGGCATCATTAATGTATCCCCCAAATTATCAAAATGATTATTTCTTATATATTTACATGACTAATACGACCGTTGCTATGGTATTGGTCCAAGTAGAAAATAGGATAGAACATCTGATCTATTATTTGAGCCGTAATCTAAATGATATGAAAGTTAAGTCTTCATACGTTGAAAATATTACCTTGGCAGCTGTTCAAGCTATCCAAATATTTCGCCACTATATCCTGTTTCAAAAGACCATTGTCATTTCAGATTGCAACCCCATGACTTATATCTTATCACGTCAATTTTTGGGGGGGGAAATATTCAAAATGGATTTTCATTTTATAGGAGTTTGATTTGAAATTTATCAAATGCAAGTCAAATAAGTCTTTAGTTTTGGTTGAGATTCTCTATGACCTTCCCTCTGATAGTACTTATACTACGTCAAAACCATCAATTCCTGACGAGTCTCTATTTCTGATCGGATCCTCTAATCCTTGGTATGGAGATTTAATCATTTATCTTTAGACTCAAAATTTTTGTCCTGATACCTCTCACTCTCAACAACGACGTATTTGATACCAAGCCAAATATTATCTGATCGTTGGCAATACAATTTATCGTCTTGGTGTCGATACAATTTTAATAAGGTGCCTCACTCATGAGGAGGTCGAAAAGGTTTTAAATGATTTTCATTCAGGGGCTTGTGGTGGAAACTTGTCTAGATACGCTATCACGCAGAATATTCTCTACACAGGTTACTTTTGGCCTACCATATTTCATGACTGCATTCTTGTGGTCAAAATTTTTCATGCGTGCCGGATATTTGATCATAAAATCCGCAAACTGCCAGTGCCAATGCATCCTGTTGTCTCTGTGGGACCATTTTCGAAATGGGGTATTGACTTCATGACCTATAACCCTCGTTCGTCTGGGGGGCATGGTTATATTATTATCGCAGCATACTACTTTACCAATTGGGCCGAAGCAATTCCTACATTCAACAACACAAGACAAACAACTGTATTGTTTTTCTTTAATCATGTTATTGCATGGTTTAGGGTCACACAAGCTATAGCTACAGATCATGGGAAGATTTTTTGCAACCACATGATGATTGAATTTACTACCAAGTTAGGATTGTCACATGATAATTCTACTCCTTATTATCCACAATCAAATGGACAACTTGAGGCTATCAACAAGATTCTTAAACGTATGCTTCAACAAATGATAGAATTTCGTAAAAGAAACTGAAATTTTATCCTATACTCGGCCTTGTGGGGGTACCGAACCTCGGTGAGAAACACAACCGGATGTATTCCCTTTCAATTGGTGTATGTTCTGGAAGCTAGCTTGCCAATCCAATGTGAAATATCGCCATTAAAAATCGCAATCAACTTGTTACCTGACACCTCAAAAGAAGAAGTGCGTATTTTTAACCTCATCCATCTTGATGAAACACATCGTGAAGTCCAATTGGCCAACAAAGCACATAAGAGATGTATAAAGGTTCAATATGACAAAAATGTCCAGCCTCGCATTTTCTCAGAGGGCGACTTGGTCCTTCTTTATGATCAAGAAGCTGATGTAATAGGAACATGGAAATTTGAGCCATTATGCCATGGCCCCTATACTGTCAAAAGAGTTTTTGCTAAGGATGCCTATGGGTTGGTGGATTACGATGGAATTTCGTTGGCGCAGCCCAGAAATGGGTTGTATCTAAAACCTTACTATGCTTAATCATGAGTGTAGTGATTTGTTGTATTATATTGTATATATATGTTGTTGATTTGCATTCACTATCTTAGTTTGCTTTTTAGAGTTTTCTTGATGTTAGTAATCCACTTTACATTTCATCGTAGATGTCTGAATATTTGGAACCATTTGTTGGATGTGCTGATGGTGCTAGTCGTAGTACGCAGAATCTATCCTCTACAGCATGGGCCATTTTCTCTCTGAACGATGAGTTATTGAGTTTTCAAGGGATTTGTATCGGTAGATCGACAAATAATATCACTGAGTATAGCACGTTGGTCGAACTTCTCTCTGATGCCATTTCATTTGGTATTAATCACATCATCATAAGGTTAGACTCACAACTTGTGGTATTACCACTTACTAGTGTTTATACTATTAGAAATCGAACACTGCATCTTTTGTTCCTAAGAGTTCGACTTTCGGAAGACACTTTGATTTTATTAAATATCAACACATTTCCAGAAATTTGAACACATTGACTGATTCTTTGGCTAATCAAGTTATAGAAAAACATTTGCAACACATGTAAAGAAAACATTCAGATAATTGAACAGGATTGCGTAATAAACATAGGAAAACACTGAAATCAAATAGATAGATAGTTATAGGTTTTCACAAAAAAAAATTCCCATGACATATTAGTCATCTAACCTCAAAATGTATGCAACATTTCAAAAGTAAACTTGTGGTGCTCATGGTAACATGCTATAAATCTAGATATCCTACACAGTAACCCATCCAGTGGTTAGGAAAGCCTATAGTGTAGCACTGCAGTCACATGGGTAACTCTTTGATCTAGAAATATAGAATCCCGAAGGTCAACCCCTCTATAGGCTACCAAAGCTTACAAAAAGTCTCAACTATGTCTAGATATTGAAGGAATAATCTCCTAAAAACCCTCTCTATTGGTTCATCTACTCCGTGCTATCGTTCCTCTACCGGTTGAACTTGACCAACATCTGAATTACATAAAAAATGTTTAGATTTCTTTTAAATTATTTTTGGAGAAAATCTCATGAATGTGACAACAATAGGATTTGTTGCTAAATTGACTCCATCTATTTCTGATGAGGAGTTAATACATCCTATATTTGTTGTGAGTGAATTTATGATTCAGTTTCTATTCACAGCTATAAAATGTAAGCCCATAGAGGCAAGTGTCCAACATGAGGGATGTGAGGTGAGTGGAAGAGTAGATGAGAAACTCTGTTGCTGTAATTCTCCAGTTGATGAATGATATTGCCGATGCCCTGTTAGGTGGACGTACCCCAGATTGGTTGGGTGAACCACGTTAAAATCTCTTTTTTTCATGGTTGAATGCTGTGTGTGTCTTATTTGCTTTAAATTTCCATTGTGTTAACTCTAACACTTGGTATCAGAGAGTACTGTTGAGCTGTCGAATTGATGTTTGTGTTCTGCATTAAAAAGTCTTCCAAAGTGCATTGATTCACAGAGCGTGAATTGGTGAATGCATGTCACATGAGCAGAGCAATAAATCATGGGCTGCTCGGAACCATTGAAATATCAATTTGCTACATGTGAAGAAGGTCATGAGGCCAAGATTGAATCATTCGCTGATCGAGCTGTCGTTGTGTAAGCCATGGTAGCTCGGTGATTGGAGATATTTGATCATAGAGAGATGTAGCATATCTGAAGTTGTTATTGGCCTAGACGTCGTGGACGGTTTTTTTTTTTTTTTTTCGAAAATGCAAAGGAAACAGCGCCATGAGCAGAGAGGAGTTATAACGTTGAAAACTGGCAATGTTAAATGTGCAGCAATGCAAATTTTTTTTGTCTGATTGGTGGTCGTGAGACCAGTTTTGATGAGTGCAGAGAATAGCGGTTGAACCATGAGCTGAAAAGTGAAGTCAGCACATGAGCTGAAGTCTTAAGCAGCGTTGAACGGTGTTGAATACCAGAGCTATGCAAAGCAGATTTTGGAGAAGGATGCGTTAAAGCAGCGTTGAATGATGGACTTGCAGCAGTGAAAGGTGAACTTGCTGCACGGTGACTTCAAGTTTTTTTTTTTTAAGTCAATTATTAAAATGCCACATTGAACCATTGAAAATTCGATATTTGATTTGGAACGTTTTTTGAAATGGGTCTAAGGTTGCATTAATGTGTGAAGGAATTGCGTGGACCGAGGAGTAAAATCAAGGTTCATAAAAAAGTGAGTGGAATGCCAAAGTTTTTATGCCATTTTTAAAATCGAATCATGAATTCCATTTAATTAAATTGATATCGAATGGTGAATCAAGTTTTTAAATCAATTTATTATTTGCCATTCCTTAAAAAAAATTTGCATTGAATTATTAATGTAATGTCTGTTTTAAAAAAAAATATAAATCGATTTGTATTGTAATGTTTTAAAATCGATTTGTTGCTCATGCCATTTAAATCGGTTTATTGACATGCCATTTGATTTTCATTAAGTACAGTGATGCAATGTGTTTTAAAAACCGATTGGTAATTTTTTTCTTTTTTTAAATGACATTTGCATCTGGTAATAAGGGAAAGGCATTTTTTGCGTATGTAATAAGGGAAAGGCATTTAAAATGCTATTTGCATATGTAACAAGGGAAAGGCATTTTTTAATCAAAATTAACATTTTTTATTAGAATAAAAATCTTAATTTATTAAGAGTTGCAATTGGAGATTTTGTGACACGAGCTACTAAAAAACTAAAAGTGCTCGGTTTGAGATCAAGAAGTTCAATGGAAAAAACAACTTTGAGATTTGGAAAGTGAAGATGTATGATCTACTCGTGCAAAAAGGCGTGGCGAAGGCGCTATTGGGAGAAGCCAAACAACCTTACACCATGACAGATGATGAATGGAGTGACTTGGATGAAATAGCACTGAGCGGCATTCATTTTTGTTTGGTGGATGATGTTTTGTTTAACCTCGTGTCAGAGAAAACTACTGCTGGTTTGTGGACAAAGCTTGAAAAGCTGCACATGAAAAAATCCTTAACCAATAGGATTCTTTTGAAGCGACAATTGTACAACTTGCACATGAAGGAAGGTACGAGGATAACTGATCATCTGAATACCTTTAATACTCTCCTGGTGTAGTTAGAAAGTATAGAAGTAAAATTTAAATCAGAAGATAAAGCTGTAACTTTATTATGCTCATTGCCCGGGTCATGGGATCATTTTGTTACTTCTATAAGTCTTAGTTCATCAGAAACCCTTGAATTTGATGATGTTGTTGGAGCTTTGATGTCAAAAGAAACAAGGAAAAGGTCAAATTCAGAAGCCTCTACATTAGAAGCAATTATGGTTAGAGGTCATTCTAAAGAAAGACACTTCAGTAAGCACAACAACTCGCGTTCAAAATCGAAAGGGAAGAAGAGTAAGGTAAAGTGTTGGTTTTGTGGAAAATCAGGACATTTGAAGAAGGACTATTGGAAGAGACAGCAAAAATCCAAAGGAGACTCTTCGACAGAGAAGAAAGACGCAAACACGACAGATACAGGTTCGGCATCCGTTTCAGGTATGAGTGATGAAGTGTTGTCAGTTGGTTTGTCTAATCATGATCAACATTGGTTGTTAGATTCTGGTGCGTCAAATCACATGTGCATTCATAGAGAATGGTTTAAAACTTATAAATCAATCAATGATAGAGTTTTTTACATGGGAAATAACACTGTTACCAATGAAATAGGTAACCTGACCTCAAAACAGGAACTCTAGCCCAAAAAGTCTCAAAAAACATGAAAAAACATCCCAAAAACAAAAAGTGTCTCTTCCAGAATGCACTTGGTTTTTTTTTGAAGGTCAAACTTCAACATTTTATAAAATTATGCTAAAAACAAAATTGTTTGTTTAAAAAAGGATTGAAAAAACACCCTCAAAACAAAACCAGTTGATGCTGGAATAACAAAAAAAAAAAATTGTGTCATAATTTTGACACTTGTAACAATGGAATTAAAGACAACATATTAGGACATTTTTTAAAATCGTAAAATTATAAAATTTTTGATAGATGATGTTAAAGATAAAAAAATACATGTCTGAAGGGCTTACCATTTCAAACAATTTTCATCCATGTTGTTAAAAATAAAATATCTTCACTCTAAACAACCCCAAAATTGTAATTATTGTCAACCATAACCTTAAAGATAAAATTTGGTAGTGCATGAAAACCTTAATGAAAAGTTGTAAATCTAAAGTTTTTCAATCTTAAGTGTTCAACATACTTGAACAATGAAATTATGGAGAAATTATAAGACTTAACAATTTTAAAAAATGAACAAGTAAATGAAAAAATTATCATTGAACAGAAAAAAGTAAGACTAATTTTAATTTTAAAGGATAAAAACTTATCTTTTTTCAAATCTTAGCATAAGACAAATTTAAATATAATTTCAACCAAAACCTAAAAATCAAGCATCAAAACAAAGTGTTCTGTTTCAATGAAGGATATAATTATTAAAACTTTTAAAAGTATCTTATACCAAATGGTAACAATACATAATATCATGGTAATATCACTGCATAATCTAAAAATTCAACATTAGTTTCTATTTTCTATTTTACTTATAATTAAAATATCAACATTGATACATTGAATATAACATAAATTATTTTTGTAATTCATTGTTGCATTGTCAATATTCTAAAGAGATGAATTCTTCATAATTAAAACATATAATCCAACAAACATAGAAATGTCTCATAACTTCATGAAAAATGAGATGGAAGTCAATTTTTTTATTTCAAGTTACCATGCAAACATCAATTACATAAAAATGTCTTATATAGTTATTCAAAATCAACCATAGGTTCTAGCACACCATCATAATCTACATCTTCAGATGAATGGCTCGATGCAGATGAACATGATCCATATTCTTCTCTTTCATCAACTAGTGCTCCATCTGAGTCAACATGCATGCCCACCATTTCAGAGTTCAAAAGTCTTGTATATCTATGTCCACATTCTGCAGAGTCCCATCTCAATAGTAATTGTTCTGGTAGCAATTTCTTCAAAATATTTATGGTCCGCAACCGAAGAGTTCCTCTCTTTGTCAAATTAAAGTCATACACAAGTATGTCAACATCCTCCAATTTTAAGACATCTATGCGGCGACGATTTATATTTGTGCCCTTTCTTTTTCTCTTTCTGCCAATTCTTTTTTCCGCTACCATCTCTGGTTTGTACACACCATTGAAAGGGTGGGTACTTGTGGCATACCAATGTACATCAATAGTTGTAATCTCTTCATTTTCATTAATGACCTTTATAACCTTGGTAATCCAGAATGGATAGCCAAGTGGATCTTCGTTTGCTAACACTGCTATCATGCAACCCTCCTTAAGATCCTACAAAGAACCCCTATAAAGGTCTTCCATGGCTTCACGTTGTGCACGAGATCTTCTAAAACCAATATAGATTTCTCTTTCCTCTACCTGTGGGGAATTAATAATAGCTTGAGGCTGTTGTTGTTCAACATTGTGTGTTTCCTTATGTTCATGTTCATTTGGCATATTTTGTGGCCAAAAAAAGGGAGTCTTCAAAAGCATATCCCCATTTATTGATCTTGAAATCATATCACTTTGATTACTGAAAAAAGACTCCCACCAAACTGAATCAGCAACATCGAAGTACTGATATGTATCTCTAATACATATTTTAATTCCCTCTAGGCATTCAGAATAATTTATGTCTCTCTTCTGCCTTCGTGCATTATGGAGTTCAGAAACTTACTGTAATAACAATATCTTTAATGAAAACACTGGACGCTCTAGAATGAACTTCAAAAATGATAAACTTGATGATGGTACCCATTCTTCAACAGTTGAAGACTTCTTGCCCCATATAAGTGTTATCCCATCAATTTTTTTGATACGAAATTGATGCTGGAAGCTAATGTTGTTAAGTTGTTCAATGCATTTCTCCTCACCATGCGATCCAAAAGTAAACCTTTGCATGTCAATAGTTTCTTCCAACACACGAAAAACAGGCTCTTGAATGTGTGATTTCTTAATACATTCAATTAATGATGGCAGGCTCCCAACACCTTTCCTCCTCAATGTTACTGAAAAACGACTGAACATTTGATCAATATGATCATGAGTATGCCCAACAAGAAGGAAACCAACCTTTATCTTTTTAAAAATCCCGAATTCAACGATCATGTTTAGATACCCAAAAAGAACCTGATTTTTGTTTTCACGACTTGTGTTGTCTAATTGTAAATACAAAACTTCAGGAAGAATCCCAGACCAATGAGTAACCACATCATGGATTATATTTATGGTCAGATTTGCATCATTGTGAATATTTGGAGTTGTGAAGAAAACTATTGGAAACATCTTCTCATTAAATGCCATACAACCAATCAAGTGAAACTGAATGAAATTTCCCTCCTATAATTTTTTTGGCGTGCGGACAAAATATGGAAGAAGTGTTTTCTTTTGGTCCATACCATCAATTATCAATCCTAGATATTTATTTGGATGATCATAACACTTCTTTTGATGTTTATACAACTTTTTCCTTTCACTTGTTTGCTGATTGCGATGGTCTTGAAGTTCTTTGACAACGGAATCTGTACATAAAATAAAAGAAACATATGAATAAATATATTTTCATAGTTGATAAGTATCAAATTTTAAAAAACAATGTTTTTAACACATACCTCTTTCCGCCCCTTGACATTTATCTCTTTTTGCTTTAAGAGAAGCACATGTGCTGCAAATCCCCATCCTTTTCTTCTTAGGAATACGAACATTGTTGAATTTAGTTTTCCATATCCTTGTAAAATAAGAATATGTAATAAAATTATCAATTCCTTCAACAGCTTCTGCATAATCTTTGTATAACATGAATATTTCTCGTCTCGAGAAATTATCTGGAATATGTATTGTGTCTTTATTTGGCATACACTCTCCATGATTTGAAAAGAAGTCTTTCATCCATGTCTTAGCAGTATTTTCAAATGGCCCCACCTCTCGTTTATAACGTGCTTTTGAATAATATGTGGGATCCCTTTCCAATCTATCCTGGATTCTCGACAAATGACAATTACCAATTGAATACAACATTTTGAATGCCTTTCTGCAAAGCAATACATTCCCAATATGATAATCATAACTTACTAGTGTAGATTGCTTGCAACCCACTAAATATGAATTTTGCATGCTTTTATTCATTGACATATATGTTTTCCTTTTCTCCAAAGAAAAGTTGAAATCCATATTTTTCAAGAAATCCCTTCGACAACATTCACTTGAAATCAAATGAACGATAGAACTTCTTGTCGTGAGATATTTTGTCCTCGCCCTTGTATAACTGGAATGCTTTGGATTGATATGAAAAGGTCTACTCCTACTCCTAGTTGCAATATTTGCTTGCAACAACTTCATCATTCCATCATCCTTTGTAAAAGTAGTTTCATCACCATTAGGAGGAATATTATCCCCACTATCATCATCCTCAACATAGTTAAGAAATTCATCAACATCATTGCCTGGAAAAATTTCTTTACCATCATCAGTTGAAGAAAACATTTCACAATAATCATCAGCATTTTTGTAACCCTGACTCAAAAGAAATTCTTCACCATCTTGACCCATGCTTTCAAATTCTTCCCTAGGAGGATTCAATTCTTCATCACCATGAGTGTCTTTGAAATAGTCACTTGGATAAAATGCAATATTTAGATCTGTGCCTCTAAAATTATCATTTGCAAGAAACTCTTCATCCTCCCCTTCCTTAGTGGCGCTCTCATAATCCTTGGGATTAGGCATAAGTGGAAGCTTTGAATTTGTATTCACTATAATTTCTTCATCCTGCCCCTCCCCTTCCTCACTGAAGCTCTCATAATCCTTAGGATTAGGAATAAGTGAATGCTTTGAATCTATATTAATTGGAAATTCTTCATCCCCCCCCTTCATCAGTGGTTAAATTATAATCGTTATGATTAGGATGAAGTGAAAATTTTAGCTTTGGAAATTTATCCCCATCTTCCTCAGTGGTAATGGCATAATCCTGAGGATTAGGATGAAATGGATATTTTGACGCTGCAAATTCTTCATTCCCCTCTTCCTCAGTGGTGCTGACATAATCCTTAGGATTAGGACGAAGTGCATATTTTGACTCTGCAAATTCTTCATTCCCCTCTTCATCTGTGGTGTTGACATAATCCTTAGGATTAAGACGAAGTGGAAATTTTGACTCTGGAATTTTTTCGTCCCCCTCTTCATCAGTGGTGCTTGCATAATCCTTAGGATTAGGACGGAGTGGATATTTTGACGCTGTAAATTTTTCATTTCCCTCTTCATCAGTGGTGCTAGCATAATCTTTAGGATTGGGACGAAGTGGATGTTTTGACTTTGAAACATTTTCATTCCCCTCTTCATCAGTGGTGCTCGCATAATCCTTATGATTAGGATGAATTTGATATTTTGACTCTGGAAATTTTACATCTCCCTTTTCATCAGTGGTGCTGGCATTCTCCTCAAGATTAGGACAGAGTGGATATTTTGACTCTGCAGATTCTCCATTCCCCTCTTCATTTGTTGTTCTCGCATAATCCTTAAGATTAAGCTGAAGTGGATATTCTTCATCTCCCTCTTCATCAATGGTGTCCTCATAATCCTTGGGATTAGGACGAAGTGAAACTTTTGACTCTGCAAATTCTTCATCATGCCATTCATCACTGTTGCTTTCATAATCCTTAGGATTAAGAGTAAGTGGTATAACTGGCGCTCAATTTACAAAAATTTCATTTTGCTGCGCCTCATCAATTTTGTTCTCATCATCTTTAGGATTACGACCAAGTCGATTTTTTGACTCTTTATTCATGGTGAATGAACTCCCATTATACTCATCACTTTGAATAGAGTTGTTGCGTGACGAAGATGTTGATGTTGTACAAAGAAAAACTTCGCTATCAGAAGAAACCATGGCTTTCAACAAGAATAGGTTGAATGATACAAATTCCTCTCCCACTTACAATATATAGCTTAAAGACTGAAAATTTCCCTCCAAATTTTCCCTCCAAAAAAACTCATGAAAAAATTTCCCTCCAAAATTCCCCCCCAAAAAATTTCATGAAAATCTTTCCCTCCAAAATTTTCATTTCAAATATTTGATACAAATATTAGTCAAAAAATGTATTTAACATTTTTTTAATAAACTGTTTGTGTTGAAATATTTTACCGATATTTATATTCAAAATATCCACAAAATATTTCCATCATGGATGCCTTCCAAAATAAAATAATGTTTTAATTTCAATGATTTAACATTGACTAGATGTAAGTATTAACTATAATATTACTATAATACCTACATGCAAATATTAACTATTTTAACTATAATGACTACATGTAAATATTTTAAATTTTAAATTTTAAACTTACGTTATTTTCATCTAAAATATATTTCAAAGTTTATTAATAAACTGTTGGTCTTCAAATATTTCACCATACTTTTTACTCAAAATATCCACAAAATATTCCTTTCATGCATGTCTTTGAAACTAAAATAATTTTCTTATTTGAATGGTTTAAGATTTACTACATGTAAATATTTAGAAAAATAACAACATGTAAATATTAACTATTTAAACTATAATATTAACTATAATTAACAACATGTAAATATTTTAGATTTTAAAATTTAATCCTATGATTTTAAACATTGAGTACATGTAAATATTAACTATGATAACTAAATGCAAATATTAACTATTTTATCTATAATATTAATTATAATTAACTACTTGTAAGTATTTCATATTTTAATTTTTAGTCTGATTATATTTGAATTATTCAACATTTAGTACATGTAAATATTAAATAAAATATTAACTATGATAACTACATGCAAATATTAAGTATTTTAACTATAATATGAACTATAATAAACTAAATGTAAATATTTTAAATTTGAAATTTTAATCCCATATTCGTTAAACAGTAAACCAATCAGACAATATTCGCTATATAATGAAAATGATTGTTTTTATTCATCACATAACATCAAGTTTTCTGGTATTTGTTAGAGAAAATTTCTGGAGGTGTTGCGTTGGCATTGGTAACTTCGTGGAGACATTGCATTAGCATTGGAGGTGTTGTGTTGCTATTGGTAATTTTGTGGAGCTGTTGCATTGGCATTGGTAACTTCGTGAAGGCATTGCATTGGCATTGGAGGCGTTGTGTTGGCATTGGTGACAGCATTTTTTTGCATTTCAAAGGTTAGTTTTTCTTCTATTCTGTCAATTTAAAGATGGTTTTGGGGAAAATCTATTTTTCTATAGTTTTCTGTGTCCAAAAACTAATTTTTTAAGGTTTTTAGGTTCAAAAACCATAATTTTTTTATATTTTTTTAGTGAAGAAAATGCAAAAAGAACTAAATTTTTTAGGGTTTTAAGGACAAAAATTTAGAAATTTTTTTCTTTTTTAAGACTTATAGGTTCATCTAGGCAGAAAAATCCATAAAACGACCATGCACATAAAAAAAATAGTAATATTATAACATTTTTTTTTTTTTATCATAAATATATTAGTGGTTTTATTATCTAAAATGTTTTTTTTGTTCTTATTTAAGAAATTTATTATTATATATATATATATATATATATATATATATATATATATATATATATATATATTTTAAATCTTAGTTTTATTCTTTTTAATTTTAAATCTTCAATTTTTTTTTCTTTATTGTTTTGTTATATATCATATATATATATATATATATATATATTTTAAATTTATTGTATTGTTATATTAAAACAAATGTTTATTTATTTATTTGTTATATTGTATTTATTTTTATTTTAATTATATAATATTTAAAAACAAAGCATAATTGTTATTTAATAAATTGTTTTTTTTTTTAAATATGTTTGTTATATTTTGATATTTTTAAAAATTAATTTTTTTTATTAAATAATGTTTTAATAATTATTTATTAATTATGTTATATAAAAAAAATTTAAAAAACAAAATTTAAAAAAAAAATTTAAAAACAAAAAAAAAAATTTAAATACATATGTATCGGTCCTGGGGGGCCTGGGGCTAGCTGGGCAGCCCCCGTGGCACTGCCCGCTGACCTCCGGCGCCCCACGGGCGTTGTTTGCCGGGGGGAGGGATTCCTGGAATCGGCCCTCCCACCAAGCGGGGGCCTTGGGACCGGCAAGGCCGCGCTCTTGGCCCCACCCGTTGGCCTCTGGTGCCCCGTCGGCACCTGCAACGACTTTTAATTATTATTTTTTTTAAGTTTTCTCTTTTAATTTTTTAATTTTTTAATTTTTTTTAATTTTCCTTTTTTTTGAATTTTTTTTTTTAAATATCTTCAAAATTTTCTGAAGAAATATCAAGCAACATTGCAAATAACATTGTAAGTATGCTTATTTTTATTTCCTCTATGCATTATTGTAAGGATGATTCAATTTTTATAAATTATTGATCATTGACATGTTTTATTTTGTTTCACAGGATTTTGTTTCGAGTCTTCCAAACATGTTTGAAGGTATTTATATGTTGGTGCCAAATGTTATGGATGTGATCAACACTTTCCACAAAGACAAAGCAGAGGAAAGGAGATTGAAGCAAAGAGCAATAGCTTGTGACACTGCAACAGTACAAAGAGGGGATCAACCAAGAGTCACTAAGGTGGGTCAATCTAGTAAACTTAAACATGTTTCTTTTGAAGGTGTTGAACATAAAATAAAAAATTATGATAGAATTAGTGAGGAGGAGATTAGAACTGTTGTACAAAAGGAGAAAACAGATCAGACACCAAAAAGAAAAATTGTCAAAGATGTCTCTCTTTTACCTCATGAAGGAGAGCTTGTTTTTAAAAAAACTGATATGTTATCCAGTAAGACTAGGAAATCAAATATTGGTGAACCTGTAAAGGTCGTGAGCAGTAGTGAAGAACAAATTGAAAGCTCTCACGGAAGCAGAGAAATCATAACACCAGGTGCTAAGTTAGAGGATGGAATTATTAAAACAAAACAAAATGTTATTCGGCAAGAGTTGAGGAAGAATAAATTAATTCTTTGTGGCCAAACATTTGAGCTTAATGTTAACCAATTTTGTGGCCCAGATGAAGGACAATCTCAATATAAAATTAGAAAGGCCCATCACCTACATGTACATAATCTGAAAACATTGTTGAGGTTCAATCCATATGCGCATGTGGTGGATTATGTGGTTCTTGTCGATCCATGTCAGGTTCCCAACAAACAAGCATTTAACAAGACAAAATGTTTTGATTATAAATATTATGTAATTGGAGGGAACCATTTGATAGAGGCTAAGAGACAATTGATTGCAGAATATCCCAATAACTATCTTTTTCAAACAGTGAAATGCATCATTTACGCTGGCTTAACAGAAATGGAATCAAAGTTATTGGCATGGGATCATAATGCAGATAATGAGTACAGAATGAAAATGACTTTCATCCAAAGGGTCAAATTTATTCATAATGAATTCATAGAAAAATGTGGTGGGGATAAGACACAAGTTAGTGTATCATTTCGAAAGGAATGTTTAATGGAAACAGGTTATCAAATTGATGAAAAAAAAGCAAAAGATGGAAAATTGAATACAAATCTCTTCAGAGGCACAGATAACATTTTTCAGTTGGCATTTAGAACTGGGGAGGTATGAGATTTGATTGATGAGATTTTTGATCGGTGGGAGAATATTTCCATAAAAAATCAGAAGGTTAGAAAGAGTAAACCCATAATATGTACCAACAGTAAGGGGGGTCCTAAAATGAAGCAGCTTCCAGAGGATATGACTATCACACCTTGGAGAACAATGCAAGGTGTGAAGGATGATAAATTAGTCAAATCAATATTAGCCCGTGTGAAGTTGGGTGAATTATCAATGGAAGAAATGTGTGCAGAATTTCAAAAGTAAGTTTCTTGAATTATTTCTTATTTTTCTTTCATTATAATTTTATTTTAAATAAAACATAATGATGTTGGTAGAATTTGTTATACATGTCAGTATATTAACGCTTTTAACTTGATTTATTCAGTCAGAAATTTTTTATGAAAATACAAGAACACATGGTTAAAATGTTGAATGAAGAAAGTTGGGATGATGTTGTACGCAACTACCCAGAAGCAAGTTCTACATCAACACTAAAAGAGTTTTATATTGCATTCAATAAGGTATGTTGATTTATAAATTCATTTTATTCATATTTAAACTATTTTTATTTTATTACTTATACATACAAACATACATACACACACACACACACACACAGATATATATATATATATATTATGTCATTAAAGATGTCGAAGAAAGATGGAAATGGAGTACCAGATACTTTCAAAAGTTTTATTGAAAAAATTAAGATGGAGAACATGAGAAGGAAGAGTCTTATGAATGTTGAACTTGATCCTACTCTTAATCATTACATTTGGAATGGGCTCGACAGTGTCCAATATCAAATAATACAAGGTGACTGTGAAGACATTGCATCACTAATACCTAAAAGGGAATATGCCCTAGTTATTGCAGATATTCCTCATGGTTTCAATTTCCCAGACATTGATTATGACAGAGAAAAATATAGTTATCAAGCTTTTAGTAAAGTGGTTACGGGTTTTCAAGAAGTGACAACATCACCACTTTGGTGATTTGTGACATTTCATTCAGACACACAGTTTCCAATGTTATTAACAAGCTTCAAGGGTAAAGCAAACTCAAGGATGCAACTTACATGGTAAGATTTTGAAATTGTATGTTTGATTCCTCCTAGATTTTTTTATTCATGTAAAATTTAATTGAACTTTTACTATGTTATGTTACAGGAAAAAGTCAAATATTGTTTCTTCCGAAGATTAGCCTATTATAAATTATTGTGAGTTCATCCATGTTGAATGTTGGACAAAAGACGTTAGCTATAAGCATATTATTATGAATCGAGTAGATGGGAAGAGTCATAGTCAAGTAAATTGGTTTATGATGCAGTTGTAAGAAAACTAATTTATGAGGATAAAGATGCAAAAGGAGATATAGTTAACATTTATCAAAAACCACAAGCATTGATTAACTATCTTATAGATCTATGTTCAAATGAATAAGAATCGATTTTGGATTTATTCTAAGGTTCAGGTAAGCTTTATTATACAAATTTAAATTTAAATATTGTCTTTTTTACTTTTTATGTCTCCATACTAATTTTTTTACTTATTTTTTTTGTGATTGATGATTGGGTACAACACTAGCATGTTGCCTACTAAAAGGAAGAAATTGCATTGCCATTGAGAAAGACCCAGTTCAATGCAAATTTATTCAACAAAGAATTAATGCTCTTAAATTCCTTCTAGATGCGAAGCAAGAAGTTGGTTTGAGGAAAGGAGATTTTAATGAATCACGTGTGGCAAAAAAAACAAAGGAACCTCAACCACCATTATATGGAATGATTGGAAAGGGACACTTTGGAAGATTTGCTGACATGAAAGATCCATTAGAAGATGACAATGATCAAAATGAAGAAGAAAATGTTGCGGAAGAAGCCATCAATGTTGTTCTAGATGATGTTGAAGATGTATTAGTTGATATTGTTGATGATGTTTAAGTTATGCTTGCAAACAAAGCTTATTTTTGAGAACTATTAATCAGTTTTACTTGTAATTTTTAGACTTTGATATTTTATGAGAACAACCCTTTTTTTTGCAAAAAACATGTGATTGGTATTATTTTTTGACATAAAATTCAATAAAAATGTTATTTTCTTAAGTTTTTTAATTAAGATTCTCCCAAAAAATTAGTTTATTTAACATGTTTTTTTCCAATAAAAATTATGTAAAATTGTATTTTTTGCATTGTATTTATATTGAAAAATTGTATTTTTTTGTCATATGGTTCAAAATATTGGTTTTTTAGCGACAATTTTTTGATGTGCATTGAAAAATTATTTAACAATACATAAACATGTAGAAAATATAAAATTTAGAATATTGACCCTTTTTCCATCTTTTATCTATGTGAAAAAGTGAAGATATCATTACAAGTTTTTATTTAAAATTTATTTTTTATTTTTTATTTTTAAAACACAAGTACATAAATGCACTTAAAAATAAACATCTCATAGAAGAAGAAGACATTAGAAAATCTATAGTGTCAAAATCAATCCTATAAAAAAACATTGGTGATGATACACCACCACTTTTCAAAATCGACATAAAAAAAAAAAAAAATTAATTAAAAAGAAATGAAAAAAAAATGAAGTGCCAAAAACATGCTCAAATTTTTTTTTCTTGATTCTGCATCGCCACTTTTTCAAAATCAGATATTTTTCTTGATACTTCAAAAAGTAGGTAACAATGAGATTACCTATTTCATTGGTAACATTGCTAAATAATGTCGCATGTAATATTGTGGGAATTGGAAGCATCCAGATCAAAATTTTTGATGGGACAGATAAAATTTTAACTGATGTAAGACACGTACCTGAACTAAGAAAAAACCTCATTTCACTAGGAGTACTAGACACTAATGGATATAAAACCTTTATTCAAGGTGGAGTAATGAAAGTTTATAAAGGAATTTTACTAGTAATGAAAGCAATGAAGGTTGGAAATATTTCTCAGTTAGAAGGAAGAACAGAGTCAGATCATGCTTCTACAGTATCTGAAAACGACAGTAATTCCATTCGTCTATGGCATCAAAGGTTGGGCCATATGAGCGAAAGAGGATTAAAAATTTTATCTGATCGTAAGTTACTTCCTAGTTTAAAATCTTATAAGTTAGATTTCTGCAAACACTGTCTATTTCGGAAACAAAGCAAGCAGAAGTTTAAAACTGGAAAACATACTAGTAAGGGAATCCTTGATTATATCCATTCTGATGTTTGGGGTCCATCTCCTACAATCTCATATGGAGGATCATCATATTTTGTATCTTTTATTGATGATTTCTCTAGAAAAGTGTGGGTTTATATGTTAAAGAAGAAGTTTGATGTATTCACAGTTTTGAAACGGTTTAGAGCATTAGTTGAAAACATCATTGGAAGAACCATTAAATGTTTAAGAACTGACAATGGAGAAAATCTGTTGTCTTTATGTTTCTTTTTTTGATGTGTGGTTGTTTTAAGTTTCTTTTGTGTTAATTACTCTAACAAAAAATTTAGTTTAGTCTTGGGAAAACATCAAAAATACAAAAACATTGTATAAACATTAGAAAAATAAAAAACATGGTAAAAACATTCTTACCTATTGCACCCCACTGAGGGCCTTCTGGTAAAGCTAAATCTGGATCTCCTCAAAAATCAATGTCTGCGTATGCATACTCACTGATGGCAAGAACTTGTCACCTGAACCAGGCAAAGAAAAAATTTGATAACACAATGGACGATTGACCTGAATGCCTACCCATTAGTTCTACAAATCTCTGCATCCTTGGATCTCTAGGGTTAGACACACCTACTGTCACATGTTGAGGCTGCATTAGTGGAATCTACTCTAAGGAAAATGAAATGAGGATCGAAACATAACTGGAGCTTTTCTTCCTTCCTCCCTTTACCTTGTTCAATTGTTCTTTTATCTAAGAAAGTACAACTTCAGACTAGTTGAAGACTGTTGGCTCCATGCACTCTAGCGCATACTACATATATGATCTATTCTCTACATGTAGTGTAATGGTGCCATCAAGTTTTGCGATCATGAAAAGAATGGTTCTCAAAGGTAAATATCGAATGTCACAAATTTTTATTTTCCTATCCTTGCTTCACTCTACCCTTGGATAGTAATATTGCAAAACACAATCTCTCACAGTCTCTCCTTCTAGAGAAGACCCTGAGATCGAAATAGGAAAGCCTCTTCTCGACAAGCCTGTAAGAAAGTATGCATCCTCCACTCTAATAGGAACCACTTTGTTCCTGATGTGAAATGACTCGATAACTGGATCCCATGCTCGAACTAGGAACTCCAAGAGTTCTATTTGTTGCCTCATCCCTGACAAGCGGAAGTACTTTAACAAGCCACAATCTCTTAGGGCTCTTACTGTACCCGGATCATTTAGGGCAACCAAATTTTGTTCTTCATGCTCTCTTTCTCTCCATGTAATCATCATTATAGTTCGATGAAAACCTGAAACATAACCATAAGACTCATTAGACTCCTTTCAATGAAAAAAATTAGACAAATTTTGAGCATAGTTCAAAAATAAAAAATGAAGATTGTGCCCAACGCAGTCTTGAACAAGGGACAATGCATTGCATATGCAGCTAAACCTCAATTTAGGTGCTCCACAACTCACTTTTCGATGCTCAAGGGTGTGTTTCCCTCTTTGGAAACAAAATTTACCCTAACGGGCTCAAAATCCTAAAAATTTTCAATGAAAGGAAATGAATTGACTAATGAAAGAAACAGAGGGTTCATGGCACTAACCACGATTGAAATGCAATGAAAACCATCCAGAGAAATGATCACAACCAACGACTGAAGTTCAGGGGAAAAAACAAATTCGGAGCTCACAAATACAAATGGTAACTTTCAAATGGTAAAAATGAATAGTAAAACTATTTTTTAGCCATTTAATTATTTGAAAATCATATTTATTGTTGTGACTATGGTTTTATTATTTTTTTATCATGAAATAGGTATTTTTAATCCATTTCATGTTGTTTTGAATAGGCTTTACAACTGATGAACAAATTAGTTGTGCAGATTTATTTCAAGAATGATTTGACCACAAAGCGTACTTTTATCCTTATTTTTAGAGCTTTGTTAAGAATGAAAAAGGACTTGAAACATACTTTTATCTCTTTTTCAAGCTTCGATAATAGTGAAAAAGGAACCCCTGGAGTCTTCTTTCAACTCTTTTCAGAATCCAATAATATGAAAAGATTGTCGAGCACTTGTCTTTTCGAGCTCATAAAAGTAAATGAATTGATATCTACTCAGTATAATTTTAACCCTTTTTTGGACTAAGATAGATTATTTTTGAAAAAGGAATACCTTAGCCAAACATGACTGAAGAGGTTCTCTCAAATATTATTTTACACTTTTTCGGATCTGAGCAACAACTTTACGAAAAATTACTTATGGAGTTTTCTTTCGTCCTCTTTTTCAAACTATATAAATATGAAAAAGGATCGGGTTGTCACTGTCGTTAGGCTTGTTAAAACATAAAATAGCAATGGGCTTGTCGATCATGGAAAGAATCAAGTTTCATTCATCGCTAGACTTGTTAAATTATGAAATAGCATTACATTTTTTCCCGAAGGGTTGAATTATAGGTCAAGCATATGTTATCCTCCTCAAGCTTGTTTAAAAATAAAGATGTACTGGTAGAAAAATGACTGGGGAAAATTTGGGAAAGTGAATAGAACTTTTTACGGTAGCAAGTCGCTTTTGAACATGACACTTCACTCCATCATCGTGACTATTTGGGTTGGGTAATCTTCTTGAATGTTCATTCATACCTATGGTTCATCATACATTCACTTTGGTTTTGGGTCAATGTTTCCAACTCATCTTAGTGTCGCCGATATGCTCAAGAGAAGTCATCCAGTGAATACTCATCCTTCTGTAATACTCATAAGCCTTCATTCTCATGACATTCATCCCTAAACATTGCTATATCAAGTCATACCTTTGTCTCTGAAATTATTAACTCCTGTTTCATAATAAAGTGACTTCCTGTCGATGACAAATCATTATCCAGGAATTTCATTTAGAAACATTATATTCCAGTACCATGAGGCTTGTTACAGCATCAACAAGACCCTCGCTTCAAGAATTTTGATTGAAATATTTTGTTTGGCATTTGACATCAAATCATTTATTCATGCCTCACGAAATGTACTGCAATACGTTGAGGTCCATTGACATTAATGGTGGTTCTCTCACGTTTGTTAATAGCTCACATCATTGGCTGGTAATCAAACGGTGTCTCACCATGTTCGACTACAAATCATGTATTCACATGGCTAGATTTATACTCGAATGATCGAGTGAATGAGATAAGAAGACCCCAAATTTGTATTCCGTCATCTGGGCTGCGATTTCAGGATTTTTGTACACATCATCTGTATGGTGACCTTACATATAGATTGTCATCCAAACATGGGCCTATATCTGTAACCATTTCTATATTGGGAAACATTCCAATGTAGATGAATTTCTGAACTATGTACATGTTATTAGATAGTTTATGTGCTGGGCTTGGGAATGCCTTCCCTTAGCAATTCATGATCAAGAGGATACATAATGATGTAATGTATTGTAAGATTGATATAGGTCACCACTTCGCTTCAGCTCCAGCCCTTCATAGTGTAAATCATCTCGCTTAAAAAATATTGTTATTATTATTCTAACTTCATGCTTTAGGGGGAAATTGTTATAGGTCAATTTGGGCACCATTCCCAATGACCTAGTTAATTAGAAATCATCCCCAGAACCAATGAATAGGGTGTATCATCCCCTATCATTTCAGTTGCTACATGCCCTAAGACAAAGAACAAGAAAAATTATCAATGACTTCCATTGCAGGGTTTCCAAGATTTGAAGTACATGATTAAATTACCTATGAGCTCACCAATGCAGTATCTCAAGGGGCTATGTTATTTCCATATGTAGGTAACCCCACTCAAGGGTGCTCTAGAAATCACTTCCTGACACTCAAGGGTGCGTTGGTCATATTGGGAGAGAAATTCTCATTGTTCTGGAATATTCATTTGGCTAGTGCCTTCTAGACGAGTCCATACGTGTCAAAATTCGAATCCATGTGTCCATTTGACACCTTTGATATTGGGAACATGTATTTCCTATTATTATAAATTCATTGATTGTGAAACTACCTTCAACTCATCTATAAATTGAGCACAGATCCTAGTGCTTGACAAGGAATAAATTAAGCAGAGAAATGTTGGTGGAATTTCAATTGAAGATTTGATTTCAGTGATATGTTGCTGGAGAGATGTGCATTGTGATGAGGCTAGGATGATGTTGTATATGGTGACATCAAATCAATCGCTAGTTGTAACCTCCCCTTCTATCCATTAGTAAAGTTTGTTGCTTACTTTCCCACATATGTATCTGTATAAGCTTCTACATTTCATATTGTGAATTCTTATTTGATTTATATGTTTCATGTTTCATTGATTCCACTGAATAACTTGAATAGGCATCTGTATATTGCTATATCTTTGGTGTTTAGTGTTCATTCTTGCAGGAAATATTTTGGTGATCTAGCTTGGATTTGAAGCTATAGCAAGAGTGACAGAAGGAGACTTGGAAGCGCTTGGAATACAAGTAAGTTTCTTGATATATTTGGTGTGTCTATTTACTATTAGGAAAAGTAGTTGCAAAGTCTTTAACCTTTTGTTCTAAATGAGCACCACATTTAGGGAAGAATGTTTTATCCGTAGTCCATAATTCCGCATAACACAAGGACTCAAGAAGAGATGAAAAAACACTATAATATATCAATGTATTTGTCAAAGTTTATTTCTAACATTAAAAGGAAATTTTATACTCTAGCTTACATGCAAAAATCCATTATGGACTAGAAAATTTTTAGACAATTCAAAGGGAAAAGTGTGCAAGATTACACTCATGACTTTAGGAGAAGAGCTCTTATTTTGGGTATTAATTTGTATTCTCAAGAAACTTTGTTAAATTTTATTGGGGGTTTGCACAGTTACCTTAGGCACACTATTCTCATGTTCAATCCCATAGACTTAGATGAGGTTTGCATTCAAGCCACACATTTAGAAGCAAGAGGGAAACATAGTATAGATGATGAAAGTGATAGTTTCCTTGTGTATGAAGGTAAAGGAAAGGGCAAGTTTAATGGAAGAGGAAAGAGAAATAGCTCTATCAAAATAGCTAAAGATAAAATCACATCTAAACATTGTTCGAAGAATGGCCATGATGAAGACCATTGTTGACAACTTCATCCAGAGTTGAAGCCAAACAAACTGAAAGCCAAAGGAAAGGGATGTTGCAATACTTGAACATGACTTAGGTTCAGATTTAGGATGAAACCAATATTACAACAATGGGTTTGAAAGGTAAGAACATAAAAAACACTTGTTCTTGAAGTTGTTCCAATGTAATTCAAGATGAAGCTACAAGAATTGAACTCTTTCATATTAGAGTCATTTATAAACATACCAATATACACACACTATATGATTATGGTTCTCAATCTAATTTGATTTTTGAATACTTAGTTAAGGAGATAAACCTTGAAACTATTATACATTCTAAGGTTTGCCATCAATTCAAAATATCTTGATGAAGTATCGCTTGACATTTTAGGTATTGTTTTAGGAAGTCATATATTTATGATAGGAAAGAAATATTTCATCGCCATGAGAATAAGTATCACTTGTTTAAATATGGACTTAAGTACATAGTTAGAGCGCATAATAAAAAGACAAGTTTGTCACTTATACAGAAAGGAGAAATGAAGAGAATAGTGAATGCAAGTCAAAATTTTACTTTGTTAATGATCAAACATGGAGATGTTTTGAATGAGACCTTTGAAAAAGATGAATTCAATGGACAAGATGATTTCATTGAAGTTTTTTATGCTTGTAATGAGATGTTTCATGACTCTAACATGTTTCCTTTGAAAGGAGGAAAATAAGATGTGAAATATTTACAGCAGTCAACATAAATGTTGAGAAGTGTTGGAAACAACATGCTAGTGCAAGAGAGTGCAAAGGTCAAAGATAAAGCGCCAAAGAAATTTGGCAAAGAATGCATGGGTTCCAAAATAGCTTGTTTTTTGTTTCCAAAAGGTATATGACAATGGTGAAAACACTCCATCAAAATTTGACACAAGTACAAAGCAAGATCATCTAAGAATCGCCATTACGACAGTGTTCAAGGTGAGACAGTTTTTAAGTTTCCTTTGATTGATGATTGGGGTGGGAGAAAGTTTTTTTCTGTAGGAACAACATTCTACTCTGGAAATTCAGGGTAATTGTAGCACGACATTGTCTACAAGAGCAAGAGAGGGTCTCAAGAGTCAAGGAAAAAGCTTATTTTTTGTAAAAATATCAAGTTGATGAAAATGGGAAAATTTTACTGGATTGAGACTGGGAGGGTGAGGGAACTATACCCTCATCCACATGTTCAGTAATCAAAGATATTTTTCAGTCCAAAAGGACTCTAGTGGGGAGGAATGATCATGTGCTAAGTGTCAAGCTAGAAAATTGAAGTGTTTAGAATCGATTGGAATTTGAACGACAGTGAAGAGATGGTTGCTAGGAATCTGGCACAATTCGTTTCATCGAAAACTAACTTTGTAGGAGGAAGATAGATCCTATTGTTAATTTTCCTAAATGGCTAAAAAATTTTCAGAAAAGGAAGGAATGGTGACATGGCAGCCTAGTAAGTAAAAAAAGGATATTCTAAGAATATTTATCCATTTAGCCCAATGACACTAAGCCAAGTGTCAATTTGTGGTTGATTGATGTGTGGCTGATTTGTTTCAATTTCATTGGATGTGGGAGGAACCAATGGATGAGGACACGTGGCTAGCCCGGAGGTGGACATGTGCCCCCATCATGGGTCCAAATTTCAACTACAGTCAAAGTATGAATTTCCTATTTCCATTGTCGAATGACATATTCTTGTTATATTGTCAGAGGGCTATATATATAATGGTCAAATGACATATTTTTACTATATGGTCGGAGGGCTTTATATACAATGGTTGAGTTATATATGTCATGTGGAAAAATGTTATACACATGTAGAAGGGCAGAGATCAGGGTCGACCCCACGACCTCCCCACCCTAGCACAACACAACATCACTAAACCACTACAAAGGTTCTTAACCATAGTGGGTCGTGGGATATATTTATTGCCATACTATTGAACCGGCGAGGGTAACGAGGGGGATAGCCCCCCCACCATCGAACCACATGCTGCAAATAGGAGCGGATATTATTTCAATGCTGGTATTAAAGTTTTAATGCATTTTTATTAAACACTAATCCAAGTTTAAACCACACTAATATTTATCCTTAGCTCGAATTATGGTAAGAGCCCATTTAGTGCTAACACCTGCTTATGAACTAATTAATCCAAACTTATCAGTTAATTAATCCCAATTAATTCAGCGGTGGAGTTGGCCGAGTTCGCCAATTGTGGCGAAACTCCAAACTTGGCAGGGTTAAGTGGAGTTATCTCCACATTTAGTGGAGTTTCTTAGGCCATACCATTTGCAAAAATCGACCAAATTAGGTTCAATAACAGTCTATACTAGATGATTTGGAGATTCTGAGCATGTTGGAGTAGGTTTCAGGAGCAGTAAAGGACTATAAACAATATTGTTTGCCATTTTTAGCTAATACAGAGGCCCAAACCATGAAAGCTAGACAAAGGATATATAGCCCAGGAGGGGTGAACTCCTTCATCAAGAAATTGTGTTAATGGATCATTTGATGGTTTGTTGTACATTTTATTTTTGTTGTTCAGTACTTTGTTTTTAAGTTAAAATGATCATGAATTTAACATAAAACTTGATACATTTACTTGTTTAACACTCACAAACACCTCAAGAAATCTATGGAGATGAAGCAAAATATAACAAATTGTCTATATTTCTCAAGATGAAATTAACACAAAAAAACTAACATTCAAATTCAGATCACTGACTTAGCATCTAATAGCTCCTTACTAATATTAAATTATTATAATTAATTATAAATACATTATATATATATATATATATATATATTTCTCATAAAATATCTAATTACATTATTATACATCTCACTTAGTATTACACATTCAATTTTTCTTTCGACTCCATATTAGTTTGTCTTTAGCCAAAAATTTATACCGTTTATGGATAGTTTAACATTGGGAATTCTTACTATTATTTAAATATATTATTTGTAAGGTGATTTCTTGAGGTCTTATTATGGCTTGATTTTTTGTTTAGTTACCTATTTTTTGTTTTTAATTTTTGTTTTTAATTTTTTTGATTTTTTCTATTATTTATATTTTCATGAATTATAGTTTTTCCTCCATATTTTCAATTTAATATGAATTATTAGTATATTAAGAAAATGTTTTAATACAGATTATGATGTATATATATATATATATATATATATATATATATATATATATATATATATATATATATATATATATATATATTAAGAAACACAGACATATTCCCCGGATGTGGGTGACACATCCAGATTGTGCGAGGACAGATCCTCCCTTGCTCAGGCTGAAACTGCCTTGTAACTATAGCTCTAACATGATGCGAAAATTCACATTGTCAATCATTTATACTGGTGCTATGCCTCACCCGACCTCTTTCCATACTATATATCACATGTAGTCACACTTGGATTGTTCCTCACTACCTCGACGCTAGTGCAACATGTCTTCAAAAAGCATAGAAGCTCCTTATTCATCCATCTCATTGCTACTCCAGCCGGTCTCAAGAGTCATCTTTGTTATTCCTCTCGCCATCATGCCACTGCTCCAGCTTCCCTCGCGCACCTCCACTTCCATTTCCTTTCCTGTTGCGCACTCCCCCTGCTGCTAGGCGCCTGTCGTGCTCCCTCTTGCTGCACGCTCCTCCCCCTAAGATTCTCCTTGCTGCACACCCCTAACGCAAGCTACCCTGTTGTGCCCCTCCCTGTTGAAAGCCCCTCTTTCTGTGTTTCTCCCTGTTGGGCGTTATCTGTGACAATCACCCTCGTTGTGCGCCCACGTGTTGCGCGCCCCATACTATCGTCCTCTATTGCGTGCACTCTAGTTGGAAATCCCCGTGATCTTGGCCTGGTCTCTCTGCCTACATCCCTCCCTCTGTGCGATAGACTCTCCATGGCGTCCTGACAATGTCAAAAGCCCATCAAGGGTAGCCATACAGGAGAGTTCTCGGGGCGCTACCACTGCGAGCAATACCAGTGTCTGGAATGCATTGAAGGTTCCTCTTTAGGAAGCCATGAAAGGACGGCTACTCAAATGCCTAGCTACACCTAAGAAGAGATTTTCTTGACTGTGAAGAAGCCTAGGGGTAAAAGAGGCCCCCAAAAATCTACCATAGTGCACTCTGATATGCTCACTCCTTGGAAAACTGAGCTGCTCCATATTCACGAGCCAACGGAGGAGGAGATAGACGTTTGAATCATGGTTTCAGATGGTGTCTGGACCAGATCTCTAGATGCAAAGTACCATGTCACTCTTATCACCCGCGCAACCCCTTTGAAGCCTCCACGCGAGCCCACAGCTGAGGAAGAAGCCATTGTGCATGAATATGGATTCCTCATTGAGGAGGAGGACCCCGCGATAGAGGAATATGAAGGAACACCATGACTACGTGGTAGCACGGTTCATTTCTATTTTTTCTCAACTCAGGACATACTAAAACTATTTTTTTTTTATACGTGTTACATAATATTTTGTAAAAAATGAGTGTATGACTCTATTAAGGGGCTAGTTTCCTCCCAAGAGGCACCCCTAAACCCGCTTTATTTTGAAAACTACCAAGGTTGGGATTGGCTAAAGCACTGCTTGCCATCTCAACCCGATGCCTACTTAAAGTTTCTTTTATGATCTAAAACAGTTTAGCCTAACTTACAAAGAAAAACACACACACACACATATTAAAGTGGATATATGTTAATATAAACAATATTAGTTAATCATATTTTTAAATTTTTGGTGATGTCATTTAACAATACAGTATTTTATTAGTTGTTTTATTTTTTATGATAAAATTTTTCCTTTATTGTTTTTGAGTTTAATTAAGCTATATTTAAGTTAAGGTAGAGGTACTATATACTATGTAACCCTTGTTTATGTATCTTTTATAAAAATATAAATTTCTTTTTATTTTTGATAAAAATTTTAAAAGGTAGAAACATCATTTTTAAAGTTAAAGTTTTAACAATTTTCCTTGTTAGTCTTTATCAAAGGCAAAGATATTAATAACCACATTACTAAATGACTTTGCATTATTTATATTTATATATTTACATATTTGTTAATGTATAATATTAGGGAAATATATTTATATCATTATAATTATCATACCTACTAAAAGGAGGAAATATTTTTTTGGTGGTAAAAAAATGTTTCACTTTCAATTAGTTTGAAAATTGAAAGTTTTGAAAAAAATGATTAAACTAAATATTTTGAGAATTAAAAAATTAGTTTTAATTTTTTTAAATATAAATTGTTTTATTAATTGACTCATGGATATTTTTGTGGTTTCAATTGAAATATAAGATATAAAAATTATATTAAAAATTTTGAAAATCTAAAAAACGTATTGACCAAGCGTAATAAGTTTGCGCAACAAAATGTCATGTGAATAGCTCATCATCATTTTTTATGCAAAATTATTCTCAAGATTCATTTTATTTCTCATTTTAAAATTTATAATTTTAAAGGAATTCTTAATGACATTTATTTTATATTTACTAGTTGTAAAAGAATATCAAAATATGGTAAAACTCTCGCATTATAAAATGTTAATAACTATTATTATTTTATATTTCTATAATTCTAATAAAATCCATTCATTTCTCTCTTGATTTGGAGTTAATAATATTTTAAAAAGCTCTTTAAATACTTTATATATATATATATATATATATATATATATATATATATATATATAACAAAATATGAAAATAATACCAATAACTTCTCCTATCAATAATTTCATTAAAAGGTTTTTTTTTAAGATAATGTAAATATTAGTTTATATTAATTATGTAAATAGCCATGTATTTTTTGGAATAGAATTATAGAATTTTAAATTAATTATTTAATAATTTTTTAAGATAAGAGGTCAACATTAAAACGTTTTTTTTTTTTAAGATAATGTAAATATTAGTTTATATTAATTATGTAAATAGCCATGTATTTTTTGGAATAGAATTATAGAATTTTAAATTAATTATTTAATAATTTTTACTTGGAGAATAAGGACTTAATCTCAATAGAATGTCCTATAATATTGTTAATAATATGCTCAAATGAGAGTTATTTGCGAATTAGTGTTGCATTTTTAGTCTTTCAAATTAAATTCTTTAATTATCAAAATGTCATATGAACAAGTGTTATATGAAAAGTGTGGTTTTTATGCATACGATATTGATAAGCCATGGCGATATATAGTATTGTAGCAAAGTTTATTTATAAGTTAAGAATCTCCATAATAAAATAGCGGTGAATGTGCATGTTTAGGAACTTTCTTACATGTTTTTCTTGTTTAATGTATATATTAATCATTGTTATCTTTGATAACCATAATAATAATAATTTCAAATAAAATCCATAATTTAGTTAATTTTTGTTTTGATGCTTCTTGTGGATTGATGTCTATTGGCATTTCCCAGCCTTTTATTCGATATGGATGCACTAGTAGTTAATGGGGAATAATATGAATAGATATAGTTATTACGAACATAGATCTATGTTAGCCACAGATCTAACATGAGCCCAGAAGGATCAAATTTCTTTAAGTGCAAACTTATTTTAGAGTGCGAAAACCAATGTGTAATTTTTAATTGTTTAAATTTTATTTTTGAACATTATAGAGATTGCATAGCATATGCAATGAACTAGTCTTTTTGTTATTAATATAATTGTATTCATAACCGACAATAGATATTTTACTTCTAATTACTTTTTATATTAAATATGCATAGCATATTTCTTTTCTTTTTTATTATAACCGAGATTGATTTTCTATTTAGAAAATAATTTTTTTATTTTAAGAGGAATGGACGTATTTATACATAACTTTCACACTTAAATGTAGAATAAGTCTCCAAACTCAATCATAATTATCATGAAATGAAAATCTAATTTATAAACAACTATTTACATAAACCTTTTTTTTTGAAAAATTTAAATTTCATTTTACTTTTAACAAACCATTAAATCTTCTTGGAAACTATTATCTTATCACTGGTTAAGTTTGATTCACATATTTTTAGCTTTTCACTTTTCAGCATGGACTAAACTATCACATTTTTCATATACAAATTAGTGTAAGAGCTGCACAACTAAAAACTAGAAAATTAATTAACAAACTACTCCGCACTTTTTCTTGGCATCAATTTAATTATAATCGAAATTGTTAAATTTAATAATCTTGGATTCCTTCTGAATAATCAGCATCCGTAGCTTTTCACGTCTATTTTCTAAACACAGCTGGCGACAGTGACTGTGTTTTGTGAACATCTTGTGCAAGCGTTCACTCAATGCACCATGTGTGATAAAGTTGACGCATGAATGGTGGCAGAAGCACGAAAAGTGTGAAGGGTGGGAAACCTTGATAAAGTTGACACATAATGGTGGAAGAAGCACGAAAGGTGTGAAGGGTGTGATAAAGTTGACGCATGAATGGTGGCAGAAGCACGAAAAGTGTGAACAGAGGGAAGACACTAAACGAATGATGAACACATTCAGACTCCTATGTATCCAGCGAGTCACATGGAATACTACTCTTGTACTAACCAAGCGTGAGGCAGAACACAATATTATCATGACCACCAGAGAGCTTCACACTTATTTATCTCAACCCAGAAACCTGCTCCTCAGACTCAACTTTCCGCTTTCCATTTGTATGTTCCACCATTCTTGTAACGATTTGATTTGTGTTCCATCTCATATTTGAAAATGGTGAGTTTGCTAGGATTTTATTTTCTGGAGTTTACTAAGAAGTATATGTTATTGTTAGACTTGAGCCTTTCATTTTGGAAGGAGTACCGTGAGCTATCAATATTCGAAATGGGTAGAATTGGAAATAATTAAATTTTTCGATTTTTCTTCTTGTTTCATTTTCTTGATCTATTTTCCCACATTCCCACGGTTTCCTTATGTTCTTGGTTTACTTGTACTGCCCAACCTGGTCGTGGACCAAATTGGTCGGAAAAATAATGTGTGAAAACTTACACTTGAGTTCTCCAACGTGTGAAATTTCAGGGGTCGTTCAGTTGTGAAATTCCTAGTAGTTACAATGAAAGAGAGTGGTTGTTGGTGCTACTTTTCTGGACTTTCAGGTGGTGAAATTACATAGATGAGAAATAGGCGTAATTCTCAATTGTATATTTAAATTAATTTTTCGAGTGTATATATAAATTTAGCATCCTGCAAAATTTCTTGAGCACTTTGGTTGTGCAGACTTTCATACAAGTCTTTAGTGCGGACACCCATACAACGTGTCTTTAGCGCGGAAACCTAGGCATGATGTCAAACGACAAAAGGATGGAATAAGGTGCCGCGGAAACCAACCAATATTGTGAAAATGCTGAAAAGTTGATACGCCTAAAAGTTCATGCGAATAGGGAAGGTGTATTCAGCTATTGTATATTTTTTTATCTACAAGTGTTTTTAAAATGGTAAAAGTGTGTTGGCAAAATATATTATTGAAATTATTATTTATTAATTTTGAAATTAGTAAATTTTGATAATTGAGTTATTATATAATAAAGATAATTTACATTATTTTTTAAGGTATATATATTTAAGTTAGATTTTTTAATGGTCAGTAATAATACTAATTCCAAATAAAGCTGTAATTTGATTATTTTTTTATTTTAGTAATTTAGAATATATGTAAAAATAATTTTTTTCATACTTATTGTAAATTGATATGTATAAATATATACCAGTTATTTAAATTATATGACTGCATTTATAACTAATATATATAGATATAGGATAATATGAATAAATTTCATTATTATAATGTTGTTAATACTTAATTATAGTTACAATTAATCACTCTTTACATGAAATTTATTTTTAAAATCTAAAATTTAAAATTTCTTATTCTTTTAAGAAAAATCATTCAAATTTTCATTGAAGTGATTATGAATAATTAATTTTTTTTTGACATTATATTCATTAATATTAAATTTCTCAACATTTTTTTAATCTTTCAAACATGAATTTAGCTGACAGACACTATGGTATTCAGTGATATTTAGTTTCTCAACAATTTTTAACCTTTTCACACATGGACTTAAGTGACATACAACACTAAATTATTACAATACTTGTTTATAATAAAAATTAATGTATTAAAGTAATGTAAAAACAGCCCAACCAACTACTAAAATAACTTGAATTATTTCAGTTTTTCTGAACAGTTTAGCTTAAAATTCAGGTTAAATTCCATTATAATTGAAATTTGATAAATATAATATTCCATTACAATGAAAGTTGTTAAATTAAATATTTAAGTTGTTGAAATATTAAAGTCACCTGCCGTGCCTTGGGCAGGAAGAACAAAGAACAAAGGACAAAGGCAGCAGCAGCAACAGAAACAGAGATTGAGTGCGCAGCACTCTGCATTCAAGAAGAATGGAGAATCGGTAAGGATGAATTAAATTTTGATGGGCCGCAGCCACAGATTGTAGATGAAATTTAATTTGGAGATGGACAGAGCCGTCTTGCAGTGGAAGGACGAAGATTTTTGTAGATATTTTCTACGGAGGAGCAGACTAAATTAAAAACAGTCGTTTCGGGCTTTAAAGCCCTCAACAACGAGAATGAACAGAAACAGGCGGAAGTCTTTTTATTTTTGAATTGGCGGGACAAGTGGTCCCCACCATTTATATGCCAATCGGAATCGCTAATCGGAGATTTATTTTGGAGCAGTGTCTTGTTGATATGGAGCTGCGATGCGATGCGATCCAATCGCAATCGCAAATCGCAATGCATATATTATAAGTCAAATGTCTTGCAGATGTGGAGTTCCGCAAAGCAGAACGTTTAATACATTGAAACATATATATGAATCGCCCTCACAGCAGCAGAGGCCCGTGGGTCCACAAGACCACGTGGCAAAAATCTATTGAATCGATTGGTGTCAATCGCAAGGTTTAAATCGGCGGGATTTTATTGTGTGCCCCGATCAGGGCGGATCCGATCGCAATCGAAAGATTGAATGGGACACAAACTTGTGTTGTTAAGTCATTTCCCGATTGTCAATTGTCGATTGCCGACCAATCGCAAGCGGAAGATCGGAGGTGGTGTTCCAGTCGCAATCGAAAGATTGGGCGGAACACAAAGTGTGTTGTCAAGACATCTCCCGATTGTCGATTGCCGACTATGAAAGTGGTCCCCACTTTTATATGTCGCGCCATATAAAGTTTTTTCATATTTTTGTAATGCTTTCCTATGTATTTTGTTTTATGTTTTATGACCGTCGCGCCATATATATAAAATGAAAAGGCCCGCGAGCCATTGTAAGGGGTAATCATATTATTTTTTTTTGGTTCTTTGCACAGCAGCGCGGAAGAAGAAATACACAGCAGTGTGTTGAATGTAGAAGACAGAGTATTGTTCTAAAGAGAGACAGAGATTGTCATTTTGTGCACTGCGTCTGTAGCAGTCACCATTGTTATTCATCCCTCTGTTCAGAGGAAGACTTGTATAAGTTTTTTTTGAAATAGAAGTTGTTTTAAAGCCCTGAAAACTCTGTCTCCTGTCAATTTATTTTATTTCTTTGTGTTTGCAAGGAGAGCCTATTCTCTCCACTTGGAATTCTCAAAATTCCAACATGGTATCAGAGCTAATCTAAGCTCTTTGAAGAGTTCAAAGAAGCTGAAGAAGAAGACCTGTTGCAGCGTTTCTCTCCAGCCGCGTGAAAAGCTCAACAGAAGTCGAGGTCAGGTATTTCTCAGAGATAAAAGTGCTGTTGCTTTGTATTTAAAAGGAGTTTGTTCTTTCAAGAAGGAAAGACAGTTTGTTAAAGTCTGAGTTCAGTTTAAGAAGCAATGGATGGACCAAGCACTGGTATGAATCTTGGAAGTGTTCAACTTCCACAGTTTAATGGAAATAATTATGATTATTGGGCCATTACCATGAGAGCCCTGTTTGTCTCACAAGATTTATGGGAACTAGTAGAAGATGGTTTCACAGAACCAACTAATGAGCAGGCTTTTAATGCCTTAATTCAAGCAGAGAAAGACGTATTGAAGAACAATAGAAAGAAAGATGCTAAAGCTCTCTTCTATTTATATCAAGCTGTAAATGAGAGTGTGTTTCCAAGGATAGCAGCAGCTAAGAAATCCAAGGAGGCATGGGAAACTCTGAAAGTAGCCTATCAGGGTATGGAGAAAGTGAAGACAGCAAAACTTCAATTGCTGAGAAGGGATTTTGAAACTCTTTGCATGAAAGAGTCAGACAGTGTTGATACATTCTTTACACATGTGATTGGGATTGTAAATTAGATAAGATCCCATGGAGAAACTCTTGAAGAAAGAAGGATTGTGGAGAAAATTTTGAGAAGCTTACCCTCAAAGTTTGATGTTATTGTAACCACCATAGAAGAGACCAAAGATCTCTCACAGTTCACAGTGGATGAACTTTATGCCTCACTAATAACCCATGAACAAAGATTGAGCAGAGATGAACACTCATCTCTTGAACATAACTTCAAGACCCAGATGCCTTCAGGAAGAGGAAGAGGTCAAAGAAAAGGAAGAGGAAGAGGCAGAAGCCAGAATAGAGCTGGAAGGAAAAGCTCTTCACATTCACATGGAAGGAGCAATAGTCAAAGTCAGAGCCACGGCCAATGCAATAGCCAGCAAAGTGGACATCAACACCAACATGCTCAAGGACAGAGGTATGACAAATCCAATGTCCAATGTCATTATTGCAAGAAATATGGGCACTATGCCAATGAATGTAGAAAGAAGCAAAATGACATGAAGAATAGGCAGAATGCTAATGTAGCAAAAGAGGAAAAGAACCTAAGTAATGTGCTGTTAGCATGTAATGTAGCACAAGACAAAGATGATGATGTTTGGTTCTTAGATTCTGGATGTAGTAATCACATGACTGGCAACAGAGCAATGTTTGCCAATCTTGATGAAGAAGTTAAATCTGAAGTGACCACAGGGACTGATACTAAAATCTCTATAAAAGGGAAAGGAAGAGTAAGTATTCGAGCAAGGAATGGGGAGCAAAAATTTGTTCCTGATGTGTATTACGTTCCAGTTCTGAAATCTAATCTTTTGAGCATAGGGTAGCTCATAAACAAAGGTTACAATGTTATATTCAAAGATGATGTGTGCACCATAAAAGATATTCCTCCAAGTAAGAAATTTATTGCTGAAATTCACATGACCATCAATAGAATGTTTCCACTCAAGCTCAACATTGACTTGAGGGGAAAAGGAAAGAATGTAGCAGCTGTAACTCAAGAAGCCTTTCAAAAGGAAGAGAAAGATGAAAATTGGTTATGGCATCTGAGATTTGGACATCTCAATTTCGGAGGATTAAATCTGCTGCACAGAAAAGGAATGGTAAGAGGTTTACCATTGATTGAAAAGCCTAACAGCCTATGTGAAGGCTGCATCTTGGGAAGGCAACACAGAGAAAATTTTCCTTCAGGGAAAAGCATAAGGGCGAAAGCACCTTTGGAGATAATCCACTCAGATTTATGTGGGCCGATGCAAACAACATATGTTTCAGGCAGCAATTACATGCTGACCTTCATAGATGACTTCACTCGAAAAGTGTGGGTCTATTTTTCTAAAATATAAAAGCGAAGACTTTCATAAATTTCATCAATTTAAAGCTCTTGTAGAAAAACAGAGCGGACTGCACATTAAAGTACTCAGAACTGACAGAGGAGGTGAATATATATCAAAGGAATTTATGCGTTTTTGCAGAGAGAACGACATACACAAGCAGTTTACCACCAGGTATACGCCGCAACAGAATGGAGTGGCTGAAAGGAAGAATCGAACCATAATGGAGATGGTGAGAAGTATGCTGAAAGCAAAGCACTTGCCGAATGAATATTGGGTAGAAGCAGCAAACTGTGCTGCATATATTTTGAATAGATGCCCCACAAAAGCAGTAATGAACAAAGTTCCAGAAGAAGCGTGGAGTGGCAGAAAATAGGGAGTCACCCACATGAGAGTTTTTGGATGTGTGGCATATGCACACATTCCAGAAAAATTGAGAAAGAAGTTGGATAGCAAGGGGGAGAAATGCATTTTCCTTGGATACTGTGAAGATTCCAAAGGATACAGACTGTATAACCCATCCACAAAGAAGTTTGTAATCAGCAGAGATGTGCAATTCATCGAAGAGGAAGCGTGGGATGGAAGCATTGAGGAAAAAGTCAATGTCAAAACTGTTTATCTCATGATGAAGATGATGTAGATGTGGTTGAGATTAATAACCCATCCATTGCACAACCTCCAGCAGCGCAAGGCCAGCAAGGGACGCCTCAAGCGGCAGTAAGAACACCCATGAGAAGAATCGACAGTGGTTCACCGAGTACACCACAAGGAGTAGAATCGAGTGCTTCATCAAGCACGGTTACACCAAGTGAAAGAAGAACAAGATTCAGAAGTCTTAGAGAAATCTATGAGCAAGGAGAAGTAAACGAAGGTATGAATTCCCTATTTTCTTTGTATTGTCAAGTTGATGATCCTATTCATTTTGAAGATGCTATTAAAGATAGAAAATGGATAGAAGCTATGGATGAAGAAATTAAAGCCATAGAGAAGAATAGAACATGGGAGTTGGTTGATCTACCAGAAGGCAAAGAAGCCATTGGTGTTAAATGGGTCTATAAGACCAAAAGCAATGCTGAAGGAAAAATAGAAAGACACAAGGCCAGACTTGTTGTCAAAGGATATAAGCAAAAGCAATGGATTGATTATGAAGAAACTTTTGCACCAGTTGCAAGAATGGAGACCATAAGAGCAGTGTTGTCCATAGCAGCACAAAACAAATGGAAAGTATACCAGATGGATGTAAAATCTGCATTTTTAAATGGAGTTTTAATGGAAGAGGTATATGTGGAACAACCTCTTGGATATGAGAAGAAAGGCCAAGAGCATAAGGTCTGTAAATTGAAGAAAGCTCTTTATGGGCTGAAACAAGCACCAAGAGCATGGTACAGCAGAATAGATTCTTATCTATTGGAGAATGGATTTGAAAAGTGTGAGGGAAAACCCACCCTCTACATCAAAGAAAAGGATGGTAAGTTATTGATTGTTGTTTTATATGTTGATGATTTAATTTTTACAGGTAATGATGATTACCTTGTTGAAAATTTTAAAACAGTCATGAAAGATGAATTTGAAATGACTAACACGGGTTTATTAAGATACTTCTTGGGAATATAAGTGGAGCAAGGTGAGAAAGGAATTTTTATTTCTCAAGCAAAGTATGTGAATCAAGTTTTAGAAAGATTTAATATGCAGGAGTGCAAAGCTGCAATTACTCCCACAGTAATGGGATTGAAGCTAAGTAAGAATGACAGCAGCAAGGATTTCGATCCAAGTTTGTATAAAAGCATAGTTGGCAGCCTCATGTACTTGACTGCAACTAGGCCGGATATTATGCATGTTGTTAGTTTAATTTCCAGATTTATGGAGAAGCCAAAAGAAGCACATTGGCAAGCAGCAAATAGAATTCTGAGGTATGTTAAAGGTACAAAAGGATTTGGTATTTTATATACAGCTTCAGAAAATTCAGAATTAGTTGGATACACTGACAGTGATTGGGTTGGAAGTGTAGATGATCGAAAGAGCACTTCCGGTTATATTTTTCATATGGGTTCAGAAGCCATTTCATGGGCTTCTAAGAAACAGCCTATTGTAGCATTATCTACAGCAGAGGCAGAATATGTGGCAGCTACAGTAGCAGCGTGTCAAGCAATTTGGATGAGAAGGATGTTGAGAAGCTTGTGCCAAGAACAGGTAAAGGGCACTGTGATTTATTGTGACAATAGCTCAGCTATTGCATTGTCAAAGAATTCTGTGTTTCATAAAAGAACAAAGCACATAGACACAAAGTATCATTATATCAGAGAATTGGTGAATAATGGTGAAGTTGCTTTACAGCATTGTAAAACAGAGGAGCAATATGCAGATATTTTAACTAAACCATTGGGACAAAAGACATTTGAATTTTTAAGAAAATGCCTGGGTATGATGAATAACCCAGCAGCTGACTTTAAGGGGGAGTGTTGAATATTAAAGTCACCTGCCGTGCCTTGGGCAGGAAGAACAAAGAACAAAGGACAAAGGCAGCAGCAGCAGCAGAAACAGAGATTGAGTGCGCAGCACTCTGCATTCAAGAAGAATGGAGAATCGGTAAGGATGAATTAAATTTTGATGGGCCGCAGCCACAGATTGTAGATGAAATTTAATTTGGAGATGGACAGAGTCGTCTTGCAGTGGAAGGACGAAGATTTTTGTAGATCTTTTCTATGGAGGAGCAGACTAAATTAAAAACAGTCGTTTCGGGCTTTAAAGCCCTCAACAACCAGAATGAACAGAAACAGGCGGAAGTCCTTTTATTTTTGAATTGGCGGGACAAGTGGTCCCCACCATTTATATGCCAATCGGAATCGCTAATCGGAGATTTATTTTGGAGCAGTGTCTTGTTGATATGGAGCTGCGATGCGATGCGATCCAATCGCAATCGCAAATCGCAATGCATATATTATAAGTCAAATGTCTTGCAGATGTGGAGTTCCGCAAAGCGGAACGTTTAATACATTGAAACATATATATGAATCGCCCTCACAGCAGCGGAGGCCCGTGGGTCCACAAGACCACGTGGCGGAAATCTATTGAATCGATTGGTGTCAATCGCAAGGTTTAAATCGGCGGGATTTTATTGTGTGCTCCGATTAGGGCGGATCCGATTGCAATCGAAAGATTGAATGGGACACAAACTTGTGTTGTTAAGTCATTTCCCGATTGTCGATTGTCGATTGCCGACCAATCGCAAGCGGAAGATCGGAGGTGGTGTTCCAATCGCAATCGAAAGATTGGGCGGAACACAAAGTGTGTTGTCAAGACATCTCCTGATTGTCGATTGCCAACTATGAAAGTGGTCCCCACTTTTATATGTCGCGCCATATAAAGTTTTTTCATATTTTTGTAATGCTTTCCTATGTATTTTGTTTTATGTTTTATGACCACCGCGCCATATATATAAAATGAAAAGGCCCGCGAGCCATTGTAAGCGGTAATCGTATTATTTTGTTTTGGTTCTTCGCACAGCAGCGCGGAAGAAGAAATACACAGCAGTGTGTTGAATGTAGAAGACAGAGTATTGTTCTAAAGAGAGACAAAGATTGTCATTTTGTGCACTGCGTCTGTAGCAGTCACCATTGTTATTCATCCCTCTGTTCAGAGGAAGACTTGTATAATTTTTTTTTTGAAATAGAAGTTGTTTTAAAGCCCTGAAAACTCTGTCTCCTGTCAATTTATTTTATTTCTCTGTGTTTGCAAGGAGAGCCTATTCTCTCCATTTGGAATTCTCAAAATTCCAAACAAATGTAAAAAACAAAAATAATCAAAGAAACCGTCTTTGATTCCTTCTAAATAATTGACATCAGTAAGTTTTCAAATTTACATTCTAAACTCAGTAGAGTACATTGACTCCATTTCCTTAACATCTTGTGCAAGTATTCACTCAACGCACCTTCTGTGGTAAAGTTGGACACATGAAATGTGGCTCAGACTACTCACGTGGAAAACTCGTCTTGTACTTCTAACGAAGCATGAGACAGAGCACATTATTTTCATGACCACCACAAAGTTTCACACTAAATATTTGAATCGAGAATGTTGCTGCTCAGAGTCAAGTTTTCATTTCTAGGTTTCATCATTCTTGCAACGATTTGAGTTGTCGTACATCTCATGTTTGAAATGGTGAGTTTGCTAATATTTTATTTGCTGGAGTTGTGTAAGAATTATTTGTTTTTGCTAGACTTAGCATTTCATTTCGCAAGAAATATATTGACATATCAATATTCGGAAAGAGTAGATTTCGAAAGACATGATTTTTTTTTGTTTTCTTGTTCGTTTATGTTTTTGAACTATTTCCAGGCTTGTTCACGGTTTATTTCTCTTCCTATTTTATTTGTATTAAACCCACGGGATCGTGGGCTAGATTGGTCGGAAAAAATTATAGAAAAATATCAAAAAGTTGATTGTTTATTTGTGTTGTGATTTCACGTGTCCTATAAACAATCTGTAGCGAAAGTGGACAGTTTTCGAACCTGTCAAATTTGATTAGCTAACTTCCTAACTTAGCTAGGCGAGGTGGTACAATCATAGTCGTTCTATGTTTTTGGTCTATTTTTACAGTTCTAGTTATCCACTACCGACCCTTTAATGTCGACGGATATTGTTATGATGGTGCAATTGGTTAAAGATGGAAATGGCCATCCCTCAACAATACAAGGAATGTTATTAACGTGGAAACCAATGCATGAACTGTTAGAACTCAAGCGAGCATTAAAACAGAAGACAAAGGATAAAGTAGTCACCCGTGGAACGTAAGGGATATTGTGAAAATGTTGAGATTTGAAAGTTGTTGAAATGACACCTAAGTTCTAATATTAAGTCAAGTGGAGAGGTTTCTGTATCTGGTGGTGTTTTAAGACAATATTTAAGATAATTTTACAGTGAATTGTTTTAACTAGAGACAAAAATAAAATTGTGTATGTCTTAAATATTGTCTTTAAGCGGGTGTCTCAATTTTAGTGTCTCAAAATTAGTGTCTTAAACAATTGTCTCTATAAAGACATTATAGAACACATATTATTATTTCTCTATAAAAACATAGGCGTTATTGTCTTTTAAGAGACAATTTCATTTGTCTACAATTTGTCTCTGTAGAGACACTTTCATTTTTGTCTTTGTAGAGACAATAACATTTGTATCTTTATTCAAAATAGCTGAGATCAAAAATGTATTGTCTCTATAGAGACTATATGTCCATAATTCAAACTATTGTCTCTCTAGAGACAATATGAAAAAATATTTAAAAGAATAAACAAATCATTTTAAATGCTATTTTAAGGTGGTTTCAACATTTCAAGTTCCCAAATAGTGATTTTAATTACCTTAAAACTCTGTTTTTTTATGGAAAGAAAGAATAAATTCCATTTTTTTTTTAAAGCTAATAGCAGTCATTTTAAATCTAATCGAATAAACAATTTCCCAAACCGTAACAATTCTGGAAAGCAACCTTGAAAATAATAAGGCATCACACTTATATTTTCTAAAAATAAATTCATGTCATTGAATTTGAACATGCAAAATTTTTATTTGGAACTTCATTTCATGAATATTATGAGGTAAAATAAAAATGTACAATATCTCTCCATCTTACAAGAGATTTTAATCTCTCACATATAAATCGAAAAGGTTGAATCACATTAAATGCTAGAAAATAAATTCATATCCAGTGGTTAGCTTCGCCATTTCAACACCTTTGTATAATTGGAATTGGCTTCTTTGATAACAAAAATAGAAAAATGTATAGGCATTTGAATGTACAATTGATTACCCAATTTACACTTAATTTCAGTGCTTTCATAACACAGATCTGTGTTAGATATCAGCCTCGAATCAGTTAAATATCAGAGATTGGAACTAGCAGCTCCCAAATTGCCACCATATATTTTTGCTGCAAATGAAAGCCTACAACTCCTTAAAAATATATTTATAAGGAAAGCAAGTAAAACAGGAGTAGTTTCATAACTCGATCCAATTCCTGCTGTTGTTGTGGAGTATGTCTGTGATAATGCTTCCATGTTGACTGTTATCTTAAACATTATCTTAAAACACCCCCACATGTAGTAGTGACAATTCCCAGCGAGGTCTTCATTTATTAATCCCAATTGCTGCCTCTTGCAATTCACCGGAATTGAGTTCACTAAATTTTCTACTTAAACATTCACGATGGCCCAAACTCCTACATCAATCTGTTGGCAGAACCTTAAGAAATAGAATCCTCTAACTGGACCAAGCAGTGAGAGAACATGGCACAGCTCCATATTCATCTGTTATGACATGCCATTCAATACTTCTAATGAGGTTAAATATTTTGATAAAGAAATTAGTATAATTTGCTTCACAAATATAAAAGGAATCCTATAGACTGTTACTAAGCTTTAGAAAAGTAAAAAAAGATAACACACTAGTTGGAGTTGGTCATTCATGGTACCCCCTACACCATCGCATAAGACCTCCAAGGTCGTGGCTCTAGAAACAATTGATGAGAAAATTTTGGAACAACAATTCTGAATTGTATACGAAAGTTCAGTTAGTTAGTTCAACGGTGTGTACATTAGCAGTAGTTAGAAATTACCAACAAAGTAGGCAAGAAGATGAAATGGTGGTTGTTTTCTTACATACCAAATTCATAAATATCTCATAGATGAGAACTGGAAACAATCAGATCAAAATACTTTAGAAACACACAAGAATTTAAAGTCCCTACATTTTCCTATGGGATTTGAATATTTACTTTTACAAGTTAACCATCATTCAAACAGTTGGAATTTCACATCTATCCCATTACATAAAGTATCTCTAGAGTGTGGTCAAAGGCCAGAGCAATTATAGAAAGGATATATCTCATAACGAACTATGCAGGTTTGAATCCAGTATTGAAATCCAACATATTCAGGATAATATTTGAATATTTTTTTGGTCGATAATGACACACATGTTGTGCAGTCATGAGTAGGATATATTAGGTGACTGTAGGTGACACTGTTTGTTGGGATGAGGAGAATGTAGGAATCAAGTCGTGGCCAATGATGATAGAATAGCCACCATGGTCTAAAGGAAGGGGTCTTCCCATCCCCTTTACTTAGAAGGTATCATTATTAAAAACAAAAATAAAAATGATTTAATTGTTGATCAACGGTTGTCATTGATGTCAACCCAAGCAGCACCATGGGCTAATCCAATATTGCATGGGAATTTTAACCTACAAAATTAATATATTCTAGGTCAATAATGCCTTTAATGGTTTCTACTTGTCAAGATTTTTCCGTTGATATATGGCATGCCACGTAATTCTTCACGGTTTGAGAGATATTCATGTTTGAAGTTTGTACCCCCAGTTAGTGGGCTAAAACCCCATGGGGTTGGGGAATGGGTCATTGAAAAGTCATAATTAATATTTTTTAAGCTCCTAAAATCCATCCCACATTCACTTGTTGAAGCCCCTCTCAACCTAAGCATTTATATAAATTGTGATCCTCATTTCCTCCTTATGCAAGCGATTTTCGCCATCTGAAACAGGTCATCATGGAATTTGCGCTCTAAATTATTTTTCTACAAAGGTTCAAAAGATGAAATTTTTATGAGACAAAGCCGAAATCCTGAGGATGCTGCTGCAAAAATTTCAGATCAAGATGCACAATATTTTTGGAGATATGATCTGTGGAAGTCAGGGTTTTTGCAGGCTCCTAAAATTCATCTCAAGGAAGTGACCTTGGTAAATTAGTCATAACTCTCTCTTTGCGTACTGGATTCGAATTCCGTAGAAAGTGGTGAATAGTGCACAGTCCAGACTTGTTGCTCTATCAATTTTAGAGCCAAATGAAGAAACAATGACACTTGGCATGTTGTACAAGTGCGCTCTGCTGAAACAGTCCATAATTAAGGCATTGTGAGAGATTGGGTATAACTCTCACTTGAAGAATCCAAATTGTGTCAGACCCGTGGAATCGGAAAGATGACTTAGAGGACTACTACAGGACCAAAAATTAGATATTGAGGATTTGAAATAATAGAGATACACTAGATTCAATATTGAGCTCCTAGAAGGCAAGAAAAAGCTAGATCATGTGTAGTCAAGGGTTGCAAAGGACCAGACTTTCTATGGCAACAAAGAAAAGCAAGGTGCAATAGAGGGTAGCATGAAAAGAGAAGCAACCAAGGTGCATAACAGCAACAAGAAGTTCATCATATTAAGTCTTAGAGTGGGAAACACTGCATACAATCATTGTAAAGGTATCTTTGTACTTAGTCATTGTAGATACATTATTGTAGAAATTGTACTAGTGTCTATCTACTAAGGGTTGAAGAGGCAGTGTTGGGAGGTCTAGGATCATCATCAGGTGGTTGTGTCTAAGTTAGTGTTACGGTATAGTATATCTTCTTCTTCTACATCATTTTATATCATTGTAAAGTGGACCATTTTTCCTGGTACGGGAGTCCATTCTTCTTTTATTCTTCTATAGGGTGGTAGGGCAGTGCTAGGGTGAGTTGTAGCTCATTGGGTGTTGGGGCATCCATTCAGTTGACTACTGAAGAATCTCGAGCGTTGGAGGGTCCATCCAGTAGGAGCTAGAGAAGAATGCTTTTCTAGATTCTAGAAAGTTGGAGCTTTATTTTCAATTGGAGTTGAATATTAAAGAATTACTAGAAAATCAATAGGTGGTTTTTGTCTCGGAGTGGGTTTCCACCTTAAAAACTGTGTGCATTTGTGTTCCTCTTGTTTGCTGCTATCATTGTAAAAACAATGATAATATTTGAAGATTAACTAATGCTCTAATTGAAAGGAATACTGATTCAGCCCCCCCTCTCAGTGTTTCCAACAATTGGTATTGAAGGTTGGTTGCTTCAATAGAAGTTTAATAACTGGAAGGAGGTCATGGAGTATACCAAGAATGGTGTACCTCTATTCAATGAAAATAATTATGCACTTTGGAAAGGAAGAATGGAGGTCTATCTCTTGGAGTAAGGTTACGAAGTATGGGACACTGTTGAAAATGGATTTACATCAACCACAGATGAACAAGGTAAGAAGAATTTGGTAAATGATGCAAATCAAATAATATTATTATTAGTGGACTTACTGAATCTGCTTATCATAAGGTGTTGGGTTGTAAAACTGTCAAAAATGTCTGGGACAAGCTTGAGAATATATATGCAAGTGACTCAAATGTCAAAGAAGAAAATATTCAAATATATGGAGAAAAATTTGATTAACTCAGAATGAAAGAAGATTGCAACATTGATGCATACTTCCAATACGTTGCTGAAATAACCAATATTCTAGAACGATTGGGAGAGATAGTTGACGAGAAGACTATTATACGGAATATTCTTAGAATGTTACTAGGGAGATTCAACCCAAAGGTATCGGTCTTAAAATACAGTGCAAATCTGGACAAGCTCAGCAAGGCATAATTACATGGAGTTCTCATAGCATATGAAATGAGACTTGATGAAGAAAAGGGTACTTCAAATCTAGAAACTGTGTTCGTTGCATCTAAGAAAACCAATAAGGACAAACAAACTTCAATTGGAATGACATGCACCTACAAGTGTGAAGAAAAGGGAGATGAAGGAGAAGGTCTTTCAGATGAAGAATATGCTTACATTACGAGAAAACTAAAACCTAGTAAGGGAAAACTCAAAGGTCAACTTCCATTGATATCTTTAGGTTGTGGTGAGGTTGGGCATTTCGTAGCAAAATGTCTGAAAAAATGTGATGGCAACTCGAAAGGAAAGAAATGATTTAAGAAATTCAACAAGCAAGGCAAAAAGAAAGGATCCAAAAGGAAATTTCTCTCTAAAGAAGATAGCTCATCATCCAATGAAGAAAGTGACAGCAAAGAAGAAGCCAATGAGAAAGTATTGTTTATGGCCAAGCACAATAAACAAGAAGTATCAAAAAATGAACAAGAAGGGTTGACCATAGAAGAATTTTATGAGGAGGCAACCAAGCTTATAAAAGAGCTCAATACTGAGAAGATATGTTCCAATACTCTTGAAGAACAAGTTCAAGGTCTCAAAATTGAGGTTGAAAAACACAAATGTATTGAAGAGTCACTTGAAAAGAATTTGGAAGAAAGCAACCAAGATAGGGAAGCAGTAGAAGCCAAAGTAGTTTCGCTGCATAAGGAAGTGAAGAAGGGAAAAACTGTCCAAAACTATGCCAATATCTCAAGGGCATTGGAAGAACTCATCAACAATCAACAATCTTACAACAACAGAACTGGCCTCGGTTACAAAGAAGAAGAAGTAGGACCTTCTACAAAAAAATACAATGGACCTATGAGATCTGACATACATGTAGACTTCATTGGACAAGATTCGCAAGCACATCCTTGGAAGACGATTCCTCCACGAATATTTTCATCCAGGTACCAACATTTTTTTCATGGCTATTGTTATTCATGTGGAATATTTGGTCATAGAGTTGTAGAATGTCTCACGTATGCTAGGAACCAATACAATTCCAAGAGATTCTTTAAAAATGAACCTCCCAGGACTCAACGAAACATCAATAGATTTGAATATTTAAGAAATAATATGGAATTTTACAAATGTCAGAACTTTGGACACATAGCCAGAGACTGCAGACTTGAAAATCCTCCAGAAGAATCTTCGAAGCCACAGAATGAACGAACATGGAAGAAGAAGAAGACTGATAATTGTGCTCTCGCTCTCAAGGCTCAAAACAACAAAGATGTGTGGTATGTTGACAACGGTTTCTCAATGCATATGACTGGAGATAGAAGGAAATTTGTATCTCTGAAAGAGAAGAAGGATGGAACCGTATCCTTTGGAAATGATGGATCTTCAAATGTTATAGGATCAGGTACCATCACTCTCGGAAGCAAAGATGTTATAGCCAAGAATGTTCTATTGGTTGAAAACATGAATCACAATATGCTCAGTGTTGGACAAATGTGTGATCAAGGACACACAATGCTATTCAACTCCACAAAATGTGAAATCAGGAAAGGTAGGTATGGTAAAATTGTGGCTACAACAAGTCGAGCTCCAAATGACATATATGTTCTGGATGAAGCAACTAAAGCATGTCTACTAGCTGAAGAAGATGAAAGCTAGTTATGGCAAAAACGAATGGGTCACATAAACTTTGACAATCTTGTCAGGATAAGCATAAAGGAAGCAGTAGGAGAAATGCAAAAAGGAAGCAGTATGAGAAATGCCAAAAATCTCAAAACCTTCCAACACACTATGTGAGGCATGTTGGCATGGAAAGAAGACAAAATCCCAATTTAAAAAAAAAGAACACTTTGCATCACATCCATTAGAATTGATACATACTGATCTATGTGGTCCTATGAGAAAAAAAGGCTTAGACGAAGAATTATATTTCATGTTAATGATAGATGACTATACCAGGATAACAGTCGTCAGTTTCCTAAAGAAAAAATCTGAAGCATTTGAGTGCTTTAAGATCTAAAAGGAGTTGGTTGAAAATGAAATTGATTTGAAAACAAAGTGTTTAAGATCAGATAATGGTGGAGAATTCACTTGCAAATTATTTCAGCAATACTGTGACGAAAATGGAATAAAAAGGCAATTTCAATAGCACGAACATCTTAGCAAAATGGAGTTGCTGAATGAAAGAACAAAACCGTACAAGAAATGGGTAGAACAATGTTGAAGAACTCAAAATTGGATGAAAAATTTTGGGTTCAAGAAACTGATAGGACAGTCTTCATTATCAACTGATGTCTTTTCAGAAATAATTGCAATAAGACTCCATGTGAATTATGGAAAGGAAAACCAGCTAATGTAAAATATTTTAGAATCTTCGGAAGAAAATGTTATATCAAATGAGAAGATCAAGATTTGGGTAAGTTTGAATCACGTGTTGATGAAGGTATCTTTGTTGGTTACTCATGCAAAAGAGAGGCTTATAAATTCTATAATCTAAGACGAAAACAGATAGTGGAGAGAATAAATGTTACATTTGATGAAGATGGTGTTCTAGCAAGTAATGATGAGGATCTAGAATCTTTGAAACTTGAGACAGAGGCTAAAAAAGACATAGATAAAATTGTAGAACAAGAAGCAAATATCAATGAGGAAGAAGTAAACAATTATCTTCAAGATATACCAGAACAACAACAAGAAGCTCCTCCAAGGAGAACAAAAGAGTCGATTCAAAAGAACCATCCATCAAATCAAATCATTGGAGACATAAATGAGGGTTGACAACTTCATTCATCACAACAAGCTCACGTTGCTTTTCTAGCAACCTTTGAGCCTAGTAGTTTTGAGGAAGCCAGCTAGAATGAACATTGGGTAGCAGATATGAATGAAGAATTGGATCAAATTGAGAAGAATAACACCTGGGAATTAGTTCCATGACCAAAACATAAAAATGTCATTGTGACTAAATGGGTGTTCAGGAACAAATTGAATGAAGATGGGCAGGTTACCAGAAACAAAGCAAGATTGGTTTGCAAAGGCTATGCACAAGTGGAAAGAATTGACTTCGATGAAATATTTGCACCAGTTGCCAGAATGGAAGCAATCCGAATGATTCTCACCTATGCATTTTCAAGAAAAATCAAAGTCTACCAAATGGATGTTAAGTCAGAATTTCTGAATGGAGAATTAGAAGAAGAAGTTTACATTGAACAAACTGAAGGTTTTCTACTATCACAAAAAGAAGACTATGTCTACAGGTTAAAGAAGGCTCTATATGGTCTCAAGCAGGCTCCCAAAGCATGGTATGTTCGTCTTGATGGATATCTACGTCAACAAGGGTTCAAGAAAGGTACTATTGATAGCAATCTTTATGTACAAATAGATAAAGATAACTTAACAATCGTTGAGGTATATGTGGATGATATAATATTTTGTAGCAATGATGATCGACTAAGTAAGAACTTTTCTACAAAGATGCAAAATGAGTTTGAGATGTATTTACTTGGTGAGCTGACATACTTCTTAGGGCTTCAAATATCTCAACAAGAGAAAGGAATATTTATATGTCAAGCCAAGTACATCAAGGAAATGCTCGAGAAATTCAAAATGGAAGATTGCAAACCCATCCTTACTCCGATGGTAACAGGTTTAAAATTGAGCATAGACAACTCATATAAGGATGTGGATCAGAGGTTGTACAGATCTATGATTGATAGTCCTCTATATGTAACAACCTCTTGGAAAGATGTTATGCAAGTAGTTGGACAAGTAGCAAGATTCCAAGCAGCACCAAAAGAATCACATTTTATTGCTGTCAAAAGAATTCTTCGATATCTAAAGGGCACAGAAGAATATGGCTTGTGGTATCCCAAGGATAAAAATCTCACTATTCAAGCCTTTACAGATGTAGATTTGGCAGGAAGGGTTGATGATCGTAAGAGCACTAGTGGAGTAGCATTCTATCTAGGTGGTTCTCTCGTATTTGAGCAAAAAGCAAACTTCAATTTTGTTATCTACAATAGAAGCAGAATACATTGCAGCAGCATCATTTTGTACTCAATTCCTTTGGATGAAAAAAATTTTGCAAGATCTTCAAGTAAAATTCAGTGAGCCTATTCCCGTATTCTGCGACAACACTAGTGCCATCAGCATCTCCAAGAATCCTGTCATGCATTCAAAAACAAAACACATTCCGATCAAATATCATTTTTTTAGAGAACAAGTCGCTGAAAAGAATATCAAACTTGAGTATGTTTGTACAAAAGAACAAATTGTTGATATCTTCACTAAACCTTTACCTCGTGAAGCATTTGAATATCTTCATCAAAAGCTTGGGATTCTCCCAAGTTCTCATTAGATTACAGGTCTGCAAGATGGTTGTGTGTCAGTGGGAGTGGAAGTGTGTACAGGTCCACAGGATGGTTGTGTTTCAAGGGGAGTTACTCTTTTCCATTAATGTCAAGGGGGGAGAGAATTTTATAGGAATGGGTGTCATGATCATAGGGGGAGTACTTGTGTTGCCATCAATACTAAAGGGGGATATTGTTGATTCGCGGTTGTCACTAATGTCAACCCAAGCAGCACCAGGGGCTAACCCAATATTGCATGGGAATTTTGACCTACCAAATTAATATATTCTGGGTCAATAATGTTTTTTATGGTTTCTACTTGTCAATATGTTTCCGTTGATATATGGCACGCCATGTAATTCTTCACAGTTTGAGAGATATTCATGTTCGAAGTTTGTACCCCCAGTTAGTGGGCTAAAAGCCCATGGGATTGGGGCATGGGTCATTGAAAAGTCATAATTAATATTTTTTAAGCTCTGAAAATCCCTCCCACATTCACTTGTTGAGCCCCCTCTCAACCTAAGCATTTATATAAATTGTGATCCTCATTTCCTCCTTATGCAAGGGATTTTCGCCATCTAAAACAAGTCATCATGGCATTTGCGCTCTGAATTTTTTTCTCTACGAAGGTTTAGAAGTTGAAATTTTTATGAGGTGAAGCTGAAATCCTGAGGAAACTAATATAAAAATTTTAGATCAAGGTGCGCAATATTTTTGGAGATATAATATGTGGAAGTCATGGTTTTTGCAAGCTCCTGAAATTCATCTCAAAGAAGTGACCTTGGTAAATTTGTCATAACTCTCTCTCTCTGTATCAGATTGGAACTCCGTAAAAAGTGACGGATAGTTCACAGTTTGTAATTTTTGCTCTATCAATTTGAAAGCCAAATGAAGAAACAATGTCACATGGCATGTCGTACAAGTGCGATCTGCTGAAATAGTCTATCATTAGGGCATTGTGATAGATTGGGTATAACTCTCTCTTGAAGAATCGAAATTGGGTCAGACCTGTGGCATTGGAAATAAGAATCAGAGGAATACTATAGGACCAAAAATCAGATATTGAGGATATAAAATAACATAGATACACTAGATTCAATATCAAGCTCCTAGAAGGCAAGAAAAAGCTAGATCATGTGTTGTCAAGGGTTTCAAAGGACCAGACTTTCTACAGCAGCAAAGCAAAGAAGGGTGAAAGAGAGGGTAGCATGAAAAGAGCATCAACCAAGGTGCATAATAGTAGCAAGAAGTTCATCATATGAAGTCTTCAAGTGGGTAGCACCGCATACAATCATTGTAAAGGTATCTTTGTACTTAGTTATTGTAAATACATTATTGTACAAATTGTACTAGTGTCTATCTACGAAGGGTTGAAGAGGCAGTGTTGGGAGGTGTTGTAACGACCCCAATTTAAACATGCAATTAATTATATCACATAAACAAATAATAATCAACTCATAAACTGTTTAACTAATCATCATGAAATTTCCAGAACATGAGCGAGACAACTTACCTTTAATGGCGCTTTTCCTTACTTGAGACTCCAAGGTTGAATGTTGCTGACCGCAAAAGAGTTTTGGGGACAACTCTCCACCCAACTGTAGGCTCATCTGTATGTAATCTTTCCACAGCTGGCCACCCTCGAGCCCTAAATCAACGTACTACTGCCAGGGTATCCTTTGCCTCACCATACCTTTCTCTCCAGAGAATGGATGAAAGAATGAATGCCTTGAACCTTCCTCAATGTCTATTAAATAGACCAAACCATGGAATGAGAACCACATGCACACAGTCACTGTGTCAACATGCAACTTAAGTTTTACTTAATTTAGTGTTCTCTTACTTTTTGTTAGCTTTACTTAATTTAGTGTTCTCTTAGTTTAACTTCCTTTTTATTAGTTTCTTAGTTTAACTCTTTGTTTTATTTTTGTTAATTAATTATTTCTTTAAGTTTCTTTCTATTAGTTTCTTATTTTAACTCTTTGTTAATTTATTTACTTTGGTTAATTAATTATTTCTTTAAATTTACTTATTGTTTATTGTTTTAGGACTCCAGTCTATTATTTACCATTTTATTCTATTGACTATTTATTTATTTTCTTATTTATTAAATTATATTATATTATTTATATATTATTTATTATTTTATAATTATTTATTACTTTATATTTATTTATTATTTTATAATTATTATGGGACATTACATACTCCCCCTCTTCAAGGAACTTCATCCCGAAGTTGAGTATTTAATTATATTATATTATATTATTTATTTATTACTTCGTGTGTGACCAACACCCTCTGCTAAACTAGTATAACCAGCAGGCATCGAAAGTTCATCATATCGCCCGGGAATCTCAAGGAATATATGTCCTTTTCCCACTTTCGAAACAAGGCATAAGCCTCTCCAGTCTGTCCCTAGTCAAGGCTGGCCCCAAGGCTCGCGCCTGACTCAGACCTCATCTGCCCCAAGGCATACATCTGGTCCCAGTACTCAATGACTCTGGGCATCTCGCAAGGCTGGCCCACTCCCTCCACAGCTACTTAAGGCGCACAGCCCCAGGCATCGAAGTCTTACGCACTTCTAGACTTCGACGTTCCCATCCAATAATAGGCACTTGGCCCACAATATCAAGTCCTTGGCCCCCTCAAGATGGTCCCACAGCCCTTCAAGAGCTATGCATCAAGAGATATACAAGACAAAGGAACCACTGGCATATGTAGTGTTGATTGAGTTCGTCCCCAGCCCATATGGTGTTACATATTCTCCCTCGTAGGTATGGGCTCCCACGAGATCATCAAATAAACCGGACCTCTCAGCCCATCTGTGGATTTCCTGCCAACCACCTCATCTCAACATGCATCCTATGCATTAGTTATAATCATAAAATCATAGAAATAATCCACATGCCAACTCTTGCATGTCATCATGATATTATAACATCGTTGTTAATCACAACATTCTGAATAATAAAGAATTGCATACTCTTGCATGACATAAAATCTCTATGTAATTCCACATGCTTCTCACCATGAAATACCATCATAAGTTATGACATCAACATATTTGCATCAAAGAGATATCATGACATCACATAATAAATGAACCACATGTCAATATACATCATATCATATGAGAATCATACATAAGAAATTTGGACTAGTTGACACATTTTACAAGATAACTCTAGTCTAATAGATGTCATTAATTGTTTCATTTTCATCAATTCATCATATTGTTTTCCATCATCCTTGTTTGAGAAGCAACATCATCGGAACAACATTAAACACTAATTTAAATGTGGAGACACAAATTGTTTCACAATCAATTATGTAATATCCAACTAACAAATTCCAAGTATTACCTTGAGTTGATGTTAATGGATGTTTTTTTTATCAAGATAAAAACTTAATAACCACATGAGACTTAATTGATAGTTGTAATCCCTTCACCAAAAGGTTTAACCATACACTACTAATTTTTCTTAAAATATATATTGGAAAAATACATTATTGTTCTATTAATATAATTCATTCTTCTATAAATTATAATACAAAATTACATAAACATACAAATTTTATTCTTTATTTTTTTACTAATTTCAAATTTTTTTTCTCCATTTAAATTCAATAAGGTTTGCACATAAACATGTACATTGTCTACACTGGAATTTATATTTTAAGATAATTAAGATATGTTTTTAATTTTGCGTTTGTCTCCATTGAATTTTATATAATAGTTTATATCTTTTCCGAACAATTAAACCATCCTTATCCTTGAAATATTTTCCCAATTTAACACTTGTCATTTCTCACCAGTTACAAGTATTCACAATTTCCAATCCTGACACTTTTAAATTTTGTAGGTCATCACTACGACCCTTGCCAATCTTGTTGTTCAGTCCACTCATTAATACCATTAAGAGAACTTTCCACTTAATATAGGCCTCATAAGTTATCCTTAGAAAATAGTACATTGCCACATTTTCCTTCCCACTTTAATAACTTTAAAGAACTGCATGAACATAATTAGCTACTCCAATCCTAAATTTTCATATTGTTATTTATTAACATTGAAACCCTACTCGAATATCCATAAACTTAGACTTACCATGAAATATTATGTTTATGCTAAGTCATTTTTCCCTTCTTCTTCCTCTTTTCTTTCAAATGGTTACTTATTTATGTGTCACCTTAAGAGTATTAAGTTACTTCCTTATGAAAATAAAGCCTCTATTATGTGGTAGGATAGTTTACTAATTGTCATTGAATTCTCTACTTGTTCGTGAAACTTCCACTCACTCCCTGTAAGTGTCATATAACTCCTTCCTAGTCATCTAAACATGCCAACTTTCTCATGGTTCTAACAACCAACACTCACTCTCATCAAAATCTGCAAGTTCCTCCTTTATTATTCCTTCATAAGGTATCTTATCAAACATATATTGTTAATATTGGAAATCAAATTTATATTGCTTCAAGCTTGAACTTCATTTAATGTATAATTTTAGGAACACGTGCCACACTTCTCTCAATTACTAAATTAGGATTTTCTACTCTTTGTATGGACATGTTACCTTGGCCAATATAGCATATCATTAATCCAATATATTACTTCATATTTAATTTTCATAGTCAAGTCTCTATGTATTCATTCATGTATATTAATTATCATGCTACTGAAATTGGAGATAAATAGAACAATAACTTATTCACATTATTTTAACATATGTATCCTTAAAGTGACACTATTAGCTTTACTTAATTATGACATTTTCCTTAACAACCTTCAAACAAGTTGACCAAATAACTTTTAAAAAGTACTCATCATTTAATTACAAAACCTTAATTTAAAAATGCACTACAAATCTATTATATATGTTTCTTAATTACTCCTATCAACATTATAATTTATCATATTAAAAATATGTATAATATTCATGAATTATATATTTTTTAAATAATATATTACATAATAAAATTATAATATATATTATTATATAATCATTCCAAACTTTCCCAAAATATTATATAATTCAAACACTAACAAATCTCCTCCTCAGGTTTCTGTTAACGTGCATCACGCTTACAAATAAACATCTAACATGAATGCATCTGATTCATGGACTCTAGGCATGCCTTTGTAATTTTGCATTTTAGATAACCACATTTTCATTTCCAGTCTATTTTTTCTTGTGCATAGAGTGCTTGCAAACCTGTTTTTCGTTATGCATTGCATCTGATACTTGTATTCAATTGACAGAAGTTGCCATTAAGGTGTGGTTCAATGGTGAGGGCAGTGGCTTCTCAAGTCTGTCACTAGGGTTCCAATCTTCCCAGGGTCATTGGCTTAAGTGTCATCAAGCTTGTGGAAGTATCACTTTCAAGAAAAAAAAATTACCGATCTTTTAACGTTTACAGTCATGTCATATTGGAATAAATAACGTCTAAATTACATTGTCATGCTACTAGAATGCAGATATTCGTAAAATTCTCTCTCCAAAATAACGCTTTCATAATTTAGCAGGTGACTGAAGCATTGCAGTAATAATACCAAACTGCAAGATTTATGGAAATTTGAGGAAAAGAGATAAGCAACATGCAGCTGTATGGAAATTTGAGGAAAAGAGATGAGCAACATGCAGCTGACGAGATTTATAATAGCACGCGATTTATAAGTGTTACAAACATCCATGGATTGCTCCTGCGGGCAATTTGGCCGTCGTGAAGCTCTATTGTTTAAAAGACTGGTTGTGCCAATAGTAATCCCCACAGTTTTCGCTGCTTTTAGCCTTTGTGCTTTTCCATGTAAATTCCAAACAACATTTTGTTATTCATCCCAGAATATGTGAAATCGAAACTAAGGAAAATAGTGCTGTGCTTGCCCAGAGCCACACATTTGTAGCATGCGTAAGGGATAGGGATATTACCGTACTGGTATATATGTATGTCCATGTCTGTAATCATGTACAGACATTCAATACAAATTATTGTGATTGTATATTTGTGTACTATAAAGACAGTAGTACATCATAAAACATAAAACAAGTATGAGTCAGTGAAGGCCGAACTTGAAAATCATAAAACAAGTCTAGAGTGTTGGAAAGCAGAGAAAGAAGAATTAGAATATCTTTTGAGGAGAGCTAATGTGCAGAAAGGGCAGCTTGATAATGAGTTTTGCTCATTGAAAGAAATACTGAAGTATTGACGGTTGCTTCACTCCAGTCTAGGCTGAATGGCCAAACTGCTGAACTGCTGCAGCTTCAAGAGCAACACTCTGAACTCAAGAAGCGATTGTTTGATGAATGCTAAGACTGATTTCCAGAGGTCCCGAGTTCGATATTTGGAATGCCCCTTCTGGATTTGGGTTGAATCCTCTCACGGAAATGGCGCAATGGTCATGAATGCGTAAGAGATGGAGAAACCGTGGCTGCTGGGATTCGAGCCCAGGTCTCCACGGCCACCAATATCTCCAGGGACCGCCTGGTGAGTCTCGGCACCTGCATTGGTAATTTCCCCAAGAGCCGTAAGTTTCAGCTGACCATACGATCCCTCGATTTGGTTGCTGCACATGCTAAGCGCGAAATCTGGCTGAGACCCACCGCCGAGATGTATTTTCTCTATGGCAACCATGTCTTGAAAGGCGGACAGAGAATACCACTCAGAAAGAAGGCGTTGTTATCTTTTCAATGTTTGATGTTCCCTTAGGGTTTGGGGTGGCTATCAAATCCACTCTGGCGGATCGAATCGAGACACCCCGGGGTCACTGCCCCTGAGTATTGGTCTATTGGCAACGACATTGGCTCCCTGGACTAAGGTGCAGGGTTCAAATCCCGACCTCGCTCTCATTGTAACATAGCCTTTATGGCATTGGTGTATTGATGAAGGTGCAGGCCTATTAGCTCAGTTCGTTAGAGCGTCGTGCTAATAACGCGAAGGTCGCAGGCTTTATGGGCGACAGAGGTCCCGAGTTCAAGACCCGACCCTGCCCATTAGAACTCCGCGCTGTGGCTTGTTGGTTAACGGGCGGCTCAGTTGGATTGAGGTTCGGAGTTCAAACCTGACCTCGCCCTATTATAAGCATAGTTTTCTTTGCTTGTCGCTGAAGCTTCTCACGTTCCCAGTTCGAATCCCAAACTGTGGCACGAAGGCAGGGATCGGAGAGAAAGTCCACGATTTGATGGACGCGGCCCGTAGTCGTGGCTAGCGACGGCGGTTTACCTGGCAAGCGGCTGGGGATCCTCAGCAAAGTCTACTACTTACATGCAGTTGCTACCGCTAGGGTTTTGAAGTCGAATTTGGCGAAGATCAATTTTTGGGCTTTGGAAATTATTTTCGAGTCATAAGCAAAATTTTCGTGCCTATTTTCTCTTAGCCACATGCAGAGAAGGAGAATACCCTTCTTTGGAAGTGAAAAATTATTTATTTATTTATTTTAAATGTTCACTACTAATGAAATCCCAGTAGATCTTAACCTTATGGTTGGTTTTGACGCTTTTGTATACATATATTTTATGTTTAATATTAAAGCTCAATTTTAAAATTAGCTATATATATATAAATCCATAATATTTTTGAAATAAAATAAAACCATACAGTATACTTTATTAATTTTTTTTTTTTTTAAATAATACCATAATGTAATATATGTATTAGATAGACAAAATTTTCTTTCGAAGATTGGCAGTTCGAATACGAGTTGCGTGTTCGATTCACGCTCCCTCCAAAACTTATATTTCAAAAACAAATTTTTCTACTTTCATAAAAGTGATGATATTTGGTTACGCCAGAGGCGTTTTTCATTGCGGGCTTGGGGTGAGCAAACACTGTTCACCCCAGCCAATTAGAGACACTTTTGCATAGCGCATGGAGCCAGTTAGATTTTTACATGTGGCAGCTCCTGAACCAATAAAATTGGTCGATCTGGTCTAGTTAGGCTTTTACATGTGGCAGCTCGATCTAGGACCAGGTGTTGATTCCAAATTTCAAACTCTCAAATTTAGATTTGAGAGAATGAAATCTACACGGCAAATCAGTTCCGATATTATTTCCTGCAAACATCGTTTTTCAACTCCAGGCACAGAATGATTTAATGCAACCATTTAATGTGCATTGAACACAACGATATTGGCGACTTGTAGGTTGCAGAATATTGCCAACTTGTAGCTTGCATTGAAGACTAGGCGATTGCCCACTTGCAGCTTGCAGAATATTGCCGACTTGCAGCGTTCAACCGACTTGGATGTGATGTTTAAATAGACTTCCATCTAACAAACATAGTGCCTACTTCCGACTTCCAGCTCCATCCTGAAGAAGAACTTGCCTGAAGAAGAACTTGTCCGACTTTCAGCTCCAGCTTGAAGAAGACAAATTGCTAGTAAGCTTCGAATAATTGTTAGGTCAGATTTGTGTTTAACTTCTATAGAATGTTTTTCAAAACGTAAGTCCAGAATGTGAAATAGCTACAGGATTAGAAAGAATTAAGAAAAAAACATCTGTGTTGTGAAAATTTGTGAATATGTGAGGAGCAAAACTGTTGAAACAGAAAGTCAAAGTCATTCATGTAAATTCGTTGTAAAATGATTCTTTCAGAGAACTAACTTGCATTAAACTGAAGTGGAGAACCGAAAGTTCTTACAGGATGAGAAAAGAGGGATATTTGCTCAGGAAATTTCAATGATGAAAGGATATTCGTGCTGAATATTTAAAATCGCTGCATAATTCAATGATGAAAGCATATTCATGTTGAATATTTTGAAATTGCTGCAAAATTCAAAGAAAACATATTCATGGTGGGGGATTTAGAGTCCCAAAGCTAAAATTACATAAATTTATGCATAAAAGGCCTAGATACAGCTAGGCCAGGGCTGCTTGCTCCAGCTTAGTCGCCTAGCTTAAAACCAAGATACCCAATATATCAAATGTACCAACTCATTAATACAAACATCAGTTACTTAATAGCTCAGTTCATAAACATCTGAGCTTGAAAAATGTGAAGTCGTTGAGGTTAATTACTCACTGACTTGCTTCAGACTCTTAAAAGAATTATTTTCAGAATATAATGCAACTAATTTATCAAAATAGAATCAAAGTATTGTACTTAATTAGATAGGGATTTTATCATTTGCCTGTCTGTAGTCTGCACAGTTAAATTTAACATTAAAGTTAACATACAGGTCTCGCCACATCAACCAGTCTCTACTCATTACATAAGAACATCTTATCAATGAAGCTTTTTTGCAGATTTCATTCTACAAACAACAGCCCGTTGAGAAAAATAACATAGCTCTGTGTAGGGTTCTGACTCCTGACCACCAATATTGTAGCCAGTTTTCATCTTGATTTTCAACTTAGTATCTCTTACCTGCAGACCAAGATGTGAAAAACATGAAGGAAAACAAAGTTGGCTGAAGCTTCATTTATAGTAATAGAATTCTATCTTTTTTTTTTTCATTTCCTTTTTAGCACTCAAGAAAACACGATGCAAGTCTTTGGACATAGTGAACATAGAACCCAATCCCTCTGATCTACGCTTCATATTTACCCAACAAAGCTGAGAAATGTTCGGGCACATATTGATTTGAGACTAGTGTCTCTTACCTGCAGACCAAAATGTGAAAGAATAGGAGAGGAAAGAAAATTCAGTTGAAAGCTTCATTTGTTACAGAAGAGTTAATGGTAGTCATGACCCAATCTTTAGTATCTCTTACGTGTAGAGCAAGATGTGAAAAACACGAAGGAAAACAAAGTTGGCCGAAGCTTCATTTATAGTTATAGAATTCTGTCGTTTTTTTTTCATTTCCTTTTTACCACTGAAGATTTGACCATGGCCTCACTGAAAAGCATACAACTTAAAAGCTTGCTACCAGTGAGCAGCAGTTTTTCCTGTGTCCAGAGTTCATCTTAGGGCTTCTTCCAACAGAATAGCTTTCTTCACAAAATCACATTCATCACCATTTCCAGAACTTTTAAAACAGTAGGAAGATAAGATTTACAATATATCTTCAAGGTAGGAAAAACAGGGATTTTATTTCATCTAAAGAAAATTAATTGCATCTCAAATTTACCAGTGACCAGAACTTACATCAATAAAGACTCGAGGAATGCGAATGGGAAAAATAAAAAACATATAAGATTGTAATTTGTACTTCAAAAAAAACCGATTGCAATTGGTATGTACATCACAATTGATATGTATTGCAAAACAAAAGTAACTATGGTAAGTCCCAATAGAACAGGAGTAATAGCATCCACATGGGGTCTTGAATCCTACCCTGAAAAAAGAGGCGTGTTAGAAAAGGGGGAGTTCGTTTTCTTGGCACCAAACACTGATTCATTAATGCGTAGGGTAATACGAGTGGGTAAGCTTGAATGTACACCCAGTTGCTATTACCCCATGCATTGTATCTAGGTCTATCCGAGCCCGCTCCTGCTTGAAGTGAAAGGAGAATCTATGCACTCATAACCCAGAGCCTTCCTAATCCTTCTGTGCTATCTCCTTATTAATCGGTATTGGCGCCTGAAGAAGCTGTGGTCGAATAGAAAGCTATGATCTGTGCAGGGTACTATCCCTGAACCAGACTCAACTCCGGACCAGTCCTGATTGATGGTGCATCATGGGGTTGGCTGCCATCTCGACCTTTCAAAACATATAAGGCTTAAAAGATCGATCATTCATCGCTGGCACAGAAATATTTGATTTGGTGGGGGTTGTTGGCAGGTAGAGGAGGAGGTGTCGGCAACAAGATCTGAGCCAGCGTAGCGTGACTAGAGAATCCTTCTGAGCCTCTGGGAGACTACAGCGGAAACAGGGGCAACAGCTCCGGATCCCTTTCCCTTGGCATTCGAAGAGGCGAGGGATGCAAATAGAATCCCTTCTCCGCAATGGCCCTCTCCTCCTGTGAAATCGAAGATTCATTGCACGACGTCGAATTGGAGGGGCAATCAAAGGGGTCGGAGCCGAGAGGCGTCACTGGGCTGAGCATGAGTGATGGAAGAAGCGAAATGCTGTCGAAGAATTCGTTGTTTACGTGTTTAGTGGCTTGAGAGAGCCAGGGCCACGTGGGCCTCATGCAAAGCGCAAACATGCATGAAGTCCATTGTTAAGTCAGTCTGTGCATTATATCATAACAAACAAATGTAATTACACAATATGGAATTGAAGTTAATAAAATCTATTTATAGTTTCTGTAAAAATAACTATATTGACATGTGCATAGCATTAGATATACCCACTTGCTTGAGTTTTGACTCGCAATGACTTCTTTCACTTCAAGCGTTCATGGAAATTTATGTTCTCATCTGAAAGATCGATGGCAATGCTTCCCATGATAATGCTTCTATACGCCTGATCAAAAGATCAATAAAATATTATTTTCCTATAGATTATAATCTTATCTCCTTTTTTAGTTTACATGCAAAGCCTTTTTGTTCTATTCTATCAGTGGAAAAGTCTTTACAAAACATCCAGGACTATATAGTTGGTTTTGAAGGGCACTGCAGTATAAAAAATAATCACTCTATGAAAAATCTTGTTTTGAGATAATCCAGTAAGCAACATAATCGAAATATTTGTAGACCACCCCTTTTTTAATAACATATGTTTTCTTTGAATGCAGGAGTTTTGTTTATTTTTGGTATTCTTGATTCAGCTTTTACATGTTCATTAAAGACGACTATTTAAATCCTTTTTGGTTTTATGAAATTTCCCTTTCATTTACATACTCGTTACAATAGATTTAAATGTTATCACTGCAAATACAATGATGCTATATTATGCTGTGCAGTAATTTTACTCATGCATAAGTTTTTAACAGATTTCTTTTACGCTAAAATACTGGCTCTTTAAAACTCTATTCATAAAAAAAAATATGGTCAACATTTCATACAAAATGCGTGCGCTGCATAGATTAATGTGACAGTCATAGTAACCTAATTTTGAACCAAATCTTGGACTCTTTAATGCAACAACATTAAGAATTAGGAAATCTAATTTTGATCTCTGCCTTGCTCAAATTCTTGCAGTATATTATTGATATATATAATATTTTATTGATTCTTTGATTAAAATTCATAATATTAATTATAAATTTTAAAACAAAATAATATAACTCTTCATTAAAATAATATATTATTTATAAAAATGAAATAATATTTTATATTCTTACATAAAAAAAATTTATTAATTATCACATTTACATCAACATATTTATATAAAATATTAAATAATTCCATTAACATATTTATTTAAATTATTTAAATATTGATTATTGATAAAATTGTAATTATAATGGATTTTCAAACTTGAATTTCAATATTTTTCCAAAATTCAATTATTATTTCTCTTAATATAATTCATGAATGTGAAAAAAAGATATGAGCATCAAAATCACTTCAAACTATTTTGTAATTTGAGAAATGCCACACATGTTAAAACATTTTTAAACTTAATAATTATATAATGTAACCATACTTTTACGAAAAATTAAACCTTATCCATTGGTGAATAATTTCAGGATTTGGCTATTATTTCCACTGTTAAATCTAACTTCTTTAGATAAAAACAAAAACAACATTATTATAACATCATGTATAAAAATAACCATTTCAAATCCACACTTTCATATTTTAAGGGTTGCTATTAAAACAATACGTGAAGTTTTCCTATAAATAATATATACATTTGTTAAATTTTATTACTATTATAAATTATTTTTAGATTTAAACTTTTTTTCCTATGTTTTTTTCTTTCCATAATTTTATGTTTTATAAACTGTGTATCTAAATTTATGAAAAATATCTTTAATGTTCTTGTTTTTGTGTTTAATGTATAATTTGACATTGTGTAATAACACATTTTAACACTAACTTAATTTTAAATTAATTCTAATATTAAATATAAAAACCATATATTAAACATCTTCTAACAAACTATTAAATTGAATAATAATGTGCTTAATCTTATAGTACAATATTAAAATACATAATTGTATTATTATGATTTCAACTATTAAAAAAAATGGTATTTGATTTTTAGGTAATATATGAGGTTTCACTTAATGAATGTTTAACATACCTTTGTGACATATTAAACAATACTTTTAATTTGATTATGTATTGAAAAATATCTCTAAAAATCATATTATTTAACTCCCTAAAAGCCTTTTGTCCCTAATAGATTATGTGATTTTTTCCTCAATATAAATCTCCAATATGAATACACATAGTATGATATTGTTTCTCTAATAAAGCCTCCATTAGTTAATGGTTAACATTACCAATAAATGATATTTGTTTTCTTATTTTTTAAGATTAACATTACTTTTAGGTATAGAATCTGATTTTAAAAATATATATAATTGATTTTTTAGAAATATAATTATAAAAAAACTTGTGAATATATTATTTAAAATAAATAAATTTTATTTATATACCATGATTTCATTATCGAATAAAAATATAAACAAATTATTTGAAATAATTAAATTTATTTAACCATGATGATGGAATAATTTTTTTTTTAATAATAAAAACTAGCCGGTTAAATATAATAAACTTTATTTTAAGTTAATAAAGATTTTTTTTTTATAACCATTCTAAATATTTTCCCCAGGTAATCGTAATGATATTATGATCTACATATAAGATAACTTCAAGAGGAGATTTAACTAAATATTAATACTAATGATTTGTTATGGCTATATATTGCCTTTCGTTTCTCTTGTTATAGTCCTAAATGCAGATAACCGGTTTAGAAAATTAAAAATTAAATTATTAACAATGGAGATATATTCACAATTTCTCTTAATAAATATTTTTTGCAAATAATGTTAATGTTGTACAAATTTATTTAACCTAATTAGTTTCAATACATCTTAGAAAATTTAGACGCCATAATCTACGATTTATTATCTTCAACTATATCATTGAACTATTTAGTTAAATTTCAATTAAGAAACACAAATATTAATTTTCAACCACCAACCACTAATTTTGAACATGAATTTTGCATTATTTGTATTTTAGACAACTTTTCTTCTTTTATAGAAATGAAATTTGTGATCATTAAGACATGATAGTTATTAAATTCTTGTTATTTATAGAAGGCATAAATATTTTAATCATTCCAAGGACTATGTATTTATCATTGTATAAGATGTTTCGTTATATTGCGGCAATGAAGGCACAATGGATTTGTGCTTTAAGGTGACCACCTAAAAATTTTAATAGAAATTTTTTATGAATGTTGTCAATTCTTGTTTTTTTGCTTCAACTCTCTTAAATTGCAAACTTATAAGTTTTCGTTCCCTTATGTACACATCCTCTTCTTCAGTTTCTTTACCTTCATATTTATATTCGCTAGCAACACCTTGTTTTACAAAACCAGTTGCATCGTCATGGAAGCATCCTTGACCCGCAATGGGCTCTCGTCACTCCTTGCTGGTTGTATCGACCTACAACCAACCCTACAGATCATTGCAATCGAACAGATACCTTCTGCTCGAGCTACAACGCCTCGCTACCGCATATCGTTGTCTGATGGTGCTCACAAGCATGTCGTTCTACTTCCCTCTTCACATACAGAGTTTGCACAAAACGATGAGTTGCGAATAGGCTCGATAATTCGCCTCAGGAAAAGCTCATGCACGTATGCACATCATTCCATGTAAGCTACGTAGATGTCACCTCTCTGCTTCCTCCCCTTTAATGATTCTCCTCTTATGTCCCTTGTTTATCTCAATTCTCATTCCTAACATTTTACTTCCCCTCTTTGTTAATAAATATCTCATTCTTGCAGGTCACTTTGTCTCATCGATCTTGACATACTGCAACGTGATGCACCATTGGTTGGTGACCCAGCCCCTATTATTCTCTCCACTGAACAGATGAACCAAGCCACCTCGGCCTCCTCTTCTTCGTCTCCCTTTTCCTTGCCACCCTCCCTTGACATTCACTCCTTGTCCTCCGAAAAATCCACCCTATCATCTACAACTGTTCTCCCTTTTAAAGCACTCTCCCCTACCCGAAAATCTTGGTCCATCCAAGGCAGAGTCTTTTCAAGGACACCTCTTCGTGAATTTAGCAATGCACGGGGCACTGGAAAATCACTAGGGTTTGACCTTGTCGATCGCGACAGTGATCAAATCCATGTCTATGCCTTCAATGAATTGGTAGAATCCCTTCATGGTCTCATTAAAATTGGCCACATTTACAATGTTGCAAATGGGACCATAAAGATCCCCAATCCTTCATATAACCATCTCAAACAACCATTCGAAATCCTCCTCTTCTCTTCATCAACAGTGTCACAGGTCTTCGCTGATGACCTTACAATTCCTTCCCATACCTATCAATTTGTGCCCATAAGTTCCCTCAAACATTCACCTCCTAATTCAATCGTTGATGTCATAGGTATTGTCGCCTCCCTCTCTCCTTTGTCTATCATTCGCAAACGCGATGGCTCTGAGACTCCCAAGAAAACTATCACTCTTCATGATATGTCTGGGAGCAGCATTGATGTCACTTTGTGAGGCGAACATTGCCATGCTGAAGGTTGTGCACTCTCCGAAATGCGCATGGCTCGTGAGATTTCTATACTTGCAATTAAACGGGGTAGGATTGTCGAGTTCAACGGCCAAACAATCAACACAATCCCAACTACTTCACTGCTTATAAATCCAGATGTCCCTGAAGCACAACAACTGAAAGAATGGTATGACGGAGAAGGAAATAAAGCACCCTCGCCATCGCTCAGCCGCAAATACAAAAGTACAAACAAGAGGCCTTTAAGTTCGAAAAAAAATTCCGACATTTTAGCAATGCAACCTGATGAAAATATTCCATGGATTTCGCTTCATGCTACTGCTATCTCTATTAACATGGATGATTTCTACTTCATCGCATGTCCCCTTATCAATGATGGGATCCAATGCATGAGAAAGGCTCTACGACAAAATGACAACACCTACCGATGCTCGAAATGTGAAGGCTCGTTCAATGAGTGCGACTATCGCTACATTCTTCGACTCTAATTGCAAGACCACACTGGCTACCTCAACAATGTTGTTGCTTTTGACAAAGCACAACTTCCCTTCTTGGCATCTCCGCAAAGGACCTCTACCTCCTCTCAATTGATCCTGAAAGTGTTATCGACATATACAACAAAATCAAAGGACACCATTTCCTCTTCACACTATCTTTAAAGAGGGATAGATTCAACGGTGTTGAACGACTACGCCCAACTCTTATGCACACAGAAGAAATTGTGTACGCTGAGGCATCAACTACCCTTCTAAGCACCCTGCAATCAAGTCCTCCCCCCACAAACCCATTCTAATACAAACTCTAACCGTTTCTTTCTTGCTCTGACTCATCTTTCCCCCACCTCTCATTCAATACATAATTTCCCCATAATAGCTTCCTCCTAATATGTCCACCATCCGCTACACATTTTCATTTCCTTCCCATTGTTCCCCTTTCAGCTTCTTAAACCTTGATTGCCATTCCTCATCCATTTTCCAAACATGTTTTGTAATCGTAAGTATATATTTCCATTGCCCTTCTACTTTCTACTACTTCTCCTAAACTCTTCATCGCCCACTCCTTTCTTCATGACGTTTTGTATATATGTCATTCCATTATGCTTTAATGGATCTTTGTAATATATGAACATTTAGCCACATAGTTTTGCCTTTCCTCATTCATTGTTTGATCTTCTTTGGAACACACAAAACTTCTAAATGTACAGATGAATATGCTATGCTTACTATAAAAAACAATACATAAATTGCTTCTTCTCTTTTTGTAAAATACAAAATATGTCTTCACTTTACTTTAGCCAATAGATGCAACATGTGGTTGATTTCAAAATAAATGCTTTCTCAATTTGAAATATGCAACACACATTTCCAACCAACCCATACTAAATACATTTTCGCTTTAATAATCACTCGCAATATACTTCATGCATTTAACAGACATTTACTTACTTGCAACAGCTATGCCAACCCCACTAGAAAACAATGTGGAAAGGGAACAACAACGAAGCTACTACGCACTTAATAAAGACATCATCAATGCACGCCGTCGCCTCCTCTCTTCAAATCGTCGAAGAAACCTTCGCTCTCAGGCCAACAATACTCCTATTGCTTCACAAAATTCTGCCCTCCCCATACATCCCACCCAAACTTCCCAATTTCCCCTTCCATCTCCGCTTCCTAACCGACCCCTTCCAAGCACTTCAACTCCTTCAAATCATCCCTACCCTTTACATATTCCACCCCATGTTCCTCCCTTTCCACCTGCCCAACAATTTCTCCCCATCCTTCTGCAACATGCACATTTTCGGTTTCGTCAAAGGATCGATGCACTTTGTCCCATCCAAGTTTGCTCAATTTGTCATGAAGCTTACCCATCCATGAAAACAAAAACAAGTCATGGAATAATTTGTTGTACCCGTTGTGTTGCCGAACGATCAATGCATCGTTTCTCCTCTACAAATAACATGGACCCAGGTATCCAACCACATGTCCTATCCTGCCTAACTCAAGTTGAAGAGATGCTCATTGCTTGTGTCAATCCTGTTCTTCAGGTCGCCCATGCACGTGGTGGGCAATTGAAATATTCCGGTCATACTATTAGTTTTCCACAAGATATCGCAAATATTGTCACCTCTCTTCCTCGCATGTTGTCAGAACTAGACATCCTGGTGGTAAACAAAACTAGCAATGATGAAAAAAACTATGAATTTTTTTTTAGTCGAACACATGTCCATGCAGCTTTGCAATTCAAACTACAAAACGACCCATACTACAAAGATGTCCATATTAACCAACTTGCCCTCAATGCTTTGCCAATTCCACCTACCAACATTTCCAACATGCTACACCATATCAACACAACTTCCATTGCGCTTCATGAAGCCATTCCAGAAATTCCTAATTTTGAACTTCCCCACTCATGCCCATCTGACCTCCACCCATCCTCCTTTGTTTCAACTCTACCAAACTGTCATTCTGAACTTGATGAAATACGTGCCTACATAGATTCCTCCAATTCAACAACCACCCATTCACTTCAATGGTCGACCATTGGCCTTTCCCCAATCAATGAATACAACACAGAGGACCTATTCTCCATGGCCTTCCCCACCCTCTTCCCCACAGGATCTCCCATGATTAACCAACCAAGAATTGCAAAAGTGGACATGCAAGAATACGCTATGCATCTAATGCACTACAGTGACAATCGTTTTGCACAACATCCTCGCTTCCGATATTACTTGTACAACCTTATCATGCGCCATTGCAGCCAAGCAACTGCCTCTGTCTTCATTAAAAGGGACCTTTCAAACACCCTACCAGCAACAGTCGCCGACCCCCGCCACCAGCTCCAACAAACGCCCCCTTCCACCATTCCAGACCAAATTATGCGTTTCGGGTCATCCTTGGGTGGAAGCCGTTCTTTCTGGAGCAGAGCTAGAGGAGAACTAACAGACATGATCACTCAAATTGGTACCCCTACCATATTCTTCACACTAACTGCAGCTGATACAAAATGGCCTCACTTGCATAATTTGATGCCTTCCAACCCTCCATCCAATTCAAATGAGCACACTCGATGGAGAATCCAAAACATTGTTAGAAACCCGCATCGTGCATCTCAATATATCCATTGTAGATTCACAATATTCCTGGAAGAGGTGCTACTTAAAGGATTCCTTGTAAAGGATTACTGGTGCAGGTATGCATACTATTCCTTCCATCTCTTATCTTTCATTCCTTTCACTTCCACACATCCAATATTACTATCTGTCCCCTTGCCTTATAAGGTATGAATGGCAACATCGCGGCTCCACACATATCCATGGGTTTATGTGGCTTCCCAATGGACCTGCTATGGACAATCTGGATTGGACCAATGCCACAGATGTCCGCGCGGCTACTGAATATTTTGATAAGTACTGCTCTGCTTGGAATCCTTGTCTAGTTCATAGTCGAGCTCCTGGAATAAATCATTCATCTCTACAAGATCCATGCCTCCTTAGCACGCATGAAATATTTGCAGGCAATCAGTTAGAAGACTATGAAAAAGTCCTCAATTCTGTTCAAAGGCACACATATTGCCACTCTTCTACATGTTTATGCAAAAGAAATAACACATCAACTTGCCGCTACGGAGCCCCATGGGAGGTTCGCAACACGTCATCTCTTCACATTGATGGTTCTAGCAAAAAGGTATACTCCCCTGCTAAAAATGATGACAGACTCAACGTGCACAATGCTCAACTACTTGCAATATGGAGGGCCAACATTGATTTCCAACCAGTTCTATCACGCCATGCTGTGTTGAACTACATTTCGAAGTATGCAGCAAAATCAGAGGCAAAGTCTGAAAGCTACTACCAAATTCTCTCACGCCTCTCACAATCCTCCCCCCGAGATGCTCCTACTCTCACTATCATCCGCAAAGTCCTCACCGAAATTGTTGCTGATCGAGACATCGGTGCACAAGAAACCTGCCACATGCTGCAAAAACTCCCACTAACAAAGTGTAGTTGTTCTTTTGTCTCCCTCAATGTAAAAAAAAGAGTCTTCAAACGTGTATTGCATGGTTTAGATGTTCATCCTCCATCAACACCTTTCATTTCCTCCTACATGCAAAGACCAGCTGCACTTGAAAGTTTGTCTCTTATTGAAGTTGCACGCTCCTGGTCCTTCTCCACCCGCTGAAAAACATCACCATGGAAACAAATATTCCCTCCCATGGTTGTCCGCGTTCTTCCTCGTTACACCTCCATTCCATTGAAAGAATCACCATCCTATGTAGACTTCTACTGGAGAGAACTCCTTTTATACTTCCCTTTCCTTAGCTTCCCTAATGATATTGGCATATCCGATGCAAGAATTGTTGCACACTGGGAATAAATTAGACACACATATCAACCTTGGCATGTTTATTGCAAACCATCCACCCCGGACCTTTCCGACTCTATCTGTTCATCCCCAAACAACCCTCCCCATGACCCCGCACTTGACATGCATGAATGGAAATTTCTATCTCAACTCCACCCAGGTAACAACCTCCTCCTTGATGAGCTTGAAATGCTTGGCCATCGTGAGTTTGACACAAACCATAATTGGGGCCACTCTACAATCCCTCCACACTTACAAGAAACCGCGATCCACTTCATCGACTCCACCCGCTCCTCCACAAGTTCTCACCAACTCCTAACTCCATTTGCATATTCCCTTTCCTCCTTGTCCCCAAGCCAAACCATTGCATTCAATATCATCTTCTCGCACTTCCGCAACAACATTGCCAAAAAAACACTACACATGATAATCCAAGGCACTGCTGGTACCAGCATGTCGTTCCAAATTGAGTTCTTAAAAAATGCATTCCTTGAAAGCTCCACCATACAAAAATGCCCCCTGCTACTACTTGCTCCTACCGGTGTTGCAGCATTCCACATTAATGCTTTGACGATCCACTCTACTCTTCGCATCACTATATCCTGTATGGAGCCTTTAGAGGGTCAATCCATCCTAACCCTTCAAGAACAACTTCAACATATTCATTACATTCTAATTGACAAAATGAGCTTCATTGGTCCTAAATTGCTTTCTCAAATTGATGATTGCTTGCGCGAGGCATTCCCATCAAATAGAAACAACCCATTTGGTGGACGTTCTATAATCCTTGTGGGTGACCTTGGCCAACTACCACCTGTAAAAGACACGCCAATGTATGTAGGAAGTTCTCATGGCACTGCACTTTGGCAAAGCTTCACTACTGTGGTTACGCTTGCAACAGTTTTTTCGGCAACAAGGAACAAGTCGTACACAAATTTCCTTCCGCGAACTCCTCTCCAACCTTCGCAATGCAACACCCACTGTTGCTGATTGGAATCTTCTTATGACACGTTCAAAAACAAATCTTCCTGAAGGTGAAGTCCAATCTTTCTCCACTGCAATGCATCTTTATTCAACAAATGACGTTGTTGAGTTGCACAATAAATCAATGTTAAAATTATTAAATCAGCCAGTTGCACATTGTTATGCTGCCGAAAAGAGGCAACTAGAAACTAGTCAACCAAGAAATGATCAATTATCAAAGAAAATACTCCTCTGCATTGACCAACGTGTTATTCTCCGAAGCAATCTGTGGGTTGGCGCTGGTCTTATCAACGGTTCGCTCGGACTTGTTCGTGCAATCGTATATACACCAGGTTGTACACCACCAGAACTACCATCCTTTGTTGTAGTTGCCTTCCCTCACTACACTGGTCCACCATGGGATCCTTCGAATCCTACATTTGTGCCAATCCCCCCCATCACAAGGGGTTCGCGCACACAAATCCCTCTCGGAATGGCATGGGGCTTAACAATCCATAAATCGCAAGGCATGACACTAGATAAAGCAACAATCAACATTGGCAACATTGATCGGCAAGGGCTCACTTTCACAGCTATTTCAAGAGTTCGCTCACTGAATGATCTCTACATCTCTCCTGCCTTCTCCTACTCACGCTATTCACGTATGCAGGACAACCCTTACGTCATGCGCAGGAAACAAGAAGAGGCACACCTTGCATCCAAATCTATTATTCACACTCCTTGAAAAACTCCTATTATTGGTACCTTCTATTCACTTGCATTCCACTTTTACTTCTTTCTTCTTGTTCCTCATAATAAGACCTTGCAAATTTCCTGCTTCATTTACATCTTCACTTTCCAATATCATTTCAACTCATATTTGTTCCTACTATTTGTTTCTTATTATGCTTTTCATTATTACTGTCAAATTTTTACATGTTCACTTATATGCTTTTCCTTTCCTTGTAGCAACTATGGATCGCAGGTACCTTTCTCAGCTCAACAAATTCTATGAAGAAATCACTCAACAGGAGAATGCACTCCTCATTCTACAGCAACGCTTCTTAGTTCCACCTACTCTACCACTATTCCGTTTGCGCCCAACACTGCAACTACTCCATAAGATCAAAATATTCATTCGGTGCCTCATTCATGTGCATGAAAGAGATGCACAAAGGCAACTTCGAGCATAATATCTTAGTCGCGTCCCGGGTTTAGACGTCAATTGGTGCTGTCACTGTCGGGCAACCCCCTGTATTTACGACTAGATTGCAACCAAACACCTTTCATCCATCATGATTCTACTATGCTAACACTTGTTCCTCCTTTCTGTTGCAAAGCAATTTTCTTCTATATTTAACAATATCACTCTTACTGCTTTTGCTTGTACCATGATGTAAAACTACCTACTACTTCGAGTATTAATAACATGTACAACCTTTTTACCATTACATTACTTCAAATCAACTCAATGATGCCTTCGCAAAAATCTATACGATGCACAAAAATACCCCCTCAATGTGCTATGCTATCACTTGCTCCTCCTTTTTCTTCCAAATAAATTCTTTTCTACATTTAACAATACCACTCTCAGTCATTTTGCTTCTACCACTATGTTAAACTGCCTACTACTAAGACTTTCAAATACATGTACAGCCTCTTTACGACATTCATGCATAATGGTGTTTCAATGAATATGTGAAAGTGTCTATGGTATCGTCGATTGATGTCCACGGTAATTAAATTAAGGTATGTAGTGATCTCATATTAATGATCTAATGACATGATAAGACTTGGGGTTTTAACTCCAAGGTTTGGTCAATGCTTATTAAACTAAAGTTCATCGTTAGCCTTTCGAGAGGGCGTATACTTGTTATTGCTTGGGGTTATGGTCTAACAAGTTCAAACATCAAAATATAATGAGACGATCTTGCCTTTTAATACAATTTACAGGCAGAGGATTTCTATTAATAATTGAGCAGTTTGTAAAAGAGGAACATAACCTCGGTGAATTATTCAAAGGATATTCAAAGGATATTCACAACCAAACCTATTCTTCATTTTAAATTATTTTGCTTCTAATTTAAATTAAATTCATGAAAATATCACTAACTTACTTCTACTATTATTAACACATAATGATTTAACATAATAACCACAAAATCATTAAATGTAACTCATCGAGATGAAATTACCTACCTCCTCTCCACCTCCAACTTGAGCAAACAACATCTTTTATTTTCGTACATTTAAATCTAAATATTCATGTAATCAATCAATGCCAGATTTTACCCCTCATACATTCACATTCATCATGTTCCCTAACATGTACCACAAAATGATTCAGGTCTCCTCCCTCCGGCGTTCCCTTGCATCCCGGTGCAATTGCTAGTTAATAATGTCAACGATAATATCTAAGGCATTAGCGGATCGGTTGGGTGCCTTCGTTTGCGGGTAGGAGGTTCTTGCTTCAAATCTTGTGGCCTTTAAAATATTTATATTAAAAATAATGATATTTATTTAATACTTTTTATAATAATTATTATAGAAAAAGATAAAAATTGTATTTATTTCTCAAAATTTTACATGCAAAAATAAAATTCATCTTTATTTTTTTTTACTAAATAAAATTATTATATTAAATTTATAACAGTATTCAATCAAAATCACGATCAAAATTAAGTTTTAACCTCTTTTTTCTTTTCTTTTTGTTCTTTTCTAGAGGTCCCTAATGTTGAAACCCGCTCTGATACCGTATGTAACGACCCCAATTTAAACATGCAATTAATTATATCACATAAACAAATAATAATCAACTCATAAACTATTTAACTAATCATCATGAAATTTCCAGAACATGAGTGAGACAACTTACCTGTAATGGCGCTTTTCCTTACTTGAGACTTCAAGGTTGAATGCTGCTGACCGCAATAGAGTTTTGGGGACAACTCTCCACCCAACCGTAGGCTCAGTTGTATGTAATCTTTCCACAGCTGGCCACCCCCGAGCCCTCAATCAACGTACTACTGCCAGGGTATCCTTTGCCTCACCATACCTTTCTCTCCAGAGAATGGATGAAAGAATGAATGCCTTGAACCTTCCTCAATGTCTACTAAATAGACCAAACCATGGAATGGGAACCACATGCACACAGTCACTGTGTCAACATGCAAATTAAGTTTTACTTAATTTAGTGTTCTCTTACTTTTTGTTAGCTTTACTTAATTTAGTGTTCTATTAGTTTAACTTCCTTTTTATTAGTTTCTTAGTTTAACTCTTTGTTTTATTTTTGTTAATTAATTCTTTCTTTAACTTTCTTTCTATTAGTTTCTTAGTTTAACTCTTTGTTAATTTATTTACTTTGGTTAATTAATTATTTCTTTAACTTTACTTATTGTTTATTGTTTTAGGACCCCAGTCTATTATTTATCATTTTATTCTCTTGACTATTTATTTATTTTCTTATTTATTATTTTATAATTATTTATTACTTTATATTTATTTATTATTTTATAATCATTATGGGACATTACATCTTTGTACTTAGTTATTGTAAATACATTATTGTACAAATTGTACTAGTGTCTATCTACGAAGGGTTGAAGAGGCAATGTTGGGAGGTCTAGGATTGTCATTAGGTGGTTGTGTCAAGGTTGGGGTTATGGTCTAGTATATCCTCTTCTTTTACATCATTCTATATCATTGTAAAATGGACCTTTTTCCCTGGTACAAGAGTCCATTCTTCTTTTATTCTTCTATAGGGTGGTAGGGTGGTGCTAGGGTGAGTTGTAGCTCATTGGATGTTGGGGCATCCGTTCAGTTGACTACTGAAGAATCTCGGGTGTTGGAGCGTCCATCCGATGGGAGCTGGAGAAGAATGCTTTTCTAGATTCTAGGAAGTTGGAGCTTTATTTTCAATTGAAGTTGAATATTAAAGAATTATTAGAAAAGCATTAGGTGGTTTTTGTCCCGGAGTGGGTTTCCACCTTAAAAACTGTGTGCATTTCTGTTCCTCTTGTTTCTACTATCATTGTACAAACACTGATAATAACTGAAGATTAACTAATGCTCTAATTGAAAGGAATACTGATTCACCCCCCCCCCCTCTTAGTATTTCCAACATTAATTAGAAGAAAAAATTGATTTTGTACAATATGCAGTCATGAGTAGGATATATTAGGTGGCTGTAGGTGACACTGTTGTTGGGATGAGGAGAATGTAGGAATCAAGTCGTGGCCAATGATTATAGAACAACCACCATGTGGTAAAGGAAGGGGTCTTCCCATCCCCTTCGTTTTTTAATGTGATTGAATTCACATGCATTTTTTGTTTAATGAATTTGAAGAACCTTTAAGTCAAGTAGGGTATGAGATCAGGATATAAGACCAAAAGGATCAACTTATTGTAAACAAGAAGAATGATCCAACAAAAGTGTTTCTCATTCAACAAGATTTTGGTAACAACATTCCTTCCAAGATTACAACAACAACCAAGTCCAAATAAACTTGGAATTTTTTGGATATGGCATATAGTGAAAAGGGGAGCAACATTGATCAACAGTGTATTGAAGTTGTTGTGATGGGAGAACTAAAAGATTTTGATATCATAAAAGTAATTGCAGAAGCTGTGAAAGAGTCTGCATAAGGAAAAGAAGATATACAAGACAAGGAGGCTACAATTGTCCTAAACAATATATTTGAAGAAATTTTAGAAGCAAAAATTGATTTTGTATAATATGCAGTGATGAGTAGGATATATTAGGTGACTGTAGGTGACACTGTTTGTTTGGACGAGGAGAATGAAGGAATCAAGCCGTGGCCAATGATGATAGAATAGCCACCATGTGCTGAAGGAAGGGGTCTTCCCATCCCCTTTATTTAGAAGGTATTGTTATTAAAAATAAAATTAAAAATGATTTAATTATATTTAATAATAATAATAATAATAATCCCAAAAAAAGAGATATAGAAAAAGGAGTTTATCTTTTTTATATTTGTTTTTTTAATGTGATTGAATTCACATACATTTTTTGTTTAATGACTTTGAAGAACCTTTAAGTGAAGCATGGTATTAGATCAGGATATAAGATCAAAAGGATCAACTCATTGTAAACAAGAAGAATGATCCAACAATTATGTTTTTCATTCAACAAGATTTTGGTAACAACATTCCTCCCAAGATTACAACAACAACCAAGTCCAAATAAACTTGGAATTTTTTGGATATGGCATATAGTGAAAGGGGGAGCAACATTGATCCACAGTGTATTGAAGTTGTTGTGATGGGCGAACTAAAAGATTTTGATATCATAAAATTAATTGCAGAAGCTGTGAAAGAGTCTGCATAAGGAAAGGAAGATATACAAGACAAGGAGACTGCAATTGTCCTAAAGAATATAGTTGAAGAAATTTTCGAAGAAAAAATTGATTTTGTAAAATATGCAGTGCATGAACATCTTTAAAAAGTGAAGTTTATTGCGTAGATACACATGTCAAGGATGAAATTAAAATTTCCTTTGCAACAAAAACAACAGGTGAAAAGAATCTTGTACTAAAGGTTGAATTTGATTATGAACCTAAATCAACATTTCTTGAGGAGGCTTACAAGGTCAAAGTATGTTGAAGTTTAAAGTGAATATTGAAAAGCTATCATAACTACAATAGAAGACAGAACAAAGTAACAAAGGAAACCGTAAGAGTTATTGAAGCTTTTGCAACAATGGAAGAAGATATGAAAGAAAATGAAAATATGATTTTCAATCTTCCAGAGGTTGAAAAAGATGTTAAATTAATAGTAATTGTAGTGCATGCATATGCAGAAGAAGAATTAGATAAAGAAAACATAGAAATATTGAAGATCAAAATCATGGTGAAGTTGAAGTTGCAGAAGAATAAAAAGTATATAGAATATAAAGCTTGGAGAAAAAGGAAGAAAAATCCTATGCAACATAAAGTTGGGGACAACCTGCACCAACCTGTAGAAGTAAAATCAACATTTTAATTGATCTCAAGTGTCGAAAGCCTAGCTAAGACTTAGACCAACAAGAAATCATGGTCTTAATTAAGGGGAAGTGTTGGAATGTGTTAATTCCTCCTAGCTATCATATAGTTTCTAGAAGAGTGTAAAATTAGGAAGAGTTAGTCATTCATGTGTAAGCTAATATTATCATATTAATTATTAGCATTCTGAAGGTATTAAAGGGGGGGGGGGGGTGTTGGAATGTGTTGATTACTCATGGTTATCATTTAGTTTATAGAAGAGTGTAAAGTTAGGAATAGTTAGTCATGTATGTGTGAGATAATATAATTTTCATATCTATTATTAGAATTCTAAAGATATTTCTATAGGATTCTCCATAATAGTTTTGAGTCTACTTAATCAATGTATCCCAAATCAATTCAATGAATTTGAATTAGAGATATGCATCTCTATTACTGGATATAGGAAAATATGGTAGGCTTTGACTGTAATAGTTGCTATATACACTGTCTTTTTCTAATATATTTTGACAGTCTACAGGATTTCTATATTTTGCTTCAATTTTGTGGTATCCAAACTATGCCTTGTAGGAACTGGAAAAGATGGATTTTACTGACATAAAAAAAGATGTAATAGTCTTTTAGAAATATTTGTGTTCACTATTTTTGTTTGAGAATTTCTTTAGAAAATGAAGGATGACATAACAGAAAAGATAAAAAATCTGTGATATCTGTATTATCTTATATTTTCTTCTGAAAAAAATCAAACCATTTCCAAAATGAATGTATGAAACTATTTAGTTTTAATGAATATATGAAACCATTAAATTCCGAAAATTCCCTTCAATATTAATATTTCAAACATAAATTATGTTTGAATGGTAGTGTAGACAAACCTCAATTATTAATCTCACGTTCTCAACTCATAGTTTTTGCTCTTTCAAAGGCATCTCCGAAAGAATTGCAGGTCCTCCACAATTGTAAGTTGTAACAAATGTTGTTCGTCATTTCCTCTTTAAGAGATCAGTTTTCCATTAGAAGTCTTTTGTGCTTCCCCCTCAAAGTTACGTTATCATGATGCTCTTGTTTAGCCTAACCAATCCAAGAGTATCATAAGTGATGCGTATGAGTGAACTGAAGTAAAAGAAAAATAATTTCTTGATGACTTTGTGCAGAGTGTTTTAACCCTAAAAAAATGCATACCTTAATATGTGAGTGAAGATTTTGAAACGAAAAATTTATTTGGGAAGGTGTCAGATTCAACTTTTTTCTAAGATGTAGACGTTTATTTTCATTAGGATGCAGGTATTCAATGAAAAACCTATATGCAAAAAATACTATTAAACTTCATTCGGAAAGCCAAGTATCTAACTAGAATGTTTTCTTTGCCTTCAAAATCATGAAAATTTAGGTAAAATTTTAAGAAAATTTGGTAAATCTAAGTTATAGTTAAATAGGTACTCTAGAGATTTTTGATAGTTTGAACTTATTTCCACTATCAAAAACATGATTCAAACATTGCTACTACAAAATTTCTTAAGTTTTTTACCCAAATTCCAGCCAATTTTAACAATCAACACAATTCTTCAACCTACAACTCCTTAAGAATTATATTTATAAGGAAAGAAAGTAAAACAAGAGTAGTTTCATAGCTTACCGCTCCAATTCATGTTGTTGTTGTGGAGTATGTCTGTGATAATGCTTCCATGCTGACTGGTTAAAAGCAAGTAAAACAAGAGTAGTTTCATAACTTACCACTGTAATTCATGTTGCTGCTATGGAGTATGTATGTGATAATGCTTCCATGCTGACTGGTTGGGTATAAAAAATTTGTCTTGGTTTGCCAAAGCTCTGGCTTTAAAAACCTGTGGAGAAGCCTATTTGGAGAGGACATTGGAGTTAGATCATATGTATGTTATGGCAAGAAATATGACTCTGAAATTAAATAAATGGGATCCTTCAAATTTTAGCAAAGAGCATAGACAAGTGAGAGGGTATGGCTCTAAGTGATTCTAGTTCTTTTATCAAAAAGTAAATTGTTCAGAGAAATATTTCCCAGGTTTTATGTATAATGCTAAAAACATTACAGGGTTGTTTTAAAATGAGAAGATGATGATCTTGAAACAACATTTCACATCATGATTTTGAATTCCTATAAAGTAAACCCTAATCTTGATATTCAACTATTTTAACTATATGGTAGATAAAACATAAATCTGCACTCATGATGGTTGGCCTTCCTCTTGGAAACACAAACAATAAGCATTAAATTCAAAACAGGTATGATCTAAAATATAATTCTTGACAAAAAGATCTTCAAGTATGAACTATCATAAGTGTACAAAGCCATACAATTGAGAAGATTGTTGTAGGAGTGTGATTGAAGGAAACTATTGTTACCCCAAAGTCACATCACAATATATTCAATTCATCATCTAGAGTCAAGGCATTGTTTTCTATGACACTCACATAAAAATAGTGCTGCAAGAAAACAAAGTACCTTCAAAAAAAAATTTGTTCCACAAAATTCAAAAAACAAAGTATCTTCAAAATTTGTTTTGTTGCACACATAATTAGTTTATGTTTGGACCCTCACAACCTAGTGAACTCCTTAGAGGCTAGAGAGATGCACATTCATGTTATTAACATTTAACACATATCAATCCTATTTGTCCTCTTTCTACGAGTTGCTACTATAATTGTGGGTGTGGATTTCTCATCACATTCAACACCCTCATTATTTTTGTCTCCCATTTGCTAAATTTCAACAATGGTTTCTTGCCAAGGTTCAGGAATAATAATTGAATGATTGTGTGCAAAAAACAATTAATCATGTGCTTGTATCTCCTCCTCATGCTCACTCCCAGATGTTCCACCTAATGATTCAGATTGTTAGGATTCCTATACACAACAAAATTTAACTTGTTAAAATAACATTATACCTCTAATTAAATTATTGCATATTTCATAAGATATAATAAACAACTAACCTCAAATTCATAACCAGTAATTAATTTTTCCCCTCAATCTATCATTTGTTGTCGTAGACCTTGGGAACCATGTAATAAAGCATATTTTAATTCTTCCTCTGAAGCTTCCTTCTGAAATTGGTGAACCTACATTAACAAAGATAATCATATTTATAAGCTGTAATGACTAATAAGATACAACTAACTCAACACGACCATGGTTATTTTCCCTAAAATAGAAAATATAATAGATGAAAATATTCACTTACCATGCCACCACGAATGTTGTTATATCCATCAGAGCCTAATTTATGAGATCCAATACTTGAAACCCTAGCTTGGGTTGCTTTCATTGTATCTCAAAGTCGCCTTTTACCTCCTCTTTGTGCAGATGGCCTATAGTTTGGATTATTGTGTACCTTCCTTTTAAACTTGGCATATTTCATAAGTTCATCCCACGTCACTTGGTCTGTGATGCAAGTTGGACATGAATACGTCAAGTTTTTTTTCAACTTTGACCTCAAATTGTCTCTTTTTAAGTGAATGTATTTACATGCAATATCTAAAATAATTTCTTTATCCAAACCAGGATTTCCAAATTCTATTACAATATCTTGAAATAGTTCTTCTTTTTTAGCATTGGTTTGATTCCTCCAATCCATTTGGATGGAATTTCCAAATAATTGTTCTGCATCACGAAAAATAAAGTGATAAAATTTTAACCCCATTTCATCCTTCAAGACATTTCCTTCTGTAGTGAGCAAGATTGTAACTTCTTGCATTCCTTTTGTAGTCACCGATAATATTGTTGTAGTCTTTGGGGTTGAGGTAGATTCCCTTATAGGTACATCAGGAACTTTCTCACTTATTTCATGCATTTACAAAGAAATTGTGGAACTATTAAAAATACAACCAAAATATGAAACTACTTTCATTTCTAAATTAATTATCCTAAATGTAACAAATGAAGTTATAAAAAAAATAAAATAATTTTACCTTCTCATTTGAAGTAGGCTCTGCACTCTCCAACAATGGCATTTCCAATAACTGAATTTGTTCAACCATTTCTTGTCTGATTTGAACATTTTCAGGAGTATCTGGTAGGAGCCTTAACATTCTTGATTGTGAATCTATGAGACTCCTCAAAGAAACTTGTTCCAGTCTTGGCAGGAGAATTATAACTGAACCCACATTTGATGAATAATTTATTAATTCTAATGTACTCCTAACAAGAGCATGTAGGTGCAATTTAATAGGGATACTAGGAACATCAATATTTGATGTAGAGGGCATGTTATGGGGTTCTAGGTTAGGTGTCAAGGGAATAAAATAACCCTCTATACCAACATATTTTTTACTTATTGGATTCACCCTAGAAACATCCTGCAAGGCACAAATACAAATAATAAGATGGAATAAAAGATGAACAAAGTTGAAATATGTAAACTCGGTTTGGTCTTCATAATGACATATGTAATCATGATTTTATGTAATTTATATAAAGAAGGAAAAATAAAATCATTTTTGTTATGTTTGAAGCATGGGTTTCATGCTCAAGGATAATATAGATGAATAGCAAGAAAAAAGTAAAAGATGAAAGACATTTGCCATGGTTGAATGCATCTTAGTAAGAAGACATCATGGTAAGCATAAAAATTGAAGCAAGAGCTCATAGCTGAAGTAAAAGTATACAAAAAAATGACATAATCAAGTGAAAGTCACCTCCATTGTTATGCCCTACATTTCTCAACAAATAACATAATCAAACTCACGCAAATAGATTGTTGAACCTTACATTTTGCAGAACATTGGATGTATTAGGGGGCATAAACGATAACTACATGGCAACATTTGATGTATTAACCGGCATAAAGGAATCCTGCATGCCAACAAAATGCATGCTTAGAAAAAACAAAAATATTAATAAATATATAAAGTGAAATAAGTTAATTTAATGCAAAAAAATATTGATCAAGCTTTACCACTAGCATAAGCTTAGATGTATTGAAAGGTGTGATAGGGGTTGGAATGACTTTAGAAATTTCCTGCATTCCAAAAATATAAATTAGCATAATATAATAAATAAAATAAGATAATTGAACCTATAAAATACGATATTCAAGCTTAACTCATGCACCATCATAGCAATGTCTTGCCGTTGTGCATTTGTTAACATTTCCATAAAAGCGGTTAAGATCATTGTATCCCCCAGTTTAGAAGTAACATTCTTAAAAAAACACATAATAACATAAAAATAAGAAAATATTGATTTGAGAAAATATGCTAGTGACATTAATAACAAAATTCAAATTCACTAGCACATGAGAAATAACATAAACAAATTTCAATATGTTTCAATACATAAAAAGAACATAAACAATACTCAATATGCAAAGCTTTTTTAGGTTTATAGTATTATGTTTCTCTTGCCTAGGTGACGATGGCATAAAGTAAAGTTTTCAAAAACTAAATTAAGAAATTGAAGTGTAGTAGATTAGGTGCCTCCACCAAATATATATGTGCTTTTTAATTAAAACCTTAAACATTCAAATTACTTAATGTCCATTACAATTAGAAACTCAATGCTTAACTGTAGGGAATCCTTACAAATATCTTAAAATAAAAATAGTGATAAAAAAGGGTCATCCTCACATGAAATTTCCTCATTTGATGGCATAAATACCCCATTATTAATGGACACTAATTTGAAAAATAATTTAATACCATCGTTTTCATAGTCTTCACCACCTTCAACTACAAGTAAATTAAAATCAAGAAATTCATCATCTTCATGCACTTGATGTCCATGTGGTTGGTCATGTCCTTCAGAAACTTCAGTAAACTCGTCATGATTTCCATCTTGGTCATATGCATCATTGACAATAACATCATCTCCATCTTGGCCATCTATCTCTTCTAGGGGAACTTCTGCATCTTTAAGTAAAACATGGTCCTCTACATCTAGAACAAATGTTACTCTTCGTCCCCTTGGATCATAATCAATCACAAATGACCAACTAGGTTGTTCTAAATTTGGAATGACAAAAATTTGGTCACATTGAATTGGAAACACATAAGTTGCAGAAGTGGCTTCAAACCTAGATGTATTGATCATATGGAATCCATTATTATGGAGCAAGATAATTTTTTCTTCTCCCACTTCGATAAGCTTTTACCATTCAACACGAAAAATAACTTTCTTGAAAGACATAAAATCAAGCTCTATAATATCCTCCAATACTCCATAGTAGCGAAGTGTGATTGTGATTGGTTGTCTATCATTTGCATGTGAAGGACATTCCACCTCAAATGATGCTGAAACTCCACAATCATAAGTTTTTCTCTTTTCATCAACTTTTCTGATGATGCGATAATGATGACCAAAATTCAACATTCTTTTGTCATATATTACCTAAATTCATAAAAATATTAACAAATTAGATTCAATGATATAAAATTTAGCAGACAATTTATTAAATATATGCAACATATTAATATATATCACCTTCCCATTTATATATTGTTTAATGAAATTCAATTGTTCTTGTGTCACTCTATCCTTCCCTTTTGTTTCCTCATTTTCAATATTGGTCTTTAGCCAATTCCATGAGCATCTATCTGGCCACTTTCTTTTATGGCTTGCAGGCAATCCTTGATTAGTGTTTTCACCATGTCTATTATATATATTGGTCCATGCATTTTCATCTTCTAATTTATTTTGTTCAACGTAATTCGCCATCCATTCCAACATAAAGTCAGAATTGTATGAAAAATACAAATGTAATGCCTCCCACTCCTTAGCATCTACAATGAAAAATATATTTGTTCAATGAATTAATAATTGTTTATAGCCATGTATTATAAAATTTAAGATAAAAATAACTACTACTAACATTTTGTTTACCTTCTATCCTCTTTGAAGTCCTTCACCCTCTAATTTTTCTCCTTCAAATGATTGAGATTGGTTATAATTCCATAATTGGGGAGCATCAATATGCAATTGAGGTAAGTAGTTAGTCAAATGAGCCATTTCTTGGAAAATCATGTACCCCTCAACTATGGACCCTTCTGGTTGATCCTTTTTCCTTACAAATTGTTTTAAGACCTTCATATATCTCTCCACGAGCCACATTGTTTGAATATGAATAGCACCACATTTTTCAATCTCTTCTACTAGGTGTACAAGATAGTGCTCTTGAGAATTAAAGAAGCTTGGAGGGAAGCACATTTGAATATCACACATCAAAAGTGAAACATTGCTCTCCCAATACTTCAATTCATCCTAATGTGTCTCTTTAGATGAGACCCATCTACAAGAATTACCATGTATTACAATAAAGACTTGTGATTTCTCGTAAACTAAAAGTAAGAACTCAAATAAAGGCATAACCAATGATGCACTTCAAATGATAAGATTCATGGAAGAGTATGCATGATGGATTGAAAATACCTCAGATATTTGCATAATTTGTAAATAGTCAAAGTGACATCATGGTCAAAAGTACTTGGTATTGCTGCAGGCAACACATACTGCATGACCATTAACAAATAACCATGTTAAAATATGCATGAACTTCAAATATGCATGAGATGATATTATCACAATACTAGCATGACCATTAACAAATAACCATGTTCAAATATGCATGAACTGATGTTATCACTAGGATATACAATTTTCAAATTAAGTTCCAACAAATCTAACATGTGACAACGTTACCTTTATCCAATTGTGCCAATCATGTGTTTTTAGGCCTGAGAACTCTGATCCATCTCTTGTGAATAAGTTTTTTATTGTCGCACCAAAGCCAGAAGGAAATCTTATGTTTTTCATAGTAGAAATGATGTTTTCTTTTTCATTTGATGTAAAATTCCATGGAGCATGAACATATGAGTTGTCTTCATGCAACCAAATGTTTGGCATGATATTGGCAACTCGAAGGTCCTTTCTTAACTTTATTTGTGCTTCAATGTTAGTTCCATTTAGATGTTTCCACAAGCACTCTGCCACATTTTTCCTGATGTGCAGAGTATCCAATAGGTGGGCTATTTGCAATTTCTCATAATATTCTAATTTGTAGAAAATAGAGAGTCTTTTCATTCATGGGGGAAAACCTTTCCCTTCTTTTTTGTCATACATTGCTTTCCACCTAGCAGGGTTCATCTTTATTGGCTTCCTCATTTCAACTTCCTTTCCATTGAACTTATGTTTATCACGCACTCGATAGCGATGATTTTGTGGTAAGAATTGTCTATACTCATCATATATAGTTTTATTGAGATCCTTTGATTGCCTATGCAACAATTTTGGCCCACATGATGGACAACCATGTTTCCCCTTTGTTTGTAGCCCTAAAATAAGATTGTAAACCAAATTTAGTAAATACTAAAATGAAGACAATAATTATAAATGTAATTTATAATACATTACAACAACAAATATTACCACAACAAATAGAGAGCCCCGGGGTGTCATGAATGGTCCAGATAAGAGTCGCATGAAAGAGGAAGTTTCTATCATTGACAGGTCTTGATACATCATACATATTTACACCATCCCATAGTTCACGAAGCTCGTCAATGAGGGGCTCCATGTATACATCCATATCCTTTACCTGATATTTTCCTTAGTAAACAAAGTGTTCTTTATTAGGATTAACTGAATTGAAATATTTTTATATAAAATTCAAGAGAGCATTGCATTCATATGTTCTAGTACCTGGTATGATAAGAGTTAACATTGCATGTTCCTTTTTCATTGCCATCCAAGGGGGAAGATTGTTGTTTATAATTAACACTGGCCAAATAGAATACGTTGTTCTAAGATCTCCAAAAGGATTGACACCATCCATTGCTAGAGAAATTCTTGCATTCCTGGGCTCATTTCTTAAATGTGGCCATTTTTCCTCAATATCTTTCCAATATTTACTATCCACAACCATATGCATGACGCCATCTTGGCTTCTCCCTTGTGCATGATAATCCATATATTTTGCCAACTCCTTGCACTTGAACATTCTCTCAAACCTTGGCTTTAGTGGAATGTGTCGTAGTACTTTATAAGGAACCTTCTTGGATACTTGATCTTGACGGTATCTATTTGTGTGACACACTGGGCATTGTTGTAAATTTTCATTCTCTCCATAGTACAATATATGGTCATTTGGACATGCATCATATGTCTTGTACTCCATTCCAATGTCTTTCATTATTGAAGATACTTCTCTATGAGAATGAGGCAGCTTATTGTCCTTTGGAAGTATTTTGTTTGCCAAAAGTCTGCATAGTACAAATAATTACTTTTATAAGTATACACAATATTCAAAACTTTTAAGACATCTAGAGCATTAATTTATAGGAATATCAAAACCAACCTTAATATATCAGTAAAGCATGTGTTTGTCAATCCATGTGTAACCTTCAAGTTCAACAACAACATAAGTGTCGCCAATATAGAAGATTCAGCATTTGCAAAAAGAGGCGTCCTAGCCAATTGAGCGAGGGGTGAATCAATAACTTCTTCAAAAGATGTGTAGAAGTCCTGGATAAATTCATTGACACCAGCCTCATTTATCTGTGAAGTGGTTTCATCCATAAATGTGTTTTGTCCTTCATCTTGACAGTCGCTACTATCAATATAATCCATAGGTTCTTCAGGAATATTGGGAACCGGAAGCGACTTTTCATCAAAAAAAAATCAATTCAAATGATCAATAATAATGTATTAAATAATGTGCATATTTATTTATTATAAGAAAAACAATTTTTTAATTATAGTATACCTCTTCTATATAAACTCCATGGTCCAATCTATGGATACCAACTAGCCTTCGCTTCTTTAGTTTCCTATTTTGGCACATTTTGCAACTGCAATATATCATTTCATTGAAGTATTCATCTGTCCCTGGAACAGGTCTTGTTGCCCGTTCATCTGAATATTCAGATGATGATGTGCTCTTTCCTGAATGCACCATGTACTATGCTCGATAAGACTGCAACTTTTAACTTGATTATTAATTCTTTTTCGAGATAACATGACCAATGAATAAACCTAGGGAGTGAATCTATGAATATTTAATTTTTTAGTGTTGAGTGAGCATTGAAAATCTATCCAAAACTTTGAGGCAAGTCTCTCAAAGTGTTCCAACAAGCCTCTAACTGGTCGCACACAAACTTTTGAAGTATTGTTTTAGAGTTATTTCTAAAAATAGAACCAGTCTCTAACTAAATCAACAACATAAATACTACAAATACCAAAAACAAAATAAATACCTGGTCTGCCATTTTTATATATACCAAGAAATTAATGTAATATAAATATGCAAAGAAAAATGTGTGGACGTTACTTAGGATCATTACATAAATAACTGTTGAAATATATGACAACGTGTATAAAAAGCTTTCACTATTTTGTTTCTGATTGTAAATTCACAAAATGTAGGTAGACAATGAATAATAAGTGCTCTTCAATGGGAAATGGGACTCATGATGAGAGCTAAGGCATTTCTAAGTCACCTCATTAGTCTTATACAAATCAAATTATTGTAGTTACATTGTGATTTGATGGCCTAGTATTCATAAAGAGCTACATAAAGTTTTCCAAGAACCAAAAATCAAATGTTATTTTTTTTTGAGATGAAGGATCTAGGTGAGTTGCATTATTACTATGAAATTCTAATGACTAGAGATACACATAATTATAATTATCAAAGCATTGTCTTCAAACAATTTGTAATGAAGGACAACAAGCCTATATCAATTTTTCTCCACCAAAACTGAAAATTATCAGACAAAAAGCAGTTGTAATGATGTTGATTGGGTTACAGACATTGATGGAAGAAAGTTGATGAAAGATTATGTCTTTAATATGTGTGGGGGGAAATCAATTGATGTAGAAGACAATACTTTATTTCTTGACCAAGTATAGATAGCTCATGATCAGACTTGTTGGTCATAGAAGTGGCACATTGATTTGTTGGTCATAGAAGTGGCATATAGATAGTGGTTACTTGGATGGATGAGATGGTTTCTAGAAGATTACTACCCTTGGATTGTGATGAGCATATAAAATCACTAGACCACTAGAATGAGAGAATACTAGAGCCTAGAAACCAATGAATAGCCCAGGACTTCCCTAAATAAAACCCAAACTCATTCGAGGAAGAAAATACTACCAATAGAACTGAAAGACATGCACATAAAAGTAAAAAACTATAAAAAACTTACCCCAGTAAATGACAATGCCCAAAGGGGAGGATTCTATGAGGGAAACATTATTATTTATAAGTATTACCTTCTCCGAAAGCCTAAGGAAATCTAGAAAAAAGATGGAATAAATACTTGTTGTCTTTGTAAGGTATTCATGGAAACAACTAATAAATGATATCGATTGCATTCCATATCTATACAAGGGTTATTTGCAGTCATAATTATATGTTTTGTGCAACTTTAATGGCCATACTACTCACAATCGTCTTCTTGCTACCCCAGTTGATATTAGAATGAAATGAAGATGACAATGTACCATCAAGGAATATCGGGACCCAATCCTATGTTTCTGCTAACAACAACTTGGAGCCTCGCTTCTTCCCATAATAAGGTGTCTTCCTATATCAATTTGTCTCCACCAAATCCCTTTAAGTAGCTTCTGGTTTCTTTATAGAAATTAGATCTCTAGTAGTGTGGCTATACTAGAATAAATCCCATGAAAACAATCACTTTGGTTAGCACTTGTTTTAGTGTTAATCCATTTGTCAAAGTTTATAGGCTGATGCAATGATAATATTTAAAATTCCATATTGCAGTCCATGCCTACTTATATCGGGCAGTTGAGGTAGGGACACAGGAAATTTGTCCCTGGTTTAGTAATCTGAGTTTTTGCATGCCACCATCATATCTAGCATGCCTATCATCAAAGGGGACAATTTGTGCTTGATGTTCCCATGAAATCCACTTGATAGATATGGTATGGATGAGTTATCATGTGTTATGAGTCCAACTATTATGGACTCAAGGACTGTAATGAAATGCCAATCCCTATCGGTGTAAAAGCAAAGCCCAAACCAACTAATTCTATAAAAAAAAAACTAATAACTCTATGACAACATGTTCATTTCTAGTATAGGGAATCTTCTTCTCAAAATAACAATATATTTACCTATAACCGCAGTAGATTGACCTATAACAACAATAGTTTTTACTATGCAAAACAAGAATTTAGAGCACTGATATGGTTTTATGTTAAATTAAAATTATCATAACAAGCATTGCAACAACAATTATAGAAAATGGGAAGCATGATAGTGAACAAGATTACAGAAATATTCAACAAAAATTATTGATAAAATATACTCTTTAACCGTACATAAGACAGGAACACTTTCGTAAGAATGTATGGTCACGAGTTCATGCCTAAGACGTCTCTCACATATTCCCATACAGGAATTCACCCATCTATCTCTACTCTAAAGCCAGTGAGCTTTTTTATAACGAAAACTCTCACTTTTGCTTCACTATCTTTCTCAGCTAGAACAACTGAAAAAATTGTAAAGGAAGTCTTGGTAGCAAAGAGTCCCTGATCAGAGTTGGACAGGTGAAAATTAACAAAGCACAAAGAGAAAAAAGGCCATTCACAAAGGCCATTTCAAAAACAGAGGCCATTAACAAATGCCATTAAAAAAATTCATATTGTAAGAATAAAAAGAAAATTCATTGGCTGAAGCTGACAATGCCTGCACTGCCGCTGCCCTGGCACCGAATACGCTGTTTTGTGGAGTGTAACAAAGGATTCTGGGCAGGAATCATGATGGGCGGTGTTATGAGTCTTTCATGATGATGGTAGATTCCTGATGAATGTACAACGTTAATGTGTATATGAAAAATGTATTTTCTTTCAAATATGAACGGAAATACAAGAAAAAAATCAATTAAGAATAGATCAATTATTATGCTTTATAAAATTTAACCCATCAAAATTTGATTGTATAACATGCATCTTCAAAGTGAAATAAAAATAGCAATTATTATGTATCAAGAAGTTTGAGATTCAAATCCCCTGATTTACCTACAGCTACAAAAAGGGAATAACTTACATCCCTGATTTACCTAAGGGCATAGCATCTAGATATTATAATGGTTTTCTCAAAAGAATTTGAGCAAAAGTCCAATAATTCATAATTTTTTTGTCTCACCCTGCACAGTCCTTAATTCCTAAATTAAGAACTTTTGAATTAAATATTTGTGATTGTTATATATATGTATATATAAACCAATATACCATCTCTTATAGTTATATGTATGCAAAATTTCACAGGGATGATTGTAATTAATAATATATGAGGAAAAGTAGGGTTTAGAGAAGTTTCCAGAAGGAATCGACAAAAACCAGGATTCTGGTTACGAAAGTGACCATTGCATCATGGAAGCTAGGGATTCAATGGATTCCTTCTTCACTATATGCGTCACATCTATAAGAGAACTAGACAACTCTGAATTGGAAAACACTAAGCCAAATTCAAGCAAATCCCAGAAAAATGAAGAGGGAAATCACCATGTGAATCTGAACACCATAATGGGTGACCATGTTATGAATTTGGGTGATCATTTCAAGAATTTGAAGAGTAGCCCTCCGAAAGATCAGCAGTGGACTTGAAAAATCTAATGGGCAATCATCATATAAATAAGAACATTACTGATACTGCAAGTGGAGGAGAAGGAAGCTACAAGGATTTATGTCCTCAGGAGGCATATACAGAATATTTTGGCCATGTAGAGAAAGTAGGTCCCCTATGTGTTAAGAAGAGCAACACTAAACCTAACAACACATCATTTATTGTTCACGCCAACCAAAAGCGGGAGGAAAAATTAAAATTCTTTTGGGAAAACCATTATAATCTCTAGATGCTATGCCCTTAGGTAAATCAGGGATGTCTAAGTTATGCTCTTTTTGTAGCTATAGGTAAATCAGGGATACTAGGTAAATCAGGGGATTTGAATCTCCAACTTCTTGATACATAATATTTTTTTTCACAACTATTCTGAATTGAATTTTCTTTTTATTCTTCCCATTTTGCATATACACATTAAGCTTATACATTCATCAGGAGTCTTGGATGATGTCATTATTAACAATCAACATGTTAGCGGGTGTCTAAATAATTATTGGCTCTTACCAGTGAACTTACCAATCTCGAATGAGAAAGTTGTGAAAATTTTAAATTTGGTGGCCTTGTTTCTACAAACAAAGAAGGCAACGAATGTAAATTTTCTCATTCCTACATCCATGAGATTTATATCTGCATTAATGGAGTTCAACACAGATCTGAGAGTGTGGGTTTATGCGAAGATCAACCTATTGTTCTGTGGTATAATGCATGTCATATGTGACCCACTCCCTCGCTCATGGAGGTGACACGTATACTCTTTGAGAAAGTGGGTTGACAACTTAACATCCTGCAATGGCATACAAATCAAGGTTGTAAGGGGCACTGTAACTGCAATCATCAGTGAAGGTGAGAAAGTCAATAATGAAGGTGCAATTTTGATGCCGAAAGAAGTGCCCTAATACAAACTGTTAAGAACCTAGGCATCTACTATTATTCCCCTTGGGTACCTCCCTAGGTACCTTATATTACCCCTTGTATTACCCTCCTAGGTACACTACAAATCAATGAGGAAAGGGCATAGTTTGAATTTAGCTCATTCCAACACGTATACAAGTAGCTCAGCATAGTAGCATACATGTTATCTATATAAGCATTAAATATTCAGAAAGGAAAGATGAAAATCGAAGTGGAGGATCATGCATATATCTATATATGTACTTACAAATACATATTCAGTTGGATAGATGCGGTGCATGTTACTTGATTATTTCACTTTCTTTAGATTCTATTATATGTTTTTGTAGTGACAGTATTTAAACCTTGCTGGAAGATGTTGTTAATCAATGGATAAAATATAGTATTAGGTAGATATGTAGGCTATGTAGTTATTTGTTAAGCTTAACTTCTCCAATGGTCTCTTAATCACTGGTGCCATCACATATAAAAAATAAAAATGTCTACCAAGATACATGAGTACCATCACTTATACTTTCTAGTTTTCTAGAAATTCTTTTCACCCACATCATTCATCAATATATTAAATTCCCTCTTCATGATACCTAGTCCCAACCTTCTAAGAATAATCTATCTCACTTCCCAACCTTGTAAGATTAATCTATCTCGCTTCCCCCCTTAATCAAAGACTCAACTTTATTAATCTATCTCACTTCCAAGTTCCACCCTTAATCAAAGACTTAAATTATATTAAAATATTCATCCCACCTATTAATGCTAAATAGTCAGCCAAACCATCATATCCTATTAATAAGGAAAACAACATCTTTGGAAAACACCCAAAATTTTGTAGCAATTACAAAGTGCAGCCATCCCTTCTTCAGTATATATCATGGATATTCAAGACAATGATTTATTGGTTCACTCATGAGAATGATCAAGAGGACATCCCTTCTTCAGAATATATCATGGATATAAAGCCAATGAGGCATTGGGTTCAGTCGTGAGGATGATCAAGAGTAACAGGTTCCATCCCTACTATGTTTTTCCCTGGTCAAATGGCTTAAGTTTTAGGAGGTAAATAAATACCCTAGTATATTTTTTCTTTATAAAAAATGTAATGTACAAATACCCCTCAAATCACATGTTTTAAATAAAAAAAAGAGAGAGATCAGAGATGTACTGAAAGTCATTATATGGAAAAACAAGAAACCAAAATATTGATACGGAACTTCCAAAAAAATTATCTTACAGGCTTGTTTGCTAAAATTGATTCATGATTATTACAAACCTAATTGCTCAACAATATTGATCCAAATACCAGGTGTAACAAGTTTTTGACAACAATATAAAGAAGGCAGACTTGCAGAAGTGGTCATTGGAAGTTGTCATAGGTCCAAGCTGGTAAATAAATTTGGTCACTTGACTTCAATCCAACATGATCAAGGGGAAGGATCATGAACCTTCATGATATGAATTTTATAGTAACCCCAAGAGAAGGATCAGAAGTAGGTGGTTCCCCGCTACCATTATTAAATCACATTGTGGTGTAGGGAAACCAGATGGAAGAATCGTGGCAAGTGTATGTGGATAAGGTCTTGAGAATGGAGATAAGCAATAACTTCACTCTTATCATGCACTTGTTGGTTTTTTTGAGTCTAGTTAAACTCTATTAAGTTTTAGTTGGTTTGTGTTGCTACCTTTTTGGTCATAGATATCAATGTTAATGCCAGCTTCCAGGGGTAAGAAGAACCTTATAAACAAGGAGGCTTGCACAAGTGGCTGCCAAAAGTGGTCACCTGTCATTGGTCTAATAGGGATAATATGTTTGGGAACACCACTCCAAAATAAAATTACTGAACAAGGTTAATGAGCATGCACCCTCATGATATGGCAAGGATAGAACTTATACCCAAGAGAAGGATCTGAAAAAAATTGTTTCACCCTCTCCCAGAAATGAAGGCTAGAAATCACATTATTGAATACGGTAGCAAGATGGAAGAATCATACCCAGTGCAAGTAAATAAGGTATTAGAATAGAGATAAAAATATGGCTTCAATATTCTAAAATATTTGTTTCTTTCAAGGCTCAATTTCATCTCCTCTATATCTATTTAGAGGCCCTCTCTTGTTTTAGGCTTTAGCTGGTTTGCATTACCAATTGTCTCTCTGGATTGGTCTCAAAACAAGGACCTACGTGGAATCATTAAATTCAGTGCTGTAAAGTGTAGGCATTACACTTTCCATCCTCCCTACCCAAGGGGGATTTTTAGCTCTATGTGTAGGATGTTTTTTCACCCTCAATAGCTAAGAGGTTGGACTCAAATTGTCCACCCTGCCTAATGGGGATTGTTAGCTGTATGTGTAGGATGTTTGTTCAACCTCAATAAATAAGAGGTTGGACTCAAATTTTTTTCAACCAATTAGTGCATTTATTCATTATTCGAATGCTTTATTAGCCTACCTACTTGATTTAAGCTCCCTTTGGTACCTAGACTATAACAAGGTAAAGGTGCAATTGGGAGTATGGGAGGAATCAAAAGATGTAGTTGATCGCTATAGAATGCACATTGAGGCCCAGATAAATTTGATTGATGAATGGTAGAATAATGTATATAGGATAAGCTCCTAAGGGAGTCCCAAAGTAATGTTGAAATATAACCCTATCCAAATGCTTTGCATCCTAGAGTGGGAATGCACTCTTTCCCAACCTTTCATGGATACCAAAATTTTCTACTCATTGTTATATTGCCTTACTAGGGAAATTCCATGTCAAACATGCATTCCTCCATCAATGAGGCACTTTATAATATAGTGATGGAAGGATTCCATGATACTCTTGGCTCCTTCATGCAAGATGTAGAGGTGAAATTTAGGTGAAATTTGACACATAGAAGTGTATCCAAGGGCTTAAGAGGCATTTAGGCAACATGAAATCCATGGAGCAGGTTGTAAACATTATGGACTTGAAATTCCAAATGTGTCACTCCAAAGGCTTAAGAAGAATTTAGGAACTATGAAATCCATGGAGAAGATTGTAAACATTATGGACTTGAAAGGCCAAATGTGTCACTCCAAAGAAAATGTGGGATTGAATGACACAAAAGATAAGCCCACAAGATCCATGGAGCAGGTTGTAAACATTATGGACTAGAAAGGACAAATGTGTCACTCCAAGGGCTTAAGGAGAATTTAGACAATATGAAATACTTAACTTCTGTTAAAATAGTCAGCCCACCTATTAAATTATACAATATCTTATGTTACATTTAAAATATAAATGATGAACATAATGACTTGGTCAATTCAACCAACTATGTAATAATCTTCTCAACTAAATTTTGATCCCAAACTTTCCTATTTTTCATATCACATGGAAGAATCACCCCAGCAAAAAGTACACTACCAAAAATTTCTCCATCATAAGCTATTTTTGCTGGGAAATAGATAAACCTATTTGTTAATGGTTGGTTGACCAACCTTTCGAGCAGTGGATTATACACTCATTGGTTTAACACACTATAACTATTCTTTAGTACCATCCACTCATTTCTTTAGTACACCCTAATTCTTTTATCGAGCATAAGGGAAATCTAAGAACCACCAATTACTACATTTTTTGGTATTAAACTAAGAAAATAATGTCAAGGGGCAATATAAATAATTAGATTCAAGCATATAAAAGTGATTTGATGGCCTAAGAATATTGACATCCCATTCTTGGGTAACCTTGGAAGGCATGCTATGCCACTACCTGCTTCACAGAACCCATAATATAGAGGACAGGAGGTTTGATGAAGTGTATTGCTGTGTTCAATGCATTACACTATTCCTATTGTATTACTGCTTCACTACCTACTGAACTGGACTTTCAAAAAACACGACACTAAAATTATGCTTCAATGCAATATTTATGCCTTTTGGTAGCTTAAGATACTGGGATTAGAGGGCAGTTTCTGTGAAAAATTTAAAACCACAAGGATGTTTGTCCACCCTCAATAGCTCAGAGGTTGGACTCAAATTGTCCTCCCTACCCAAGGGGGATTTTTAGCTCTATGTGTAGGATGTTTTTTCACCCTCAATAGGTAAGAGGTTGGAATCAAATTTTTTCCAACCAATTAGTGCATTTCTTTGTTATTCAAATGCTTTATTAGCCTACCTACTTGATTTAAGCTCCCTTTGGTATCTAGACTATAACAAGGTAAAGGTTCATTTGGGAGTCTGGGAGGAATGAAAAAATGTATTTGATCACTACAGAACACACATTAAGGCCTAGATAAAGTTGATTGATGAATGGTAGAATAATGTATATAGGATAATCTCCGAAGGGAGTCCCAAAGTAATGTTGAAATCTAACCCTATCCAGAAACTTTGCATCCTAGAGTGGGAATGCACTCTTTCCCAACCTTTCATGGATACCAAAATTTTCTACTCATTGTTATATTGCCTTACTAGGGAAATTCCATGTCAAAAATGCATTCCTCCATCAATGAGGCACTTTATAATATAGTGATAGAAGGATTCCACGATACTCTTGGCTCCTTCATGAAAGATGTAGAGGTGAATTTTAGGTGAAATTGGACACACATAAGTGTATCCAAGGGCTTAAGAGGCATTTAGACAACACGAAATCCATGGAGCAGGTTGTAAAAATTATGGAATTGAAAGGCCAAATGTGTCACTCCAAGGGTTTAAGAAGAATATAGGAACTATGAAATCCATGTAGTAGATTGTAAACATTATGGACTTGAAAGGCCAAATGTGTCACTCCAAAGAAAATGTGGGATTGAATGACACAGAAGATAAGCCCACAAGATACATGGAGCAGGTTGTAAACATTATGGACTTGAAAGGCCAAATGTGTCACTCCAAGGGCTTAAGAATAATTTAGGCACTATGAAAGACTTAACTTCTATTAAAATAGTCAGCCCACCTATTAAATTATACAAGATCTTGTGTTACATTTAAAATATAAATGATGAACATAATGACTTGGTCAATTCAACCAACTATATAATAATATTCTCAACTAAATTTTGATCCTAAACTTTCTTATTTTGCATATCACATGGAAGAATCACCCCAGCAAAAAGTACACTACCGAAAAATTCTCCATCATAAGCTATTTTTGCTGGGAAATAGATAAAACTATTTGTTAATGGTTGGTTGACCAACCTTTCGAGCGGTGGATTATACAATCATTGGTTTAATACACCATAACTCTTCTTTAGTACTATCCACTCATTGCTTTAGTATACCCTGACTCTTTTATCGAGTATAAGGGCAATCGAATAACCACCAATTACTACATTTCGTGGTATTAAATTGAGAAAATAATGAGAAGGGGCCATATAACTAATTAGATTCAATGATATAAAAGTGATTTGATGGCCTAAGAATATTGACATCCCATTGCTGGGTAACATTGCAAGGCATGATATGCCATTGCCTTCTTCATAGAACCCATAATACGGAGGACAGGAGGGTTGATGAAGTTTATTGATCCGTTCAATGCATTACACTGTTCCTATTGCATTATTTCTTGACTACCTACCAAACTGGACTTTCGAAAAGCAAGACACTGAAATTGTGCTTCAATGCAATATTTATGGCTTTTGGTAGCTTAAGATATAGGGATTAGAGGGCAGTTTTTGTGAAAAATTTACAACCACAAGGATGTTTGCTCACCCTCAATAGTTGAGAGGTTGGACTCAAATTGTCCTCCCTACCTAAGGGGGATTTTTAGCTCTATGTGTAGGATGCTTATTCACCCTCAATAGCTAAGAGGTTGGAATCAAATTGTTTTGAACCAATTACTGCATCTCTTCATTATTCTAATGCTTTATTAGCCTACCTACTTGATTTAAGCTCCCTTTGGTACCTAGAATATAACAAGGTAAAGGTGCATTTGGGAGTATGGGAGGAATGACAAAATTTAGTTGATCGCCACAGAATGCACATTGAGGCCCAGATAAAGTTGATTGATGAATGGTAGAATAATGTATATAGGATAAGCTTCGAAGGGATTCCCGAAGTAATGTTGAAATCTAACCCTATCCAGAAGCTTTGCATCCTAGAGTGGGAATGCACTCTTTCCCAACATTTCATGGATACCAAAATTTTCTACTCATTCTTATATTGTCTTACTAGGGAAATTCCATGTCAAACATGCATTTCTCCATCAATGAGGCACTTTATAATATAGTGATGGAAGGATTCCATGATACTATTGGCTCCTTCATGCAAGATGTAGAGGTGAAATTTATGTGAAATTTGACACTCGGAAGTGTATCCAAGGGCTTAAGAGGCATCTAGGAAACATGAAATCCATGGATCAGGTTGTAAACATTATGGACTTGAAAGGCCAAATGTGTCACTCCAAGGGCTTAAGAAGAATTTAGTAACTATGAAATCCATGGAGAAGATTGTAAACATTATGGACTTGAAAGGCCAAATGTGTCACTCCAAAGAAAATGTGGGATTGAATGAGAAAAAAGATAAGCCCACAATATCCATGGATTAGGTTGTAACATTATGGACTTGAAAGGCCAAATGTGTCACTCCAAGGGCTTAAGAATAATTTATACACTATGAAAGACTTAACTTCTATTAAAATAGTCAGCCCACCTATTAAATTATACAAGCTCTTGTGTTACATTTAAAATATAAATGATGAACATAATGACTTGGTCAATTCAACCAACTATATAATAATCTTCTCAACTAATTTTTGATCCCAAAATTTCCTATTTTGCATATCACATGGAAGAATCACCCCAGCAAAAACTACACTACCAAAAATTTCTCCATCATAAGCTATTTTTTCTTGGAAATAGATAAACATATTTGTTAATGGTTGGTTGACCAACCTTTCGAGCAGTGGATTATACACTCATTGGTTTAATACACCATCACTCTTCTTCAGTACTATCCACTCATTGCTTTAGTACACCCAACTCTTTTTTCGAGCATAAGGGCAATCTAAGAACTACCAATTACTACATTTGGTGGTATTAAAATGAGAAAATAATGCGAAGGGGCCATATAACTAATTAGATTCAAGGATATAAAAGTGATTTGATGGCCTAAGAATATTGACATCCCGTTGCTAGGTAACATTGCAAGGCATGCTATGCCACTGCCTGCTTTAGAGAACCGATAATACAGAGGACAGGAGGTTTGATGAAGTTTATTGATGTGTTCAATGCATTACACTGTTCCTATTGCATTACTGCTTCACTGCCTACTGAACTGGACTTTCAAAAAACACGACACTGAAATTGTGCTTCAATGCAATATTTATGCCTTTTGGTAGCTTAAGATATAGGGATTAGAGGGAAATTTCTGTGAAAAAATTACAACCACAATATGAAAATAGTGAAATTTTCATAAATATATGACATGAGTATGTAGAGCATGCAAAATTAGCTAAGAACCAAAATGAGTAGATAGACACAGTAGCGTTTTAGAAGCAAGGAAGGAAAGCAACAAAGAAGCTTAAACACCTTGATCTAGGGCTTCCAAAAAATTATGGAATTTCTCCAACTTGTAAACCTATGCTTGTTGATCAAATGCTAACCCAGTTATATAAACCCTAACTCTAAACTAAACATTGAAGTAACTATGTTGTACCCTTTCACTGAAAATTTGGCGCCAAATGATATTTCTCGCTGTCCATGAACTATATTGAAGTAACTATGTTGTACCCTTTAAACCAAGGCTGATCACTTCTGTGCTGACACGCAGGATTAACGACTTGGTGAATGCTATATGGGATGTGTTGTGCAGACACGCAGGATTGTGCGATGTGGACGACTTCTAGGGCAACCAGATGAGAATGTATGCACGATGTGGACGGCTTCATTTCTAAGGGAAAGCTTTCAGAAGCTTTCAGTGTACTGTACTAAGCAAAGAGAATATATGATTAAAAAAGTAGTATTTGGAAAGTGAAATTAAATGACCACCCGAACAGATAGATGCCCAATGGTGTGCCCACCTTTCATTCCAACTCAGTTGTTAAACATTATTACAAAATACCATTTAGTAGGTCCAAAAATGATTTTTTCTCCAATTTACGATTAACAGGTCATGTCAACTCGAATTCTTAAACATCATTACAACATACTATTGAAGCTGTAACCCTAATTCCAAAAATTATTTTTGCCCCAATTTCTATTAAAATTATTTCTATTATTTTTAGAGCGAAACAAAACCTGAAAGAGAAATTATTAATGTTTGTGAGATGGGTTCAGTTAATCCGAAGTCTCCTCACCATTTCCTGCACATGTTCTCCACACCAATGTCGAGAATATCAGTGATACATGGGCAATCCGAGAGCCACAGTGCACAGGGGCATAGCTTACTATCAATAATAAGTGCACTCAAGAGCTTAGGTGATAGTTGAGAGCTCAACTGCAAGATTCAAGGAGCCTACTCTCCAATTGGTTTAGGAGGAAACTACTCAGGCAAAGACGAAATCAACAAATGATCGACACGCCCTCATGAATACTTCATGTTGACAAAGGTAATGGATTAGGTTCTGGATTCCAAACATACCTGAGGTTGTTTCAACTAGTATATGTATTATGGTCAACATCTATTGACATTTAAAGTTTCTCCCAAAGAAATATGTGCTTTGGCAAGGGATTTGAAATTTCCAAAAGAATAGGAGTGTGTTTATTTATAGAGATTGGGGACCCGAAGACAACTATTAATGATATGGAAAAAAAAAATCATGAGGGGATAAATTTCTAGCCTTATTCTAGATCAATATGACAATTGGGAGGTTCCTTCATTGATATAGATTCCTACCATGTCTTATGAGAACATAACCAAGGGATGATTTGGTGGGAGAAAGTTTATTCAAAACAAAATGAAGTGGATATTATATTTAATGGTGTATTATGAAAACAACTTATTCCCTTTATATTTAATCAAATTTTATGTGACAAAGCACCATGTAATCAAATTTTATTAGTGGGGAAGACAAGCACCATGTAATAATATTTTATTTGAAAAAGGGATTGGCTATTAATTTATTGGTTCAAAGGAAAATATGTCAAGTTATTTATGGTTAGCACCTTTTGGTGGACTCTCGTAGAGACCCTGGCTCCTTATATTACTGGAATGGATGTGATGATACTACAGATCCTCTTGTTCAAGTTGGTCAAATCCATTACATAATTATAATATGGAAGATCAAGGAAAAAATGGTGTACATCAAATACAACATAACATGTGCTCTCTTCTTAATTTGTATATATTAAACTGCCTTGTTAGAAGTAGCTCTGTGGTTTCACCACACTAGTCTTTGTACCTTTTACATCTTTACACTGAGCCTGTGCAGATTCTACTCCATGAATCTTGTAGTTGAGTTGCACATTCTGCAACTCAATTCCATGGCATGGTACACTAGGACCGTATGAAAGAGAAATAGCCACCTGTGTGGCTAATATGCTAATTATGCTCTTATATGAAACTCCACTGATGGTCACACCACTGGATCCCTATACACAGAAAACATTCAACATTGAGTGGAAGTGAAAAATTCATCATTGTAGATAGACTTCTGGGAGAAAACATTGAACATTGAGTGGAAGCGAAAATTTCCAGAAAGACTTATAGTTCTAAATAAAGACTTACAATTCTAAATGCTTTATTTTTAGGGTAGACTATTGTCTATTTAGAAAATCTAAAACCTATTTATAAAGATGGGTAAATTGTCTATTCGAAATGTTAAAATTTAAACCTCTTTACATAGTTTTAATAGGGTTTTAGTTTAATAATCTATTTACAATATGAACAATTACAAAAATTTATATTCAAACAAAATTTATCATTTATATATAATTTTTTTTTGTGATAATCACATCTAAGTATATTTTGTTGATGTTTTTAGAACTATTCATTAGCTACTAGCCAATGTCATTCAAGAAGATGAACCAAACTTACAAACACATTAGAAAAATATACTTAAATGTGATTACCACGAAAAAAATTTATATACATTTTATAAATCACAAAAACAAAATTCCTATACATAAATTTTAAAAAAATTACCTGACTGGAGCAGCTATTAAACGAGGTCTGTGAGGGAGGTTGGTAATGGTCACGTTTCCTGTGGTGAATTTTAGGCTATCCCTCCATCGTAGAGGCACTCGATACTCTGTCCCTCCAACATTCAGGCTGTCCCTCACATCAAACCTGTGGTGAATTTCATGCTGTCCACCAAATTATAAACAACCATATATGTTTATATGTACAAATGAAAAATAAAATATGTAGAGATATATTCTTAACACTATTAATTATAATTATTTTATAAAATCTAAATTTATATATTAAAAAAAATTAACAAAATTAAATATTTTGCATTAAGTTTGAATTTAAAGAAAAGGAAATAACACTTTTATGATCATTTAAAATAAACCAAATTTATATTCTTATATATGAACTTCTTATCAATAAAATAAAAATAAAACAACCATCAAACACTTAGAAATAAAAATATATTACACGATCTTTAAAAAATTAAAAATTAAAAATTAAAAGAGATAAATAAAAAGTGGACACATGGAATACATATCTAACTAAAATGACGGATGATGAGTACATTTAAAAAAAGGACACCCAAAAAAATAAACACAAGCATCTAATTAAAATAGCATGAGTACATTTTATTCAATATTAATATTACTTTTCTAACAAAACAATTTAATGTATAATACCACAAATAAACATAATACTTGTATGCCTATAAAATTTCCACATGTTTGATGTGAGGGACATTTAGTAAAATAAAATAATTTTAGTAAAATAAATTTCCACAATTTTGTCATTCACCAAATGAGGAGTCAACTAACATAGCTTTCGCATGATCTACAGATGCATTTTCATCTAAAGACTAATATAGTGAGCTTGGGCTTGCTGAGAGGTTCTCAAACTGACTGTGAAGGGATTTAATTTCATCATTTTGATGGTTAATCTGAAGTTGGAAGTCATGAATTATTTCATATTGTTTTACAATTCTAAGGGAGATCTAGAAGAGCAACTCCAAAAGAGAGTGAGTGTTTATACTATAGGAATGTGTAGGTAGAGGGGGAACTTTGAGGATCCCACTGCTCCACCTTCACAACTAGTATTTTCCATCATTGGGTCTTTCCAATTGCATAATCTATCACAAACTAGTTCAATTTCAAATTCCCAATTTCCTGCCAAAATAACGAGTGGTTGACTACCAATCACCATGAGATAATACCAATGACTAACAAAGGCCAAATGAAGAGCACCAGAGCGAAATAAAGATAACAAAATTCTCTCTTGAAAGCTAAGGAAACCGATGTAGACCAATAACCATTTCGAACAACAAGTTATTGATATGCACCTTGCTCACATAATAACATCCTTAGTTAATTGCCTCCATAATGTTTCAAAGCTTGCATACAAAAAAATGATTCTTCCCTGGCATGTCTGGACCTTGATGGAAGAGCTCGGTTGCAAGAGAGAATTTCAAGGAATCGACCTCGGACAAGTCCGATCACTACGCAAATCTCTCATCCAGAGCTCGTGAGCTCAATGGAAACTCTCAATCACTAAAGAGGTAGAGCAATCTGGAGACCTAGAAGGAGCCTTTACTAATACTAATAATTTTAATTAAAAATGTAATTCATTTATTTTTTATAATATTTTAATTTTATCACTATAAAACATATAATCAAATAAAACCTATAATCAAATAAATAAATTTTTTTAGTGATATAATACTTATTATAAATTAATAGCTTTAAGTTATATGAATATATCACATTTATCCACATCACCTCATAATTCCTCATAACCTTTTTCTTTGCATGATGCTTAAAAAATAAAGGAAAATAACAACTACCATATATTCGGGCAACCAATGCGCTCTTAGAGTCTTTATTAGTAGCATTCCTTAGCCTCATCCCAAAAGTTCTAATAAATCCATATTTTTATTTGAAGTTTTATAAAATGTTTCATATTGTTTTTCACCTATATTTTTATACATCTTAAAATCAGTTGACTGGTAAATCATCCAAAATATGTCCCTCGATATGGCTGCGTGAGTTCATTGATTGTCTAGGTTTAGGAACATGCAAACGTTCGGCGACGTGAAGGGATGGACACACGATATATCATGAGTCGAATGTGAGTGGAGTTAGATAAGAGACCGTATAATTCTTTTATGTTGAAGTGGCCAGCCGCATTAGAGCCCCATCTTAGCTTGCCCGACTAATTGTCCCTTTGAATCTTCCTTTTCCTTAGCTCATCAACTAGGTAATTCTAATCCTGAGAGTGATTTTTCTGGACCCATTCCGAGGCCTTGAGTCATTCCCCCCATTCAATATTTTCCTTGTTTTTCCAAAAAAGGGCTTCTTTGACAAAGGGAGAGCCCATAAGAAGAGTGTCATCCACATATTGTTGGTGGGTTGAAGGTGGATTAGAGGGGTAGAGGTTAAGGGGTTAGAGGATTAGGAGGTTAAATGGGTTAGTTGTTTAGAGGTTTAGGGGGTTAAGGGATTTAACAATTAAGTATTTTAGTGGTTAGGTTTTTTGGGGTTAAATGGGTTAGGGGTCCGAAATTAGGGTAATTGTGAGGGAATGATAACTAAGGAGTGTCGTTGCATGCCAAGGATTGAAAAGGCATGCTCGTACATGGCAAAAAGTGTTGGTCATAACATTTGGGTTGGGCACAACATTGATTTTCGAATGACTTGGTTGGGTTCCCAAGTCACAAAAAAAGTAAGGCTATCTATGTTGACATGAAAGCTAAGGAATACCAAGGTGTGGCAGGGAATGCCTAGAAGTACTAACACATGCTAGGTAGTTCCAAGGCATGATAGGCATTCCAATATGTGCCAGGTGCCAGGGTGTGGTATGAACACATCCTATGGAGTGTGAGGGCCAAGTGTTAGGGAAACACAAGGGAGCACTAGTTTCAAATGCATGGAAATGAAGTATCAGCGAGTTCTAGGTGTGCTAAGAAGGGAGTGACATGGTATTCTAGGAAGTGCCAAGGCATGTTAGAGTGCTAGGGAAGCATAAAAATATGTTCCAAGTGCCAAGGTGTGCCAATGTGTGCTAAGGAGTGTTAGGGAGTGCCAGAAAAACATAACAAAACACTAGGTCAAAATGCATAAATGAATGAATAAGAGTGTGTGACAGGGAGTGTTAGCAAGTTTTAGGTATCTCGAGGAGGGAGTAACATGGTATGATAGGACCTCGTTGTGACCAGTAAAAACCTCCCTTTTATTTAATATTAGTAATGATACTAAATAAATGGGGACCCTTAGTTAAAAAATCCAAAAAATCAATTAGGATTTGTTTTCCTTTTCAAATAAAACTTTCTATCATAAACTTAGAGAAATCCCTTAGAAAGAACCTTAAGAAACACTTAAGTTTATGATATATTACAATAAAATTGTTCTTTAAACAAAATAGCGCATCCATCGCAAAATGGTATATATCTTTTATAAAACTGAAAATGCGATTTTGCGCTTTTGCGATAATGCGATCCCAAAAAGCCTATACAATAAACATATTGGTCGCAGATCGCATAGCGCAGAAAACAGAAATGTTAAATGAATACCTTTTGCGCTATTTACAATTTTGCGCTTTTGCGAGATTTGCGATGTGCGCTTTTGCGCTATTTCACAATTTGCGCTTTTGCGCTATTTATAAAATTGCGATGGTTTCATTTTGCGATATTGCGATATTGCGACATTGCGATATTGCGATATTGCGCAGAAAATCGCAGATCACAATGTCGCATATTCATAAAAGCGCGTTGTTCAAAGACAATCTTCCCATATATCAATATCTGTTATGCGCTTTAATGATTGGATTAAATGAATGGATTGACAATTAATGGTAAATGAGATTTTGTTTTGATTGAAAGTCATTTCATGTTAAAATAATATATTTCATCCGCCTTCGCATTTAAAACAATCTCATCACCTTTCTCATGCCATTACTCTCATTTAACTCGTAAAACGCAGGCACGAAGGAGCAAACGTCTATACAAAGCTTTCACTAAACACTATGGGTAAGAAGGAGAAGAGCTCGAATTCTGAAAACAGAGAAATGGCTTCACTATATGCAGACACCGCTTGCAATAAGGATGTCAGTATATCCACTTGGGAAGGAATGTATAATTTATTAGAAGAAGAAAATCCTGTAGTGATGAAAGTTGCGGCTACAGCAGGTTCTAGTAATACATCTGAAGCAACCCACAAAGAACTGGCTTGTTCATTTTTGCATAGGATAGCGGCAAGGCCAAGGATTCTCCCATATACGGACATGGTGAAATGGGTGCTGGACAGCACCGATATTTCAGACAGACAATTCAGAACTCCAGCTCAAGAGCTAATCGGGTCATTCACCACGGAAGATTTGAGACTAATGTATAAGTTGCCGGAACCTCAGGCGACTTACAATAAAAAATTCATGGAAGATTTTTCCAGAGAGCATGCAAATTTGGCAGAATGCACAAAGGAGTGGACCAAAAGAAGTGAACCATTGAAGAAAAACAAACAAGGTATGTACAGCACGGGTTCACTTACCTCTCCTTATTGTTTCACTACTGCCATGTTATGCAGGCTTTTTGGAAAGCCTGACATAAATATGATCTTACCCGAATGGCTTCCTTTGTTGAATGCGGCCGTTAATTCTACAATTGTAGACTGGGCCAAAATCCTATCTGATAATTTGACCACTGCTATTTTTCACTACCGGTCCAAACGAAATGTTTCTCAGCGGGTTTATCCGCCTTTTTATTTATCTTCTTATGTCATGGACGCTATCTGTTATGTCTCTAAATTCCCTGTGATGGGTTGGCAATGGACTATCCACGATCCTTTGCCTATTCATGTGTATCATAAGGAACTATGGGAGTCTAAGTTTGTCCCCCATTTTTATCAAATTTTCCATGGTGTAATGCTGCCATTGTACAAAACATTGTATAATAAGGATGCCCCAAGGTTATCCCCAGAAACAGAGGTTGACATTCTCCCCGTCGCAAGATGGTTTGGAGAAGAATTTTTCACTTATATTAGGGTTTTTGGAAGTTCTGCTTCCCCCCATGTTTTACCCCTATATGTTCCAGATAGACTTGTAGCTCGGGAAATTGCTTATCAAACCTGTGGCCAAGGGGGTTTAACAAAGGAATTAAAAGAGAAGAAAAAAGGCATTTGGCCACAATTTCCCGTAAAATGTGGAACATTTTCACTATTCGATATTGGTCATGCATTCCAAGAGATAGGCAACATTACATGCCTACAGCTATTCAAATTTTCCAGAAGGTTATTCGACCCAAATGATATTGTTAAGAATTTTACCAATGCAATCAGAGTAAGGGAATTTTCCGGGGAACAGGATCTTTTTGATGATATGTTCCAAGCAAGAAATTCATTTAAAGAAGTTTGAATTTAGCTCAAATGCAGTTATCTCCAGAGGAATTCCAGGAATTCAAACTTTACAGAGAAAGAATACTAACTCATATTCCTTTGGAAAATCTACGCTTAGAGCCCGCAAGGGAGCGAACTCCTAGTGTTAGTCTTAACGGCAGTTCGAGTACAGATAAATCTAAATCAAAATATGACAGAGAGACTTCTGAACATTCCAATAAGTCTAATGAAAAGGAAGATAAAATGGAAGAATCCATGAAAGATTCTGCACAATCAAAAGAACTTACTCAACAGCAAATTTTGACTTCTCAACAGAAAAATCCTCCTCCAACCAATGTACAGCAATATCCAGTCATCATTGAGTTAGACAAAGAATGGGAAAGTTTTAACCAATTGATTAATGTAGAAGGACAGAATGTACAGACCCCTGTCCAAACAACCAAAGTTTTGAACACAGGAACAAGCAGCACCGTTATAGTGACTGAGCACATACCAATAACACCATCCTCTGAAATTGTACTTAATGTAGAGGAAATTCCTCCTCTAGATGTATTCTACAGCCCAAAATACAAAGCAGTAGTGAAGAAACAGAGGAAAAAGAGAAAGTTAGAAGGTGCAATTGCTACTGAAGCAGAACAAGTAGATGTTTTGTGGAAGGATCCTGCCACAGAACCTACTGATAATCTCGCTAAGTTATCTCAAATGACAGGAGCTTATGCTTCTGCAACAATTGACAAAGCATTTGAGATACAAATTTTGTTGAATGAAAAAGAAGAACAGATAAAAGTTCTACAACAACAATTGCAACAGGTACAAGCCAATAAGGAAGCACAATTGAAACTTAAAGAATTACAACAACAACTTCAAGAAATGCAAATAGGACATCAAAAAAGCTTGGCTGATAAAGACAAACAAATACAGATTATCCAAGATCAGCATAAAGATGATCCTAAGCTTCCAGAATTCATTTCAGAAACTATCTCTTTAAACAATCAACTACTGCAACAAGAGGAAGTTTTATGCCAAAAAATCTTGCAATGGAATTATTTTTGCCAAGAGAGTGATAAAATCACAAATCATGTCGTAGATTTACGAAATGACTATGATTTGATTAATGAAAAGATCAATGATTATTTGGTATGGCAAAAAACAGAAGAAGGCAGAAAAGCTGGTGCACCCATTATTAATGAAAATCATAAAGAAATACTTTTTAATAACTGGGATGCACAAATCAGAAGGGCAGAGAAGGCAGCAGAGGAGGCGGCTATAGCGGAAAACACTCTTACTGATTGTGTAAATGATAATTTACACAAAGCTAATTTGATTTCAGAAACTGTTCCAGGATATCTCCCACAGGCACATCAACTGCAAATAGAATGGAGGCAAAAGGCAGAAGAAAGAGCAAAATCAATCCAAGGGCTGACAAGATTAAATTGGGACTCATACTGGATGTACTTGGTGAAGCCACACAGTCAGCACAGTGCGCTTAATTGTGTCATTAATTCTACAGAGAAGATTGCGCCTACACTTGCCGACTCTGTCTTTTTCAGGACAGTTGAATTCTGAAGTTGGTCAACCACATCTTCTCAAAAATATGCTAGATGCCTGCAAGTTTAAAGATCAAGTTCATAGATAGTTAGATTTATTTTTAATTTTACTGTATTTTTGCCTAGGAAAAGGACGGTCATTGAACTGAATCCTTAATTTTTGTAATAGACTATTTTTAGATTTAGCTAAGTAGTATTTAAACCCTTCTCATGCATTTAGAGAAGGGTCCTGGATCTTAATATTTTTTGACTTGGAGATTACATCTCTGTACTCCATTGTCTTATATATTTTTAAAAGGATCACATCTGGTGATTTTTATGTGGAATTATCTTTGAAGTGTTGCATTTCTGTACCTTGGAACTTGATTTTGCATCAGAGTTACCGGATTAGAGTATCATATTTCATTTGAAAGTCTTCAAGATGAATAAGGTATTTCTATATTTTCCCTGTTGATTTCTTTTGTCTTATGATATTTTCTTTAAAATTTGCTATCATTTATATATATTTGGTTTTCACAACGTTTCTTTTTATATATCATTTCTGAGTATAATTGAAACGTTATCTTTCATAAGTATATATATAGATGGTATACAATGATGAATGCAATATGCTAATACAACTCTGTTTAATTTCTTAAACAAAGTTATCTTTATTTGTTTCTGCACATTTCAATTTATATAATAATACATTTTCATGGTTATTGTTAAATTGGAACAATCTTAAGTTGTATTCATATATAATTACCCGGGTTAGTGTTAGAATCTCTTTATCAGTATTTAGTTTAAATTAAATAGTTTTATTTCAGTTAATTTAGTCCCATTTTCACCCATCCAAATCAACCCATCACCAACCCATTTAGTTATAAGGAAACTGGTCCTTTAAATCCAGTCGGAGCCACCATACCAAACGGAAAAGGAGCTGTCCTAAGGTCCCGACCGGGTGGTTTTCCCCAATGTTTGAAGCAGAGATTTTCTAGGCTTCAACATTTTTGGCGCTAGAAGGAGGGCATGAGCTATGAATGGCAAGTAAATATTTATCCACAAGCCATTCTGAGAGAAAAACACCCTCATCAACTTCTTCGATTTCTTCTGAAATACAAAATCCTATAGAAGAAATTGCGAAGAATATTCATACACCCACTACCAAAATCTCAAAACATTCAGACAATCAAAATCCTGAGTCTCCTGAAGTTCAAGATTTAATTTATAAATTGAAAGGATTCTCATTATCTCTAGAAGAGTCTGAAATATCTGAAGGTAGTGTAACCTCAAAATTTGTTTCTTCGAAACCTCTTACTAGGCTTCAAAGTGAAAAACTTGGTATTTCTCCGAAAGAATTCCCTTTACCTAGTAGATTCAAGACAAGAAAAACTCAATCGGAATCAGTAAGTGATATAAGTTCAACATCTAATATTCAAATACATGTTTCCGAAATCCCAACTCAACAAAGTACAGTTGTTTCCACATCATCTCCTCAATCATCATCAATCTCAACATCATCTATTCCAACAACTTCTATTCAAACACCACCAGTTTCTACTACTCCTCCAATAGTTGTTCCAATAATGGCTAGACCATGGGCTACTCCAGGGGCAGTCAACATGGCTGCACCTTTACATGATTTACCAGACAATCCAGTGAAAATGGCTTCCAAAATTTAGTCCAGATCTTAACATTCAAGCTGAAGAACATATCAATAACTTTATGCTGGCTATAAATTTGAATGGAGTCACACATGAAGATGTTGTAGTCATACTATTCCCTTATACTCATCAAGGAGCAGCAGGATCATGGTACTTTTCATTACCTTCGGGATCCATAACAAGTTGGGCCATTTTTGTAGATCATTTTTTAACCAAATTTGGAGATGACAGATCAATAGCTACTTTAATCAACGATCTCTCAAATTTGAAAGCAGAACCCAAGGAACCCATTAAAGAATTCAACGCTAGATTCAACAAACTTTTGAACAAAATTCACACAGATTCAAGGCCTAGTGAACAAGTCAGAAGTGAATGGTACATAACTGCCTTACCCTCAAATATAGCAATTTTTGTAGATAGAGCTGCAAAACCTACATTAGATGAAAATATGAAGGAGGCTATTGCAGTAGAAAAACGAATTATTTCTCTAGAAAAGAAAAATGCTATTGAGGAAAGGAAATCAAAGAAAGTCAGCTTCAAAGATGATTCAAAGAAAAAGGCCAAATACCCATATGACATGGAAGGTTTACAGAAAGTCCTTAAAACCATGTCAAATGAAATGGTTGAAATAAAAAAACAAATAGCTGAAACTTCTACTAGAAAACCATTCCGAAATTTCAGAAAAAACCAAGTTGAATCTAATCCTCCTAATGCAATCTCTAATGCAGAATCAGAAGAAGAGGAAGAAGAAGAAGATACATCTTTAGTATCAGATGAGGAAGATGAGAATGAAGAAATAGTTGAATTGCATGGAATGTGGGATTTTATTCTCCCTAATTCTGATAATGAAGAAGCTATGCCTGTAAGTACTAGGAGTAAATCTATATCGGAACCAGTGCAAACAGTTCCTAAAAAGAAAATTACAACTCCAAGTACCAAAGACAAATCCCCTGTAAAGAAAACTTCTCCATTACCTACTCAAAATCAACCATCCTCTTCTAATCCTCCTACATCAACAACAAAGACTTTAGTGGTGTCAGATCCTATGGAATACAACATTGTCGAAGACATGAAAAAGATCAAAGCCAACATTTCCTTACATGAACTCAACAAACTAAAACACCAGCAAAAGTTGCTATTGAAAGAATTAAACGCTACACCAATTGCTCCTTTACCAAGTGGTGTAGTTGCAAAAGCAGCTAGAGGAGCTGGTAAGCCACCAGATAAGGTAGATGCTACTGATACAGTGCTCATTGGAGAAAAGTCAAATTCTCAAACTCCTCCTTTTATTTTGACTTATGAGATGTACAATAAAAATATGCACAATTGTTTGATTGATTCTGGAGCCTCCTCCAATATAATGCCTACTTCTGTTTGTGCCAAATTGAATATCGAACCACAGAAATCAGCAGTTCATATCGTTCAATTGGATCGCTCTAAAGTTCAAGTTGTAGGAGAAATCAATTCAGTTACTATCAGATTAGCTTCTGATCCTAGGATTGTCCAAAGAATTGATATTTTGATTGCTGATATTCCTGAATTCTATGGATTAATCTTAAGCAAGGACTGGTCTGCAAAACTTAATGGCTATATCTCAACTAATTATTCACATATGTGGCTTCCCTACAAAGGGAAACCAAATAAAATCAAAATTGAACGAGAAAAACATATGACGCACACTGTCACTGAATTCGAACAACCTAATGAGCCTGTGGCATTCAAAAACAATATTCTTGGAGGCTATTCTGCTGAATCATTTCTGGGAAACTTCGAAGCACCTCAATCACCTTTTTCTGTAAATACTTTTGTTTCTCAAATAGAAATTTTTTCACAATCTGATTCTTCCAGAATTGTAAATATTTCTGATGTAATTGTAGATAAGCCAATAGATAAATCTTTATTTTGGTCGTTATATTTTGATGGATCAAAGTCTAGTGATGGAGCTGGAGCAAGATGCATCTTAATTGATCCATATGGAGAGAAAACCATGCTGTCATGTAGGTTAGAATTTGAGTGTACAAACAATACCGCAGAATATGAAGCCTTGGTTCAAGGACTTTATAAAGCTATAGGGTTAGATGTTAAATACTTGAAAGTCTTTGGTGATTCCGAAATTTTCATAAAACAAGTTAGGAATACTATTCATTGCCTTTCAGGACATCTTAAACACTATCAAACCCTAGTACAAGATCTTACCACTCATTTTTTAGCATTCAATATTTCTCCTATTCTTAGGAATCAAAATACATCAGCTGACTTGTTAGCTAATGTTGCATCTAAACTCCTTCCTGCTGAAGATTGCAGTCCTGATAGGTTTTCTGTAGAATTGATTTTTCGTCCATCTGTCCCAGATAATGTTACAAATTAGAGAGTATTCTATCATGATCAAGATATTTTAAATTTCATGACTTCAGAGAAATCATATGATGAGCAAATTATTGACGAAGATGATCATGATTTTCAAATTGCTTCAAAAGGTAATGAAAATCCCATTCCGAAATCTGTTGTTAAATTAGAAGATTTATATGACATTAAAGACAGATTCAAGAAAGTCACTAATGCTAAACTTCAAAGTTCCACTTTGAAGTTTGAATTAGTAAATCTTGGTTCTGATTCTAAACCTCAAAACGTTAATTTAGGACTCAATTTAACACCAGAGGAAAGGAATGCATTCATTAAACTTCTGAACAAGTATAAAAACGTTTTTTCTTGGAATTATGATGATTTAAAAACGTATGATACTTCGGTTATTCAACACACAATTCCAATGCTTCCTGATATTAAACCTGTTCAACAGAAGTTGAGAAAGATTCATCCAAATCTCGAAAGTCAAATCAAATCAGAACTTAATAAACTTTTAAAAGCCAAAATCATTTTTCCAGTCAGGCACTCCAATTGGGTTTCCAATATGGTACTTGTAAGGAAGAAGAATGGTGATATAAGAATCTGTATTGATTTCAGAAATTTAAATAAGGCATGTTTAAAAGACAATTTCCCATTGCCAACCATGGAACAAATACTTCAAAAGGTAGCTGGTTCTGAACTTATGTCTTTTCTCGATGGATTTTCGGGCTATAATCAAGTTTTAGTTCATCCAGATGACAGATTGAAAACAACTTTCAGAACAAAATGGGGAACTTATGCTTATCAGAAAATGCGTTTTGGTCTAATAAATGCAGGAGAAACTTTTCAAAGGGCCATGGACATAGCATTTAAAGGTCTGATCAATAAATCAGTTGTTGTTTATCTTGATGACATAACAGTATTTTCAAAAAAGAGAGTCAATCATCTACATGATTTAAAACAAATATTTGAAAGATGTAGAAGGTTTGGTATTTCCTTAAATCCAAAGAAATCTTTCTTTGCTTTAGATAAAGGAAAACTCTTAGGATTTGTTGTGTTAAAAGATGGTATATATATTGATCCAGATAGAGTGAAAGAAATTTCTGATATTTCTTTACCTCATAACAAAAAATCCATGCAATCATTTCTTAGACAGATCAATTTTGTTAAAAGATTCATTCCTGATTTTTCTTTAATTGTTTTACCTATGCAAAATATGATCAAGAAGAATTCAGTATTAAAATGGGGGCATAAAGAGAAAGAAGCCTTTGAGGCAATCAAACAAGTGATCATTAATGCACCAGCATTGAATACCCCAGATTTTTCTAAATATTTTACTTTGTATACTTTGGCCACTGAGACATCCTATGCAGTTGTTTTAACACAACTCAATGATCAGAAAATCGAGGCACCAATTTCTTTCTTTAGCTCAAATCTGCAAGGAGCTGAGCTTAATTATTCCGATGTTGAAAAACAAGCCTTTGCTGTGTTTAAATCAATCAAA